>ML677376.1:6191684-6613224 GCA_007922305.1 Dermatemys mawii | reverse complement strand
TGTTGGTCACAATGTCCTTGGCACCATAGGCAGCTTCCTTGGCAGTACTGACGGTGGAGGACACCACTGATCTGGTCAGCTCAACGCTGTCCTGGACAACATCTTTGGTTACATCTATAGCTCCGGCCACTCTGCTGGCCACTGCATCTTTTGTGCCATAGGTAGCATCTACAGCATTCATCACTTTAGTAGACACCATCTGCTTGGTGTCTGAAATGACCTAGCGGGGAAAGCCAGAGGAAAGATTATTGCCCGCTCACTCAAAGACTGAGGTGGTTTTTTCCAGTGGGGAGATACCAGATACCCCTTCCTTCCCACGTGGCCCTTCTCTAGATGAATATTGGCATGGCTCGGTAGCGTCATCCATTAGTTCCCAAAGCTGCAAGGCCAACAGGCAGCACGAACTGGCGTAGCACCTCAACATCAGT
The DNA here is from genome assembly GCA_007922305.1 of Dermatemys mawii. Classification (NCBI taxonomy): domain Eukaryota; kingdom Metazoa; phylum Chordata; order Testudines; family Dermatemydidae; genus Dermatemys; species Dermatemys mawii. The sequence continues at coordinate 6,612,796 of ML677376.1, read as the reverse complement.
GCCACTTACACCTGCTAAAGATCTGGCCCTTCGCCTCTCTGTCAGCGGGCAGCTCCTTTTCTAGCCCAAATATGTGCAAAGCAAATGTCTCTTGAATCAGAGTTCACCTTGCTCCATCTCTCCTTCTCGGCTAAGCTCTGCAGCCCACCTGTTTCCTTATGGCAGGCCTATGTCTCCCTATCTGGAGCATTGGCCCTTGAGCGAGTTTGTAGCTTCCACGCCTGGTGAAGGAGGCTGGGTACAGAGACATTTACCTTCTCCGTTGGTTGTTGAAGGAAGGGCAGGCTCTCCTCCAGTTTGTCCAGTCCCTTGCATGCGTACTGATTTACCGATGCAACTAGAGAGAGGGAGAGGCAAAGACTTAGTTCTCTGACTCTGTTTCAGTTTGACTCCTGCTCGCAGTGGGAAGGCCAGGCAGAGGGAGCCAGCACAGCCAGGATAAGAGCTTCACAAAGACAACACAGCCGGACTGGTTTAAGCTTTGGGGTCATGCCCTTTGGGAACCTGATTCCCTGTAATGGCAGGAAGTTGCTCCATGCAGAGCTTAGCACACTTCTCCATGGGAGGGGGTATCTTTATTGCTCCATTGCAGCCACTCGGGAGGCACACTAACTGGGAGGAAGGAATCCTGTTTGGTCCTCCGGCAGAAAGTTGGAGGGCAGGAAGAAAACCTCAAACTGTGGGGCAAAAAAGACTAAACAGCCCCTCTTGCCCAAGAATGGAATAGCTGGGCAGTAGGCAGCAAAGACTCCAATTTAATACCAGACTCCAGTACCAGCCTGGGTGAAATCCATGGCTTCCCAAGTTCTGGAGGGCAAATATGTCAAGCAGGGTAGAGAACACAGAGTGGCTGCAAAGGGCTAGATTCCAGTCTCACTGGAGTCAGTGGCAAAATCTTCCATTAATTTCACTGGCTCAGGATCTGGCTGAGCACATGGGGCAGCAGGGTGGAGGAGCAGGGCCGTGCTATGGTTAAGCAAAGAAGTTAAACGGAAGAACTGTTAGTTACTGTGCCAAGCAAGCCCAGCTGTTGTTGGAAAGAGTTAGCTAAGGTGGATGGGAAATGTGGCTGCGGGAGGAGATAGAATCATAGAAATGTAGGGCTGGAAGAGATCTCGAGAGTCTAGTCCCCTGCGCTGAGGCAGGCCCACGTAAAGCTAGACCACCCCTGTCAGGGGTTTGTCCAACCTGTTCTTAAAACCTCCATTGACGGGGATTCCACAACCTCCCTTGGAAGGCTGTTCTGGAGCTTCACCATTCTTATAGTTCAAAAGTTTTTCCTAATACCTAACCTAACTCTCCCTTGCTACAGATTAAACTCATGGCTTCTTGTCCTGCCTTAAGGGGACATGGAGAACAATTGAGCACCATCTTCTTTATAATAGAAGACTTATTATGTCCCCCCCTCCCACCCCAGTCTTCTTTTCTCAAGACTAAACATGCCCAGTTTTGTTAATCTTCCCTCATAGGTCATGTTTTCTAAGCCTTTTATCACTTTGTTTTGCTCCCCTCTGGATTCTCTCCAGTTTGTCCACATCCTTCCACACTGGACACAGTATCCACCCAAGACTACAGCACTGTGGGATTCAGCAGGACAGTTACTTCCCATGTCTTACTTATGACACTCCTATTAATACACCCCAGAATGATAGCAGACATTTTCGCATCTGCATCACAATGTCAATTCACATTCCATTTGCGATCCACTATAACCCTCAGATCCTTTTCAGCAGTGCTACTGCCTAACCAGTAATCCCCCATTTTGTAGTTTTGCATTTGAATTTCCTTCTTAAGTGTAGTACTTTGCACTTGTCTTTATTGAGTTTCATCTTGTTGATTTCAGACCAAGGCTCTAATTTGTCACCATGGTTTTAAATGCTACTCCTGTCCTTCAAAGTGCTTGCAACCTCTCCCAGCTTGGTGTCATCCACAAATTTTATAATCCTAATCTCCATTCTCCACATCATTAATGACAATATTGAATAGTACGGGACCCAGGGCGGAAGATACGCCCTCCCAGTTTAACAGTAAACCATTGATAACTATCTTTTGAGTATGATCGTTCAACAAGTTCTGCACCCACCTTGTAATAATTTCATCTAGACCACAGTTCCCTACTTTGCTTACGAGAATGTCATGTGAGATTGTGTCAAAAGCCTTACTGAAAATCACACTATATCAGTCCTACAGCTTTGCCCCCTCCATGAGACCAGTAACCCCGTCAAAGAAGGAAATAAGGTTGGCTTGGCATGATCTGTTCTTCACAAATCCTTGTTGGCTATTCTTTATAATATACCTGTATGATGTGGAAATAACTCAGATGCTAGTTGAGGAAGCACATACAGTAGGAAGGTGTTAAACCCAAAGCTGTTTTTTCTCTTCGTGCCCCATATTGGGCATCTCAAACAAACCATAACCACATTTCCAATACTCTCAGCAGCTGGGGCGTTCACGTCATGGGACTAAAGCACTGGATGGGAGAATGAGAAAGCGACCTAATGCTGCTCTCTGGTTAAACAAGTCTTCCCTGCTGGTCTGTGTCCTGAGCACTCCCACTCTGCTGCCATGCAGTGGAGTCTGAGTGTCCCATGAGGGTTCTTCCACCCCAGCACAAGGCAGGAATCACCTGCCTTGGTGTTTACTCACTCTGAGGTTCCAGGTGATTTAGAATTGGCTGCACGCCACCAACTGCGCTGCCCATGGCCATGGCAGCCACGGTCTCTGCCACGCTGCAGACGGTGCTGATGTAGGGATGTATCCCCCTGGCGTAGCTGTAAGCAGAGGAGACCAGGTTGTAGGCAGAGCTGATAAAGGGCAAGCTGGCCACCCTGTTTACTATGTTCTGAGCAAGGGAAAGAAGAAGTGATATTAGTGGCAGATCCTGTGGCTGGTGGGTGAATATAAACAGTAGCCAGAGCCATGTGTATTCCCAGAGATGGCCTTTATGGAGACTATGCCGTCCTCTATTTGCTCAAGCGCAGTGACAGAGAGGTGAAGGGACCTTCTCAGGGCCACATCAGGAGTCAGCGACAGAGCGGGGATTAGAACTCAGGACCATGCTTCTGGTCCGTCACGTCCCAACGTAACATCACCCTACCTGGATTTAGCACTGGAACCCATGGCAGATCGGTCTCCCAAATTTCAGCCTTAGGGAGCTCCCCCCACATATGAAGTTACCGCCCTCTCCCAAGCAAGAGGAAACTGCGGTCTCTGTATTAAACTAGAGCCTCCAAGCAGTCTGTGTGGCTGGACTCCTCTCTTGCCTGGATGTTGGGATGCTGGGAAGCACCTATTGGCAGGTAAATTAAGGATTACACCTTATATTACCAGCTGCCAGTGATTTACCTACCATTTGCTGCTCTTCTTCAGCATTTAGAGGGCCAGTATTTGTGGCCTTGTTTGCAGATGCCATTGTGAAGTCGGATGCAACTGAATGGAGAGAAAAAGAAATGTTGTACCGTTACAACATTATGGTTACCAGTAACAGCTGGTGGACAATATAATGCCACATGCATTTGGATTATTGTCTACCACATCTTAAGAACTTCAGCTCCACTTCCTATTCCTTACAAGAAGAATGTGAAGATATTCTAATAGCTCCATCTAGTCATAGAGATTTCATGAGTTAATGTGAATCTTTACCAGGGATCAGAATGTGCATGTAGGAGGGAAGCAATATCAATCTACCCAGCCTCCTTCCACCACCCCAAGTCAGCCGGATGTTCCTACTAAAATAAGCAGCACTGAAATTGTGTGGGTACATTATTTTCTTAGACATCAGAGTTAGCAACCCAGTGAGATGAATTGGGGCAGTTCTTACTCGTATTAGGCCTGCTATATCTGTCTAGGAGACAGAGACACTCAGGCATCAGTTTGATGTTCTGAATGTCCTCTCTGCAGCTGTAAAGTCTGGGATGCTTGAATAAAAGCCTGCACCCTGCAAAAGATGATGGCTTGTGTCACTGAATGTTGTCCCTCATCCTACTATAATTAAGCTTGGCAGAATATGAGGTGTATTTTTTTAGAATTTTGCTGGATAATATAGATTTTTATTTTTAAGCATTTTTTTTTATTTTTATCAATTTACATTTTCACAGTTCAGACAATAATTATTTAATGACAGCAGACACTGAGACTGAAAAAGTTAAAGCTTTATAACCATTAAAACGCAAACTGGCAACATCACGTCAAACTATACAAAGTCAATAGCCTTAAATTAAACTCATACATTCTCAAGCAATGTTTTTCTTATTTTGCCAATCTGTAAATTTTGATCATCCTGGATGGAAATATGTTTTCATGGGTTTGGGTGTGTATGGTGGAATTGAGGTTTATCGACATTTACCGATAAAAATCAAATCCTTCCAACTGTAAAGATGAGAATTAATCCAATGTCATCTTGACAGTGAGTGTTGCAAGAGAGAAACTGCACCTTAGCTGTGGAATGAGTGCAGAAGGCAGGTTTTTCAGAGTTCTAATTTTGGAAAGCTGGTTAGCTCATTGACATGATATAATGACAATGGTGTTTAAAGTTCTATTTTTTAAGAGAACAGAACTTGCATAACAACAGCTTTGAAAAGCTCAGATTTCCCCCCCCCCATGAATTCTGACGTTACGATGGGTTTCCCCATGTCTCGGTCTATTTCCCAACAGGATGTAGCATCTGAGAGCACCCTGGCGAAACCTTAACTCCCATGACAGAGAAACACAAGTGGCTATTGCCGAACAGAGACGCTGACACCGTGGCAGACACTCCCACTATTAACAGTTTTATGAACTAGTGACAGTGACTGCCATGTTTGTTTTAAAGCTCATTCGACACAGCCCTCTGCAAGGCCTCTGATCTTGGAATCTCTCTCGCTGCGGCTCTGCCTATATTAGGGTGCTTTATTACATTTTCCATCACTGCTAACAGCAGTTCAGCTTCACCAGCAATAGCAACTTTGGAAGTCTTAGAAGTGGAGAGGGAGGCGGTATATATCCTGTGCCCTTGACTTGCTGGATGGATCAGTTAATTCATTTTGTCCGTGGGAGTTGCTGTGCTCCTCGGTGCCTGTTCCTATTGATGTGTTAGTCTGTTGCAGTAGCACCTACCCTACACAGTAGACAGAAGGTCCGTGTCCTGAAAAGCTTACAATCAAATGTAGGACAAAGTACCGGAGGACTGTTGGCGCTCACGTGGTTTATCCCACATCCTCACTGCAAAGGGGCTAGTTTCCAGCCCCAGCGAAAGTACCATTCAGACTCTAACACCCGCCGCCCCAGGCAGGCCAGCTTGCCTGGGTTGAAAATAACACCTACAGGAGTGAGAAGATTGTGTGTGGACAGGAGGGGAGTTAGGGAACAGCACCCGGTTGAGGTCTGGGGCTAACTCTGCTGTGAAGACAAACCTCAGTGTTAGCCAGCCTGGGAAATGTGTCGAAAGTTTCCTGAGCGTAGGCAGGGCTTGGGAGTGGTGGAGGCCCAGTATCCAGAATCAATAGGCTGCTCACAGGGCACGCTAGCAACTAGTGATTATTCCTCAGCAACTAGTGATTATTCCTCTTACACTTTCAGGAGGCTGGTTTGTTGTCAAAGGCTAGGCTGAGTCAGCCTGCAGCATTTGTCAAAGGGACACACATACACAGCAATATATCTCCCTGGCCTTGGGATTAAAACCTTGCCCATAAGATTGTCTCCTAATTAGCGTGTCAACGAGCCAGGACAGAACACCTCATTCCTTGGGCAGCCTGAGGCAAAACCAAGGCCTGGGTTTCCTCTCCCTCTCGCTGGTGGAAATCAGTATCAGCTCCTTTGGAGCTAAAGGAGACCTGCTACTGTTAAACTAGACCCGGCCGGCCTGGTTTTAGTACAGTTTTCAATATGTGAATGTCAGTGGTTGGGGCCTGAGCGTGTTAAAACACAGTTTGCACGTGCCTGCGTCAGTGGGACCAGTCCTTGCTACAGCACCAGTATCTACAGCACAGGCAGGCCCTTATAATCCTGCGGCCTGATTTTTCAGAGGTCCCCACACTCTCGTTGACATCGGCGGATGTTGCCGGTGCTCAGCGCCTCTAGGGTGGAAAAAAATCAGGCCACTGGTATCTCAAAACTTTTTTTATTTATTTATTTATTTTGCTTATATATAGCTCAGTAGTGCTCAGTGATTGAAACTTTCATCTGGTTGTGGAGGCCAGAAGTCCGTTCACCCTTTTGCAATTACTTACTGTTGCAACAAAAGTGTTGGATCCTAGCTGGAGAAGGGCCTCTTTCAGACAGGCCAGTCTGCCCCTGTGGAACCCACCAGCGCACTTGCCCAGTTCAGCACATTCTGGACATTGCTGTCTGCAGAGGATCTGCCAGATGTTTGCTCAAGAACACACGAGGTTCTGCTTATCGAGGTAATGACGACTGCTTTATCAGCCTGAATGTGATGGCTTGTGTGAGCCAGGGGATGGCTTGAGTACAAAGTAGTTTTTACCTACATGTGGAAACAGGCTCTGCTCATGTTTGCTGTTGGTTATGTCAGCTTTACTGGCTACATTCTTATGCAAATAGAAATCTGGGATCTCATCAGTCTGGAAATCTGCTTCCCGCCTGCAAGTAAACTTTGAAGTCCAGCCTCTTTTCTTCCAACAGGCAAGGACTGATTGATTAATAGGAACTAGGAAACTAGGCAGACTGGATAGCTAATGACTATTTTATGAGAGACAGCTAGTGTTAATGGTTTGGATGGGAGGAGGGAACACTAGAAAGAATGTGAATGGGTGTGTGTGGTCTGGTGGTTAAAGCACCTGACTCTGTCAGGTGTCCTAGGTTCCCAATCTAGTTCTACCACTGACTCGCTGGGCAACTAAACAACACCGTGCCTCAGATTCCCTGGCTGGATCATGGCGCTAACAACACTTCACAACTGTGGGAGTTGGTTGTAAAGTGCGTTGTGATCAGAAGAAGAGTTTTCACAAGTGGCCAGCGATTCCTGACTTGAGACACCTGGGGCCTTACGGTTCAGAATTGCTGGGAGATGTGGCTCCACAACGTCTCTAACAATCAGACCCAAGATTGATGCACCCACAAAACGTAATCATCACTGGCTGCCTTTGAAAACGTTGTTCCAAGGAGTTTTATAACAGGGTGTGTGGCTGTGCATGAAGTAAACCAGCAGTTCCCGACCTTTTTCTTTCTGAGCTCCCCCACCCCCAACACTATAAAAACTCTGGGCTTACCCATGCCACAAAAAATGTTTTTCTGCATATGCCGTAGATTAAAAGCCAGGGCCAGGGTTAGGGGATAGCCATCAGGGCAACTGTCTGAGGCCCCATGCTACAGGGCGCTCCGCAAAGCTAAGTTGGCTTCATCCCCATGTCGCACGGTTCAGGCTTCAACTTTGGCCCTAGGCAGTGGGGCTCAGGTCTTGGCGTTCTTTCCTGGGATCCAGTGACTCTAACTCCAGCCCTGCTTTCTGGTTTATTTTGACACCCCCCGTGAAACCTGCTCACGGCCCCCCAGGGGGCCTCAGACATCCATCGAGAACCACTGATGTGAACTATCATAAGGGTTGAGTTGAGAGTCAGACGGTACCTCTTGGCTTCTCATTGCATCCTGTCTACTGTCTAACTTGTTTACTCTGAAATCTTTTAGGTCAGGGACTCTGTGTCTTGTGCAGCAGAGCATTTCACCAGTGCTCAGTAATTAGCATAGCTGGATTCCCTGCAAGGTTTCTAGCAGAGGCTTGTGTTATTAGTTGCTTTTTCTTCCCTTGAAAGGTAGTGCAGCTCTAGGCATATACATCTGCCACCATTTGTCAGGTCCTATTATTATCCTAATGCAGAAATACTGAATGTTTTTATCATGCCTATGACAGATGGTCACCACTATAGGAAAGTTACAGGCAGGTCTCAAAGTCTTGGGAACTGGAGGGAGGTCCCAAGGTTTAACTCAGGGGTCTCCAAACTACGGCCTCTTGGCCGGATCCAGCCCGCAGCATCAATTTGTCTGGCCCCCCAGCTGAGCAGGCACGTGGAAAAGCCGCCCTCTGTGAGCTTCTGCCGGTGGCCCCATGTGTGGAGGTGTAAGTGCCCCCACAGTGCGGCTGGAGAAGCAAAGGGGAGGGGGTCGCAGCAACAGCTGGAGGAACGGGGGTGGGGGTCACAGCAACGGTCGGAGGAGCAAAGGGGGGGGGCTGCGGCAGAGGCCAGAGGAGCAAAGGGGTGGGGACCGCAGTAGTGGCCCACAAAGCCCCTTCAAAAATCTAATATGGCCTTCTTCTCAAAAAGTTTGGAGACCCTGGTTTAACTCATCAGTTTCTCTTAGTCATTGGATTGCTGACCTCCTTTGGATAGCCACTAAGTCTGTGTGAACATTAGAGGTGAAGAGAACTCAGTATTTTGCCTATACCCACCCCACTTCATAGGGGATCAATCCTCCCATGGATTGCCTCTCAGTTCCCCATTACTTGGTTCTCAAAACGTTTTCTTCTGCAGGCTGCTGGTGGCCCGTGGGCTACAGTTCAAGAACTGCAGTACTAAGCAATCACGTCAAGAATTAATTGAACTTTCGGGAGCATCCTCACTTCCAGCAGCAGACTTCCGAAAAGCACATGCCCCTTCTAATTTCTGTTATGGTTGCATTCAAACTATAGTGGGCACTGTACAGACATACGAAGATGTGCCTGCCCTTGAAGAGCTTACAAGATAGGAACCCCACCCCCCCAAAAAAACCCACTTTCACAGAAGGTAGGGATCAAAACGAATACACATAAAGTAATTGGTGTGTGTGTAGGATTGCAGATCTTGTTAGCATTTGTCTCCCCACAGAAAAGACTCTCTCACACACACAGAGGAATGGGGAAGGAGTGAGGAAAGGGTAGCCTTAACTGGGTAGTTTTCAGCCTTGCTGCCCTCTCAGTTTGGAGATGGTCTTGGAGAGACCAGGGATAAAAGGTCAAAAGCAGGGGCCCTATTCTTCCATTTCCCCTGCAGTTTGTGTAGTTTTTTCACCAGTGCAGAAGACAGACATTCTCATCTGGTAGCGCTTCACACCCACTTTGCACTAGTGTAAGTAACTACACAAGGGGAAGGGCACCAGAGAATCTGACGGGCCCCAAATCTCCAGATCCTCCCCTACAAAGCAGCAGCAGCAACGACCCCCCGAGCAGAGACTAGCGGGCAGACAGACAGTTTGATCCTCCTTTGGAGACAGATGTCTGATCTCCCTCCTGGTTGCTGTGGAAACTGTTAGTTGCAAAGATCCCAACCAAGCGCTGAATTAGGGTAGAGAGCCTGACATTTTACATGCAAACTTACCAAATGTGTCCAAGGCTACAATATACTACAAGTGCAGCCCGGTCTTACCTGGTCTTTTGTCTTCTGCTCGCTCCGGCGCCCGAGAGATCTCTGCCCTCCTGTGCAATTGGCAACGTTCTAGTCGGCTGCTGGGTAGGTACGGCCAAGGATATGACAGACAGCTGAAGGAAGCCAATCAAAGAGCGGCATTCCCCAGCTTGACCAATCCGAAGTGGCATGTGGGTGGGACAGGTGGGTCTAGAATGTTGCAACCTGAGGGGAGAGGGAAGTGCAACACAAGATTCCAAAGGGGTCCCTGGGCCAGGAGGAGAGGAGAGATTTCCCCAGCTGTCCAGAAGCGAGAGGCAGGAGAGGCCTAGCTGGGCCCAGTGGTTCAAAGGGCTCCCAGTCGCTGCCTGTCTGAACAAAGGTGGGGAATGGCAAAAGTGACTGTTTTCAATTATTATTTAGCATCGCCCTGGAGGACCTGTGTGGTGGGTTGCTGAAGGAGCAAGTCAGGAAGAGCACCCCCAAAGTATGGTGGGGATTTTAGAGGCAAGCCCCCATGATAGCAAGGGATTGAAGAGTAATTTGGGGGGGCACCCCCGCAGGAACTGTCTCATCTCAGAGGGCACATGTATCATGCCTCATAGGAGCTGGGGGTGAATTCCTGGGCACTGCAGGACTTGGGGACAGTATGGCATGTCGAGGTTCGTTCACCAGGTGTTGGGGCACTGTGGCAGTTCAGTGTTCGTTTTCACAGTGCTTTTATGTATTCCTGAGTCTTAAGAGATGCTTCTGGGCTTCTGAGTCCTTTTATTCTCCCTCCCCGAATTGACTGGCATAGAGTGGTATTGGTGCAATTCCTAATTCACCCTCTCTGTTTCCTCTGTCCTCTGCTGAACTACCGGAATTAGCTTCATCCCCATGAAACCCATCCTGCCTACAATCCTCCAAATGCTGCCTTCTCCACCACCATGAACTCCCATTGCTTAAATCCCTGAGCCACCAAACCTTGCAGCTGATTTCCATGCCACCCCTAATGCCCATCCTTGTTGCCAGGAGGGCATCCTGGCTCCTTCAGAGAAGCTAAGAAGTTAGCCAGAGACCCCAAATGTTATGGGGTACCCCATAAATAAAGAGACATGAAAGCAATCCAATGTGTGCAAAGTGCTTCAAAGAACTGGTGTGCATGGTCTGAATAAGCCTGAATATTTACCTTCCAGTCCTCTCCTGCATCAGTGCAGGTCCCGTTGCTAACAAGGGAGTTGGCTGTTTCCTCCTGTAGCCAGCTAGATTGGCACAGTGGCAGGGGGTTGATACACGTGACTGTGCCTCAACACTGCACACCGATGAAATTACATGAGCCTCAGGTGAGGTGTGAGTTCTTTCGGGCAGGGACTTTTGTTTGTACAGTGTCCCTGGGTCCCTGATCCTGACTGGGGTGTCTAGGTGCTTCTGTGATAGAAATAATACACATAATGAATACTTTCCTCTGCTATACCATCTTTCATCCTGGGATCTCCAAGCTTGATAGCTGAGCTCCACAACACTTGTTATTTTCTCCGTTTCACAGATGGGGAAACTGGGTCACAACAAGAAGTTAAGGCCAAAATTGTCTAAAGTGGGTCCGTTATTCTGAGTATCGTAGTTTTTGGGTGAGAACTTAGGGTCTGATTTCTCATGTGATCCACAGGATGCACTGAAATGACTAGGATCTGTGGGTGCGTGGCACTTGTGGAAATCTGAAGTTAAGCAGCCAAAAATGTCGGCATCTAGAGTCAGTTGCCAGTTTTTAGCATTGGACTGGATGTGACTTGTCACATTCCTAGGTGAGGTGGTAAATGATGTAAGTGAACCGTCAGTTGATGAAAGGGAGTCTAAGTAGGCCAGTTTCGGAAATGGAGGCGAAAGCCTTTCCAGACACGTGTCTGTTACGCCATTCAAGGTGGGTAAACAGGCAGTGCAACTAAATGTGCTGCACGTGGGACTGTAATGTGGCACCGCAGTTGATGGGCTGGATTTGAATGGCTATTGGCTGTCTAAGTGGCAGGTGGAATGGGTGTGCATAGCCCAAGGATGATGATTAGTTATATATATATTGCCATAAGTGTGGGTGATTTGAGCCTCACAATCTAATGTGTTTATCCGCACAACACCCCTGCTATTATCCCCACTTTACATATGGGGAGATAAGGTACAGAGAGGCTAAGAGTGGGAGCTGCAAGGGGTTAGGTGTGTAGTTGCTACGTTAAGCACTTAAGTCCAACATTTAGGCTTGGTCCATGCTACAGAGTTAAGTCAATATAAGATAGTTTACATCAACCTCATTGTGCCAGTGTCTGCCCTAGAATGCTGCTTCCACCAAAGTGAGTGGCCTGCTATCCCGATATAATATCACCACCTCAATGAGAGGTGTAGCACGTATCTTGGTGTAGTTAGGGAGGTGCAGTGTCCATGTAGACACTGCCTTATTTACATCCGTTCTTGGCTGTCAGTCTTATCAGTTTCATGGCTGCCTCTGGCTCAGAGCAGCACTGCTGGGCTGACAGCTGGAGCCATGAAACTGACAAGAATGTTAATTTCACTGCTGGTAGGATCTATGCTGTGAAATTGAGCCTGGCGCTGGTCTCACAGCTGGAGCCCCCACCCAGGAGTGACAGCCTTCTGTTCCCCACTAACATTTGCCCCAGTTAGTGGGACTCCATTCAGGCGCCTGGGTCTGGCCATGCAGAAATGTTTGCAGGATCAGGGTCTTAGGCTGTATGCTCCCCCAGCTTTCTCCTCACACCCTCCCCTGTGTGGACCCTTGTAGCCCAGCATCTTCTCGGGGTGCTGCAGCATAAGAGTCATGTGTGACCCAGAATGTCTTAAAAGGTGGCAAGTGCAGCATAACCACCATGGGGAAGCCATCACTGATCCACCCCAGGTTTGTTGTGCTGGCAACCGCTGCCAACACGCCATTCTTAGCTGTCTATCAAGGTAGATGCAAGGACGAGCGAAGACTATTGGTGAGGGCAACACTTAGCTTTGGTTGCTAAATGGCACATAAATCAAATGTGGCCTTTAGGCTCCCAGTAGGTTACTTGTGGGGCTCTTGGTGCCATGGAGCCCAGGTGCCCCTCCTTCACGAGCTGAGGAATGACGTTATTTAGTACTCATGGCCTGTGGGAGCAGCCCGCGAGGTCTTTGATGGCCCCTGCAGGTGGCAAAGGGTTAATAAAACACTGCACCCTTCTTTTCCCTGCTGCCCTGGCAATCCACCTCCTTCTGCTCCTCTCCTCTCCCCTGCAGAGGCTCCTCTGTAGAAAGGTTCTAAGCTTGCAGAAATATTTTCAGCTGATAGCCTTGACTGAAAACATTCCCCACCCTCTCCGCAGCATCTTCGCTCCTTTGGGGACTACGGGCCAAGGCCATCATCTGTGGGGGAAGGAGCGTGGCATGTTCTTGTGCCGAAACGGACCGATAGCCCCAGCATGCGGGGTGTGCAGACCCCTGAGCAGAGCAAAGGAAGAGGTGTAGGTGGAGATTTTCACTGGAGCAGTCGCCTTTAAACATAGTGCTGGGCTGGCGCTGCCACGAGCTTGTCAGCCCGCCTGGCCTGGTGGAGAGAACAAGCTGTACTTGGCACTGGTTACATCTGCACTTCCTAGTTCCCAGCCCTGCACTGGGTGTTGCTGGGAATCCTCCAGGGCATGGTGGGGAGGAATCTGCCTCTCCAGGCTCCAGAGAAGCAGCAGTTCCACTCCACAGCCGCCCGTCCGCCCTAAGAACTGGCGTAGGTCATGCTGCCGGAGTCTTTTTTGCAGTAGTAGTTGTATTAAATCTGGCGGGGGAGCCCTTGCTACCATGTGGCCTTAGTCCCAGCAAGCTCTCTTTGCCTGCGGGAGAAAGGTGCTATTGCCCCTTAAGAAGCCTGGGCGATACTCAAGGGCCTTCATTTTCAATGTTTATTTTGTTTAAAATTTCCTGGGAATTGATCAGTTTTTATTGCAGAAATTTTTTAAAGAAAGGGTGAAAACTGGAGCAAAACATTATCTTCACGGGTTTCTGGGTAAATATCAGGGTTAATATTGGGAGATGGGGGAGACAGAAAAAAAGCAACAAATAGAGAAAAATAAGGCTATTAAAGGTAAAAGCAGTTGAATGCTCTGGTTCGTTTCATGAACTGTACGTTAACAGTATGTACACATGGGAGGTGCACGTCTGTATGTGTCCATCTTCCCCACTACATTGTCTGACTTTAACAAACAGCGTCACATTTGCACCAAGACTAATGTATTATTAACAGAAAGACATCTACCTTTTGTCATGGATTGGATGTTCTGAACTTACTGCGTCTTTTCATGAACTTGACTGGTTCAAAATGAGGGTGAAAAGCAGGAATACCCCAAGAATAGCTTTTGTAAAATGTGGGGAACTTGTTGGTAAAAATTGTTTAAAAACTGGAAACAAAGGGCCATAGGGATACTCCAGTCAAGCACCTGGCTGTTATTCTGAGATTCCCTCCAGTCTCTGCTGCTAGGCCCTATATTGTTTTCCTGGCTAGGGGATTGCCACAGTGCCTGGCAGCCTCCTTTCTGCACCAGAAGATGCAGAGCGGGGTCTCATGCATCCTTTGCCCCCTCTATACCTGCTACTTGCTCCCCCTCCCACCCTGGTGACTCTGTTAGTGTCTTCCCAGCCTCTGCCCCTTCCCAGGCCCCACATGCAATCCCAGGCAACCTGGTTTCTTACCCCAGCCTCCCCTGATGCTGCCCAATCAGCAGGCAGGCTGGCTTGTTCCTGCCTGTTTTCCCAGCCTTCTGGCTCTCTCTGCTGCTGGCTCTCCCCCTGCCAGATCTCCACCCAGACCTGCTCCTTCTGCCCTGACGGTATAGCCCAGGTAGACAATGATGGAGTACAAGACAAAAACCACCGGACTTGCTAGCTCGACACCTTTAGGTGGAGGGACTTACCTAATGTCGTCTCTGCTCCCACTATGTGTGTCCCTGGGGCCAGCTATTTAAAGGGTCTTTGTCCTCCTGCGTCCAGGCCACTAACCTGGGTCTTCCTTCTCGCATCCAGACAAACCATGACACAAGACACTCGGGTGGGTGGGGAGTGAACCTGTGGATCTGCTCTAGTACCATCCCCATTCAACAGAGCGGGAAGGGAACCCGAGGCCCAGAGAAGCAAAGTCACTAACCCAGCGCGTCAGCAGCGGAGCTGGGGTTAGAACTCAGGTCTCCTGATGACCATTCCTCTGATCTAACTAGAGCACACTGCAGCCCTGTGTCGGGAGGCACGCAGCGTCTCTTTGTAGTCTCACCCTGCTCATGGGTCCTAGCTAGCCCCACCCTCTCTCATTTTTTGACTCATTCTGGCCCCTCGGCCCAATCCAGAACCTGCTTGTGCAAAGCCCTGTTGTGAAATCAGGCAGCTGGCGCATGCATGTTTCACAGCAAACCTTTATTATCTGGACCTCAGCCAACTTGTTTCTAGATCACTGAATAGAGATTCGTCTGAAAACACTGGGTGTGTTCACATGGTCACTTCGCTTCAGGTTCAGGTCTGCACCCCTCTGCTAGTCCTCAGGAATGCCTACAGATGTGGTTCTTATGATGATAGGTACTTTGGCCACAACTGTGGTCATGGACCAGGGAAGGTAAACAGTCGCTATCAGCTCATACCGGACTTCCATGATATCGTTGACTATGGACATGCTGCTGACAGACAGTAACTTGGGCAGGGAGAACGTGCTGGTGATCCTTGTGACCTCAAAGGGGGCTGCCTTGGTCCTGGACTCCAGCCTCATCACTTCCTTTTGGTCTTCCAAGAAGCGCTGTTCTGCCCTGACGGTGTAGCCCAGGTAGACAATGATGGAGTACAAGGCAAAAACCACCTTCCTGATGGACCTGCCTGTCTGGTTGTCGATCTCTGTCGTGAAAGTGATGTGTTCACCAGGGGCGAATGTATTTTTTACTAGGGAAATCCGGAGGATGACGAGGCCGTTTTTGAAGCAGCAATAAGCTACGTGCCTCTTGACTTCCACTGCCAACGGGTACTGCATGGGGAAGGGGGAAAGGTTAGTTAGGTATGCGCCTTTCACAGGATACAGTATGATTGCCTAGGTTCCTTACGCATATGGAACTGCAGATGCAGGAGGATGCAGCTTCACACTGAAAAAAATCTTCAGACCACCCAAAATTTCAATCTGCATGTGTGGCCTTTTGTACTTCACAAAAGCAGTGAGGATAGACCTCACATCCTTCTCCACAGGCCCCCGTCACTTGAGATAAAGGAGATTTTTGTTAGCAGTACAGGGCATATGACTCACAGCTTAGCAATCTTGATTCCATGCCGTAGAGAGCAAGGGAAATGCACACACACACACACACATATACACCAAATTCAGGGGAAGGCCACAAATGGGCCATTAAAAGTAGTATTTTCTCACCATCTTGATGCAATGATTAGCACGAGGTCTCAATGTAGGGGATTTCAGTAATGCAGGCAGATTTTATGCAGTGCAAAGTTCACTCAAGGGCTCAGACCCCAGCGCAGAAGAATAACATTAATAGTCACACTTCTCTAGCCCCTTCCATCCACACATCTCAGAGCATGCTACAAACAAGAATGAATGAAACCTCATCATCCACCCTGTGGGGTAGAGAAGTGTTATCTCCTGGTGCACATGTCAGGAAGGAAGATGGCAGAATTTGCTGAAGGTGCCATTTAAAACAAAAAAACTAAAGATAGTAATAAAGTTAGGAATCACTGTATTATTTATACCACCCCACAAATGTGCATGGGGCTGGTGCTGTCAGTCCTGGGAGTCCCTGTGGGACAGACTGAAATGTGAGAATGATGATTTTCTCTTACAGTGTCACTTGACGTGGAGCCCTGAGGAATCGAGGTGTCTCCTCTTTCCACCATGGCCCTGTTGGGGCACATCTCCTATTTCACCCATTCTCCTCTTTAATAGGAAAGGTCCAGCCACTAATTCCCCAACTGCCCTCCACAAACATGCATGCTATCCTATTGCTACCCTTTACCTTCCATGGAATTGCATCCCCTCAGCTGACAAGGCCAAGCACTTAGCTGGGACTCTTCGGCCTGGTCCGCACACTGCTTTTGTATCAGGATAACAATGTCCATCAGGGGTGTGACTTTTATTTTATTGTAACCGGTATAAGCATCTTCATACTAGTATAATTGTGGGGTTGGGTGGGGCCTGAGTGTACCGCTTTAAGTATACCGGTGTACTTAAAGTGGCACATGGTACAACGTTTGCATGTAGCCATGCCCTTATCATGTGCAGCCCCAGTTCAGGTGGCTTTCCCATCTTTGCTTGAACCAGCTCCCAAGTCCTGGTCTTGATCTCCAGTGCACCTTGTAGGCCAAACTAAATGTCTTTGGAAAAGGGGAGCAAGGAGACAATTCTAGGTTCTGAGTGTAGACGACCTCTCTGGACTTTTGTAGTTTTGTAAGGATGCTCCAATACCATGGCACAAATAGCTAGCTAGACCTCATTGGGAGCAGCACTAGACCCTTACATTCTTTTTCTCTCCTCCTATCACAGGAAGAATAGTCTCTATTTACCTTACCTGGAATTGTATTTTATCGTTAAGGATGCCAGAGGTCCCTTGCACCAGTAAATATTTCTTCTGCTTGGCTAAGATGAGCTCTCGGGTGGCACAGGAGGCTTTGAGGAAGTAGGAGACACAGGCTATGTTGCTGGTGAATGTTGATGGAAGTCTGTCAGGTAAGTTGAAATGGAAGTCGAAAGTGTGGGTGCCTGAATCCAGCCAGTTATCTGAAAGCCAAACAACACTCCCTCACTTACCGAGCTAAAAGATCGCCTCTTATTTATTTACTTCCACTGCATGCATCCAACGAAGTGAGTATTAGCCCACAAAAGCTTATGCTTCAATACTTTTGTTAGTCTTTAAGGTGCCACAGGACTCTTTGTCGCTTCTGCAAACCCAGACTAACACGGCTACCTCTCTGATTCTTATTTATGGGTTGCCTTGCATTCTCAATGGAATGTTTTTAATGAGGATAGCAACTCACAGCTGCTTGCAAATTATTTTGAGGGGTCTGTTTCTGCCCAATGCTGAGTGCCCTGAACTTTTACTGTGGTCACTAGGCATGAAGGGTGCTCACCAGCTCTCAAGCCCTACAGAAGTCAGGCAGCTGAATATATACTTCTCCTTTATTGGTGTCACTGGACACAACAAACCCTGACAGAGCCTAATTCTCCACAGCCTGTCTTTTTGGGTTTTCAGTTATACCCGGGCAAAATAGGGGTAAAATTGCTATCAGATCACTTACACCAGTGATAATATTTTACTTTCACTTTGCATTAATGTGAATGACACAAAATGCAAGGCCATGGAGAATCATTTCAGTGCTCTGCTTCTGCCTCTATCTTAAATTCAGTTTGTAGAGTAATCAGGTGTAATTACATTGAATTTAATGGAGAGGTTTCCTGCTCGCACTGAGCTAAAGTTGTCCTTGTCTCACTTTGAACTGATAAGACCCTCTTTCAGATATAATTCCCCACACACATGTACTCTTTTGGGATTTAGAATGCTTTTTTTCTTTTCAGTTCAGTTTAAACCACTTCTAAAGAGAAATAAGCTAAACTCAAAAAGGCACTCTAAATCCCAAAAGTGAATGTGCACAAAGGGAGTTATACTGCATAGCTATAGTTAATTATACTGGTGTAGGGCTGCTGGTAAATTTTGTGAAAGAAACCTTGAGAGTTGCGGTGTCTTAGTATCTCTGAAAATTAGGCTGTTTATTTAGGAGACTAAATATGGATTTCCGTGTGTGCCTTTAGGCACCCAATTTTGAAACATTTGGCCTTTAAGATCTAGAGTTGAAAAGTGTCATAGAAGCACTGCTTGTTGTTATTATTATGCTAAATATCAGAAAGATAATTTCACCCTAGATTTACAATAACATCTGGCACAACTTTCAACTTATGGGAGGAATTTACTTGCCACGGTGAGAGGTAATAGGTCAGATCCAAGACTTGATTGCACATGTAGGAAAAATGACCTTTCTGGCTGGGCATAGCCTTTAAATCCTAATAGTCTAGGAGGAGTTGAAGTCTACCATTGGAGGTCATAGGTCAAATCCAAGATTTAATGCATTGACATGCAGCCTAACCTTCAACTCTTAGCTATCTAGGAGGAGTTCACAACCCACTGCTTTTATATTCCTGTAAACACTGGGGATTAGCTAATTCTGTATGTGAAAACACAGTAAGACCCTGACTAATTTTCGTTTACTTCATCTGTGTAACTCATAATCTCCCTGCCTCTCAGCAAGGCTATCACAGCATATAAGTCATAGTGAGGTCTCCTATTATCAAGACGTCATTATTTTCACAAAATATACGGTGGTACACTTACCCCTGGCCTGGGGGCTGTTTGTAACCCAATCAGTGCACCGCTGCGGCCTACGTGACATCCTCAAGGCCATACAGGTAGTAGTATATATATTGTGTGGATGTGGCCCACATAGCACATAGAGAGCTCCGTATGCAGCTTAGTGGTAAATAGGTGAACCACTTCCCTGAGAGACAGTAGCTAGGTCAGTGGAAGAATTCTTCCATCAACTTAGCGGTATTTATATGGAGACTTGCATTTGTTGGTTTAACTATGTTACTCAGGGCTGTGTAGTTATGTAGTTATGTTGACCTAATTTTCTAGTGTAGACCAGGCTTTAGAGGTTTTACTAGCATAGTTATATGTCATTTAGGGGTGTGATTCTTTACCTACATAGTTATGCCAGTAAAAATCCTAGAGTAGATGCAGTTATACTGGTATATGCTGACTGGGAGAATTGGCATATGTTATATTGGTATAATCACTTTTATCCCAATATAAATGTGTTTACTCTAAAGGATTTTGCTGATGTAGCTGTACTCATAACTATACCAGAAAACCCGCTTCTAGTTTAGATAAGGTCTTAGTGATGCATTACTGTGACTATATGTATACATATGTATACACACTTACTATGGGCCAGATTGTGATACCTTTATTCACATTAAGTGGTACCTTACTCCACAAATAAACCCTTAGATTTCAGTGGGACTACGCGTGGTGTAAACTACTACTAAGTGAGAGTAAATGTATCTCAAACTGGCTCTGATGTACAAAATACAATCTTCTGGTTTCCTTTTTTCCTAATACAAGGACAAGGGGACATTCCTGGAAATTGAAAGAGAGCACATTTAAAACTTACACAAAGAAATACTTTTTCTGCACAAACACAGTATTAACCTTGGGACATCCATTGCCACCATTTTTCATTTACACTTTAAAAAAAATATAAATCCAAATTAAAAAAAGACCTCATGGAAGCTAAGAGGTCAGAGTGGATGAAAGGGGCTGGACTGTTACATGGATAAATAGATCATCCAGAGTTTAAAATTCAGTATTTTTTAAAAAGTGTCCAAAGTTCAGCCTCCTGCTTTAGGGATTACGCCAATGTCTAATCAAAGAGGTTAGGATGAAATACTTCCTGTGGGCAAGTTATCACATAACTATCTAACGTAGCATTTCTTGCATTTTCCTCTTAAGAGGTTGGGGTAGTGACAGGATCCAGGGCTAGACTGATCACTGATCTGATCCAGTATGGCAATTTCTGTGTTCACTAGTGCAAAATTAGTGAGGTTTTACTCTGTGTTCTTTGAACTCTATGGTTCAAATTCCTTACCCTCTATTTTGAATGTCTTTGTTTTATTGATGTAATCAGCCTTGTTATTGCAGACAATGTCCCTGCTGTAATCCTTGTCAGCATTAATCTCTTCATTCCACTCCAAATAGCCTCTTCCCACAAGCTCTACCTTCACTATGGGGTCGATCAAAGAATTGTTAAGCCTCAGAATCACTTGGCCATCTATGCTGGAGCCTGCCAAATACACCTTATCTTCAGGCAGCACCAGGTTAATCGATTTCACCACCGACATCAGGGAGGAACAGAAGCCAGCCGATATCTGTGCTTCCTAAGGATTTGTGTGTATCTGTGATGTCAAAGGTTTGTGACATCATGGCACTTACAGTAAGTGCCGAGCATTTGCAGTTCTGTTCGGCTTCAATAACAGTGCCAGGTGCCCTGCAACTTTCAGGATTTCCCCCAGTAATGATGTTTTTGAGGTCCTTATTATTTAGTACTTGTATTATGGTAGTGCCTAGAGCAAGCATGGGCAAACTTTTTGGCTTGAGGGCCACATTGCGGTTAAAAATTGTATGGAGGGCCAGGTAGGGTAGGGAAGCCTGGGCCTGCCCCCTATCTGACCCCCTCCCACTTCCCACCCCCCTCAGAACCCTCAACCCATCCAACTTCCCCTACTCCCTGTCCCATGACCGCCCCTCCCGAAACCTCCCCGTCCTGCACCACTCCCTGGGGCTTCACCCCCCATCAAGGCCCCTCTGCTCCTTGTCCCCTGACTGCGCCCTCCTGAGACCACCCCCCCGAACCCCATCCCCTATCCAACCCCCTGCTCTTTGTCCCCTGACCGCTCCCTCCTGAGACCCCACACCCTAACTGCCCCCCCCGCTCCCTGTTCCCTGACTGCCCCGACCCCTATCCACACCCCCGCCTCCTGACGGACCCCCCAGGACTCCCTGCTCCCTATCCAAGGCCCAAGCCTGGCCCCGACCCCCTTACCACACCACTCAGGCCCGCCAGAGTAAGATTGCTGCTCCACAGGAGCTCACAGACCTGTCCCCTTACTATGCCAAGCGGCAGGAATGCAGGCCAGAGTGCTGCTTATGTGTGCTCTGAGGCTCCGGGGCGGAGGGTAGGTGCTGGAGCAGCCTCCCCAGCTGGGAGCTAAGGGGCCTGTCAGGAAGGGCCTGTGGGCCGGATGTGGCCCAGAGGCCATAGTTTGCCCACCCCTGGCCTAGAGGCCCCAACTGTGATCAGTGTCCCATTGTGCTGGGGCCAAATCTACATTCTAAATAGGCAAGACAGACAAAGACTGGGAGGGAAAACAGAGAATAGAACCCCTGTTTTGTGATTCCTGAGACTCTTTTAGGGATTAGAGAAAGGGGACACTCCAGGAAGACAGTTTGAGGGATCATGGTCATGAGGGGAAGGCATCTTTGCCAAGTCTCCTTGGAGCTTGCATGCACTACTTTTTGTCAGCAAGTGTCTTGTGGGGCGTCCTGAGGAATCTGTCTGCTGAGAGGTCCGTTGTTCTGCCACCCGTTGTTTCAGACTGAGTAATGCTCCGTATTTCTTGCGCTTGTTATGAGCCACAGGGCGGGAGCTGGGCTTTTGCTTGCAGACTAACTTTTCTTGCAGGCACTGGCCCTTGATTCAGAAAGCCATGAAGCCCGGGCTTCAAATTCGGCATGTGTTTAAGTGCTTTTGATGAATGCCTTGATTTCTTTTGCTAAACTGTTAATCTTGGGAGATGAGATGAGTAAAGGGGAGAGAGAGAGAGAGAGCATGATATCTAAGGTGTGCACTTCAGAGATATCTTCATGGATGGAAGGAACAGAGCCTGCTTTGAGCTGCTGGGCTTTTCCTTCTCCGTACCCCTCCTCTTTTTGTGGAAATGATCTGTGTCCAGCAGTTCTGCCTGGCTGGCCTTGCTGAGAGGGACATGGGGAAAGGGGATCAGTCAGGTGTTTCCCCCAGTAGGGTAGACCAGCAGCTTAGAGCAGAGGTGACAGGTCAGCATTTGTTAACACAATGCACTGCAAGCTGTGGGGGGACAGAGTTCAAACTTGAGAGGGTGGGAGGCAGTTGCTCCAGATGCCAGGACCTCCGATGGCCCTTGTGACGGGGAACTAGAGCTGCCCTGTCCTGTGGTTTAGTCCCTAGACGCTCCCTGACCTCATCGTGCGGCGTGGCTGTGCGCTGTTAAACTTCCTCCCTGCTCCACCCCGGAGGAGGCAGCATCTTCCTACCGATGGCTCGGGCGGTGGCGCCGCGGGGGGCTGCGGTGAAGGGAGTCGCCGGCGTTTCACCGCCCCCGGGAGGGAGCTCACCTCTTCCAAAGCCAGGCAGGATTCACCCCTCCGCAGCCAGGCTAGTCATTCTCGAGGGGGAACAAAGCAAGCCCCGCGCGGGATGCCGCAGCACCTTCCATCGCCGGTGCGTCGGCCTCCCAACTCGTGCCCCTAGGGGGCGCCCCTCGCTGCGTGCACGGCGCTGCTGCAGCAACTCCCCCCTGGCCAGGCATCCCCGGGCCGGGCGTGGGGCTCCGCCCCGTCTTCCTCATTCCCGCCACCAGCCACCAATCGGCAGGAGCCCGCCCCGCACCGGGCTTTTCCGCGCCAAACTCCAAAGCCAGCCGCCGGGGCTTGGCGGGCGGCAGTTGTCACCTCGCGAGCGGCTGGGGCTGCCGGCGCTTTTCTCCGCAAAGCACGTGGGCATCGGGCTAGGGACCTTGCCCTGAACGCAGAAGCGGCCGGAGCATCGCTTGCACCGCCCCCCCGCTGCAGCCGCCCCGCATCCCGGTGCAGGCATCCGAGAGCAAGAGATTGCACCAGGTGAGTGTCCCTGAAATGCAGCGAGGCTGGCCGAGACGAGGGGGGGCAATATGGCAATTGCTTATGGCTGTGGGGTTTTGCAGCGTGAGCGGGGAGCAGCCCGGGGCGAACGGGTGACTCTTTGCCTCCTCCCCGCCCCGGCCCAGCAGAAACCAAGTGGCTGCAAACGTCGGAGCTCCTGTAACTGTCCCAGCTGGGAGGTAACCTGCAGATGTTGTAGGGTGACGGTTACATGTGTTGGTAAAGGTTTATTTATAGCAATAGGCCGAGGGAGGGTGTGTTATTGCCTCAATGTATCCTCTAGGGAAGTTGCTCAGGCAGGAGATCAAGTCACTGCAAAAGGCCGGGTGCCCTTGATGAAGTACCAACGCGAAACGGACCACTTATATATATATTTCTTTTTTTAAAAGTTTATTGTAGAAAGTGGGGAGGAGGGATTTGCAGATTTGCTGCTTCACTGACAGCCGCTAGAAAGCAGGGGATCGCCTGAGCCCGCCTCCCAAGTGCAAACGGAGAGAGGGCAAGCCTATGCCAAAAAAGTGTCTTGCTATAGCAGCAGATGCCAACGGGCAGGGAGACATTTTGAGTCTCGCAGAGTGTTTATAAGGTCGGTGTTTAGAAGATGGGATCTTGCTCCTGAGAGAAGCGTCTGCTGTGGGCTTTGCAAACGTGGGATACACACATTAGCTCAGGGGAGAGACAGTGCCTGTCTTTTAAGCAGTCTGGCTTTTCCTCTGCTCTGTCTCTTATCCGCAGACTCTTACCAGTCCATTGTATGTCAGCAGAGTTAAAAAATTGTGTCCCCCTATTTATAGAGTGCAACATTTACCAGTTATGGCATAATAAAGGGATTCTACCTTTCCCCAGCTCCAAGTACAAACAGAGGCAAAGTTCTCTGTCCCTGGAGTCCTCAAATGCAATGAGAAGGCAGTCTGGAGATTGCAATTGGTTTTTATTTTTAAAGCCTGTTTTTAGAGAGGTTTAGGTAATGAGCTGGCAGAGTCTTCCCCTGAGTCAGTCACAGCTGCCAACAGGGAGCAGACCCTTTCAGAAAGTGAACGCTCCATTCCTGCTGTTGGGCGCTGCTGAGGCGGAAACTAGAAGTCTTGCCGTTGTATGTAAAATTAATTTTAGGGACTGGTGGGTTTCAGATTTTATTGGGTTGCCATGCCATGCACAATTTGGAAATACCTCCACTTGTGAAAAAATAAATAAAGCTAAAACAATTGAAAGTTTAAAATGTCTTATGCTTGGGTGGCATTGAGAACTTGCCTGTGATTTGAGCTCTGGTTGTACTTGGAGAGGGCTCTCTGTCTACATGTTCATTGACAGTGTGTGACAAACAAGGAACTCCCGCCCAAGTTCAGACAGAAACCAACTCACTCTCAAAAAAAGTGTCCTGCTGTTCTCAAGTTCTAAAATTTAAACCACACATATGAGCTCTTGCTACCTACTTACTTACCGATGAAGAGAACTTGCAAACTGCCATAGACTTCCATTACATGTGCAGTTTGCATTCCCCATGTCCCCACCCGGGAAGTATTCCCTGAAAGTTTGTAGGTGTTTGTTTTAAAAGGCTACCCTTGCAGCTAGAAATAGAATTATAGAAGCTGGCAGCAGCACAGCTTTTGTAGTAACTTGGTCTCTGCATGCACTTGGGGGAGTGGGAGACCCATCTGCTGACCACATTCACCATATGCTGCCACTGAATATGCAGACAAGTTTCCCCTAATCCTAAATGCAAGCAACAATCGGACACGGAGTTCCTATACACTCACCCTGGTCCCGGAGATGCAAACCTGGGAACAGGCCTTCTAAATCTTGTACTTGTTTATTCTTAAAATATATATAATGGGGTGTGTTTTTTTGGGATGGGGCAACTGGATTTGCGCAACACATATTGTGAACCTATGGCAATTTGCAGAAGTGACAAAGAGTCCTGTGGCACCTTAAAGACTGACTAAAGTTTTAGAGCATAAGCTTTCGTGGGCTAATACCCACTTCACGAAAGCTTATGCTCTAAAACTTTAGTTAGTCTTTAAGGTGCCACAGGACTCTTTGTCACTTCTGCAATTCCAGACTAATACGGCTACCCCTCTGATTCTATGGCAATTTGGAAACCCCCAACACCAAAGCGTGAGAGATCCCTTTGCATTTCAGAGCCTGGCAGAAGGACGCTGCTACTTTGCAAGGGCTTGGTCTGTGCTTGTACCTGGTAGTTCTCATTTGCGATGTGCTGTATCAAATGCCCCAACGAGGAACTCCTTCCTCCAGGGGCAAGCAGGCAGTGCAGTTAGGAGGAGGTGACTGACGGGTCCTTCTGCCTGTCAGGCTATAAAATGCACCTAAAGATTGTGCCCCTCTATGATGGCCAAGGAATGTTGCAAACTATAAAGGGAGAGTGGGGGAGACAGATCTGCACCATCAGTGGCATCCCTGGTTCCTTTTTCCACGGGCTAGGCCCCTGCCTCTCTTCTCGCTGACCCTTTAGAACTGCCCCTTTAAAAAGCCTGGCAGCTGTCTCCTCTTATTTACATAATCACGCGAGATGTGTGTGTGTGTGATGGGGGACTCCGCGAGACTGGAGAGCGTTTCAATTGTGGCGCGAGATATAGTTGGCGCGCGGCGCCTGCCCGCGAGGAGGGAGACGGATGGCCCGGCGCAGCCTAACAGGCTAGTTTGTGGGGAGGGGCGGGCGTTTAGGGCATGGGCCAATCGGCGTTGAGGCCGGCCGGCTGCGAGCCAATCATTCGGGAGGAGAGGGCGGGCCGCTCGGTCGGAGCGGAGGGAGTGTTAGGGTGAGAGGTCTCATTGATTCGGTGGCTGAAGACCGAGCGTCGCCGCCGCTGGCTCGGCCCCCGACTTGTGGCTGAGGTGGGTGTTTGGGAGCGTAGCGGGTAGCCGGGGGAAGGGGCCCGGCTGGGCTCAAGGACGGTGTCCGGCCGGCGCTGGGGACGATGGTCCTGGGGTGAGGGCTGGGGTCGGGGTGTCCGCCTTGGGGAGCTCTCCGGGCGGGGGCTGTTTCCGGGGCTGGGGGTGTCCGGCCGGGCTGGGTCGGAAGAGCTGAGGCGGGATGGTCCCTAAGGTGTGTGTGTGTGGGGGGGGGGGGGGGTACCCCGGCGCCGGGGGGGGGCCCCCCGCGGGGCCCCCCCCCCCCGGGGGGGGGGGGGGGGGGGGGGGCCGTGCCTGGCGCCTCTGCCTGCAGGATCTGGGTGTGGAATCAGCCCTCACCCCCCCACCCACCCCCTCCATCCCGGGACGCCTCTGCTGCCAGGTGTGTCACCCACTCCCCCTTCTTCCTTGGCAGAGCCGCCGCCATGTGGATCCAGGTGCGCACCATGGATGGCAAGGAGACCCACCGGGTGGACTCGCTGTCCAAACTCACCAAGGTGGAGGAGCTGCGGCTGAGGATCCACGAGGTGTTCGGCGATGGCGTGGAGCCCGACAGGCAACGGCTCTTTTACCGGGGCAAACAGGTACCTGCTCTGTACCCTCCAAAAACCTGCTTCACGTTCCCCTCAACATAGGGAGTGGAGGTGAAACTCCCACCTTCTCTGCCCCCCAGCATCTGAACAACAAAGGAAGCAGTTTTGGATTAGGGAAGGGATCCTGACGGAAAGAATTCAGCTAGTAAGACTGCTAGAACATGTAGTGAGAGCTTTGCTTGTAATTCACTTAGCTCGTTAAGTTAGGCATTAGTAGCGTTTTATATTTGTTTTCTTGTAATCTATTCTGACTTTTATGCCTTGTTACTTATCACTTAAAACCTATCTTTTGTAGTTAATAAACTTGTTTTGTTGTTTTATCTGAACCAGTGTGTTTGGATTGAAGTGTTGGGAAACACCATTTGGGATAACAGGATTTGTGCATATCATGTCCCGTTAATAAAGTTATGGACTTTATATGAGCTTGTATTGTCCGAGAGAGCTGGGGGAAAATCTGGGACTGGGAGTTTGCTGGTGTTGCTCTGTAGTGTAATTCATAAGTGGCTAGTTATAGCACTCATACAATATAATTGGGAGTAACTTACATTCTGGAGGCTGTGTGTGAGGAGGCCAGGGGTGGTAACCCTCACAGAGAAGCAATATAAAAGGCACCCTAGTTCGGAGAACTGAGGGGACAAAACTGTTAATCAGTCCAGACTGTGCTTGAATTACCCAGGGTACAGCTTTTATGTGGTGAAGACATAGCCTATGTAAGCTTGAGGATTAAAATGTAAGGGAATAGAATATCTTAGTACAGGGCAACCTTTCAGAAGTAGTGTGCTGAGTCTTCATTTATTCACTCTAATTTAAGGTTTCGTGTGCCAGTAATACATTTTAATGTTTTTAGAAGGTCTCTTTCTATAAATCTATGATATATAAGTAAACTATTGTTGTATGTAAAGTAAATGAGGTTTTAAAAATGTTTAAGAAGCTTCATTTAAAATTAAATTAAAATGCAGAGCCCCCCAAGACCAGTGGCTAGGACCCCGGGCAGTGTGAGTGTCACTGAAAATCAGCTCGTGTGCCGCCTTCGACATCCGTGCCATAGGTTGCCTACCCTTGTTTTAGTACATGAGAACCTCCCTGCTATTAGGGGTATGGTCTCCCTTGAGCCCATTGTTTACTATCTTTATGGTTTGAATGCAGTGCTGGCAAAGATCTACTGAAGAGATGGTGGTTGTGTGCAGGGAAGAATTTACCCTTCTATAGCTCTCATGAGTGAGAACCACATGGTATTGGGTGTTAACAGGGTGGGTTTGTGGCTTAGCAGAAGTGACTAGTTTTGGAAGTATGTCTGTTAACAGAGTAGAGTAGACCAAGGAATTAGTGTAAAGACAAAGAGACTGGTTCAAACAGTGCAGTTGAGTGGAATGTAGTGATTCAAACTGTAGAAGTTCAGTGGCAAGTTTTTTGGTGTCAGCTGGAATCATTTTGTTTTTAAAACTATGGATTATACTGCCATCTAGTGATTTTTTTTGTCTGACATGTTACTATACTTTTTGTTTGGGATGTTCCATGAGTGATGGTGCTTGGCAGTACTTGCTAGAAACTTAGGGGATACTTCCATATACAGTCAGCATTGGTTTTCATGGTCCTTTTCACAAGCTCTGTGTTCTTCATTTTTAGTTCAGCTATATATGTATAATGTGTAATATAAGAGGGTAGGGAACATAGTTGCAGTCTGCTCAATATGAACCATTATCCAGTTAAAGCATGACTTGTCTTAACTCCCCTACACTTCAATCAGTTTAACTGCATAGGTACTATGGTGAAGTGTGATTTACAGTCTGATCCAAGGGCTTGTCAACACATTGAGCTATTCAGAAACAGTTCAATGTGTGGTCATTCTTATTTCAGCATAAGAGTGCCCTCTTCTGGTTTCGTTTGCTGGTCTCGAATAAGTGTGTCTAGACATGGTTATTCAGAAATAGATATTATGTTATTCTGGAGTAATGTTCATGTGTGGGCAAGTCCTAAGATTTTTTTTGATGATGATTGTGAAGCAAATTAATTGGCTGTAAACCAACTGTAGTGTTCTCCTGAGTCTGCAGGCAGACAGGTCAGTGCCTCTTGTTGTTCAGAGCTTCATCAGTTAATTCTGGATAATTTCATTACTTCTAATTAGAACCCAATGTGTACTAGTGAAAATGTCACTCATGAGTTTCATGTTGCTTTGCTAGAGAAAGCTATGAATTGCAGCTAAGTCAAGTGTTGTTCAATTTGGCAATAGGAAATAAAACAAAGGCTGAGAGAGTGTGGAGAATCTCACCACTGTCATAGCAGTCTGGGGAGAGCTAAGAACTTAACATTTTAAATAAAAAGGATGAAGCCCCTGAATATTGTTCAGTGAGAGCGCCCTAGGAGAGATTCTAATACCTCTTCTAGAAACTGGGCTTCTCACTAGGGACGTCATTCCTAGACTTTGCTAGTGTGGCTGCCATCTTTCATTTTTCATATTTACGTCTGTCTGAGTCGCATACATGTTTTAATGTCTCCAGTATCTGCTGTCGTGCGTACACATTTCATGTGAGTACTTTGTATAAATAGCTGAAAACAGACCTCTGCTGTGAAGTAGATGACTTAATAAACAGATTAAATCTATGAGTTGTCTGCTGTCTAAAAAACAGATTTATTCCTAATCCTGGTCCAACATCTTGGTGTTTATCCAAAGTAGGACAGCTTCATTTTAGTTGGTCAAGAGTACTTATAAGAAAAAGGCACTTCCTAAGTTTGCAAAAATCACATGGTATCTATGAAAATAAGATTTTTACTAGGATCTGTGTGTGATCTGAGTGTTAGTTTAGTACTAAATTTTTCAAGTCCTGGAAGTTTTACTGCTTTGAGTGGTTATAAAGATCTTGATTCACAGGAAGTAGTCTGTCTCCATAAAACATGATAGCAACTACCCATGATTTTTAAAAAGCTCTGCTATCACGTTAAACTTTGGCTTGGCAGTTTCGAGTGATTTAGTAATATTACATTCCTGACATTGTGTACGATATTACATTTTTGTAACAAGAATAGGTTTCCTTCCACAAGAAATGACTATTACTATGACTAACTGAATTTGTAGTAAAATAAGCTTAAAAGGCTTTTAAATACAGGGCTCATATCCTAGACTGATTTGCATTATTAAGTTACATTCTAAAGCTTCATGCAAACTTCAGCTGGGTTAAAGCTGAAACTAGAATGCTTGGAGACAGAAGAAACCCCATTTATTTTACTTGACATTTTTGCTTTAGCAGCACGTATAACCAATTTTTCCCTCAATTAAGGTTACTGCCTTCTGTTAATTGTTCTAACAAACAAAAACCCCATAGTTGTAAAGAGAACACTTGCTGCTTGTCTGAGGGAAATAACTTGATTTTGTTCAATATGAACTTCTCTTGTCATGCTGACTGGCTGCTAAATTCTCAGAATGTGTGTAGTGGAGCACCCTGAGTGCAGTGCGGTGAAGTATTGGAGTGCCACTGGAAAGCTGAGAGGGTTATTTTCTTGTGTTCAGGCAGAACTATGTACCAAGTTGTATGCCTTGTGAGCTGCCAGAAGCACATTTGAGTGATATTCTGTAGAGATTGTAAGTTATTTATGTATTTGGCGTATGAAGGAGGATTCTCCTTTTGAAGGAGTCATGCGGATGGGGAGAATATTTTGGAACAAATTTGAAGCAAATGCAGAACTATAAGTAATTTGCATACAGACACTAACAGATCTAATGGTTGTCCTAAAATATTTGGGGTCCTGTTTCAGAAATGGGGGCCATCCTTATTTTGGAATCAAGCTACTGGGGTAGTAGGTGGAATCAGGCTGTTTGTTCTCTTTTTTTTAATGTTGTTGCTAGAGTAGGAAGATTAAGATGAGTTGCAGAGCTGGTCCAGGGGCTCAGTCAGCTGTTTGGTTTGCTTGTGCTTAAGGCCAGTCTTGCTTTTTTAGTAAGTGATGATTGCTAAAGAAGTTGTTACATAATATTCTTCTTCAGTGTGGACACTGTTCAGAGAAATTTTTAAAAAAATCCTACCAATCAAATACTGGTAGCCCTGACACAGGCAAGGTTCCTGCACCTGAACTGTATTAACCACTAATGTAACTTTACCCTGATGGTAAAGCAAACATGTATGAGAGCTCTGGACTCCCTCTGATTTTAATATCTGTTCCTGTGGGGATATTTTGTTAAATTTTCCCTGTGTAGGTGGGTGTAGCGAAGCGGCGACTCACCCCTGCGGTGCCTCCCGCTGGTCTGTCCGGGAATTAGCTCTTCCAGCATCCAGAGCACTCTCTGCAGGCAGATGTCCTGCTTGCCCCCCGTGTCCCTCCCTGGTGCCCTCTTCCCTAGAGTGCTGCACCCCTGCAGTACCCCCACAGTCTCACTCTAGGTCTCCCCTCCCTGGGGAACCCCCACCTCCTATCCCCACCTTGCCTCAGTCTAGGCAACTGCCAGGCACCACTTGCCCCCGTTCTCTGGGGCAGACTGCAGTGTCATTGCCCTTCATCACTGGCAAGGGGGGTTGGCCTGCTGCTTCTGCCTCTAGAGCCCTGGGCTGCCCCCTGCAACCCCAGTACCCTTTAGTTGGGCCATCTCCTAGGCCCTGCAGCCTGGGGGTTTCCAGGCCAGAGCTTCCCCAGCTCCTCTTGCCTTGCCCCAGCCCTGCTTCCCTCTAGGTACCTTGCTCAAGTTCCCAGCAGCCAGGCCTGTCTGCCTCTGTAGGCAGAGGAGACTCTCTCTCCACCAAGCTCTAGGCCCTTTTATCAGGGACAGCTGAGCCTTAATTGATGCAGCCACAGCTGTGGCTGCTCTGCCCAATCAGCCTGGGAGCTTGCTTGCTCCCAGCTACAACCCTTTCCTGGGCTGTTTAAGCCCCTTTTAGGGGGAATGGGGCAGCTGCCCCACTACAGTGGGGCTTTGAGAGTCTGAGCTTCGGTTGCCATCATCCTTGGAAAAAGAGGACTTGAATGGTATTCCTGTGATGAGCCATTATTAACATCACTGCTTTCTGGGCTGGAGAGGTGGTTGTTCTTTCCTTCCTCCCTACCTCCTTGCTTTAGCTCATTTCTGCATGGTCTGTTAATGAAACTTGCTAGTATTTCTCTTCCTGAAGAGCTAGCTGATCTTTAACAAAGCAGGATTTTTGTAGATTACCCACATATTAAGTGGAGCAAAATATAGTAGTATAGTTGGGATGGTTAAGAAGAGTTCTTCCAAAGGTGGTATATCTCAAGATGCTCCTATTTAAATAAGTGACTCTGGGACATTGATGCATTGAGGGCCTTGAATTAACAAGAGCTTTGGGAACAGGTATTAAAATTTTCACTGCAAATTACAATGCTTTTGGCAAAGCGTAGATAAAGCAGCATATTGTTACTGTTGGCTGTGAAGAAACTAGTGCTGCTGTTTAAATCCCTATATCTTATTTTGTTTCACTTTGTTTAGAGTGAGGTGGGGAATGTAGCTTGCACAGACTTTAGCTGCCTCAAATGCATGAGGAAACCAAAGAAGACTTTAAAAAATTCAGATTGAAGAGAGCTGTGAAGTGTAATACTAGCACTGGCTTGCTATGTATTTAATGGAGTATTCTTAGTATGAGATCAGAGAGATTGGACCACAAAAGACTCATTCAGGGCACAGAGAGGGAATAATGGACTCTGATAGAGAGAATGCTTGAGGATAGGGTTTAGGGTGCAATTGTTCCCCAGTGTAGTGCCTTTCCTGATTTGAAGTCTGTCAAGTTTGTAATCCGATTCATATTGCAAAATGATGAAAGGGGGAAAAACCTCCAATAATAAAACATGCTGAAAGCAGCAATATTAGCTGCAAATGTCATCTGGTACTCTATGCTCCTGTGGCTGCTCCTTGTGCATGTTCTCTCATCCTGATCTGTTCTTTTCTTGATCTCATCCTTTTGATGTTCTTTATGCTGTTCTTATACCAATTGCTAGTTGGAATCTGATTTTTTGTGATACCGTTACTCTGGTAGTAACTATAAAAGGATTCATCTGGTTCTCGATTTATGGATTTGATTAGTGCTATGATTCTTCATCTCTGCACAGGAAATAACTTGACTTTTGCTGTTCTTATTCATATTTCTAGTAGTAGCCCCACAATTATTTTATGCCATAAATCATAATGAATTCTCAGTGATTCTTCTGAAGTGCAAGTTTTTGTGGTTAACTTGTTTCCCACTGATAGAGAACAAAGCTCTGAGGATCACTTTGTTTTTTTGGTGGTTTGGGCTGGGAGGGATGATTTCCTGTAGAATTTCTATTAGTCAGACCTTAAATATGTGGTGAAGCTTGTCTTAAACTGCTAAACTTGCTGCAGCATCAAATCTTGTGCCTTAAATCTGGAATAGTAATACTTCAGTAACTTCAAGAACTTTAAAAGGTAGACATTTATATGGTGATCCATATCTATATTACTTAAGTAGTCAAAAGTCAGAGTTCTGCCATTGTGCAGTGCTACTTTTCCAAAATTTAATTTAACTTTCCTTCAAGTTAACTTTATCTTTAAAAATGTTATCTGACACAGTTCAGTCTTCTGAGTCTGTAAACTGATTCCAGTGACTACAACTGCTGCTGGCTTTGCTGAACAGCTGCAAAGTGAAACTAAGGGCTGGTCTTCACTAGGGCGGGGGATCGACTGCAGATACGCAACTTCAGCTACGTGAATCATGTAGCTGACGTTGGCGTATCTGCAGCCGACTTTCCTCATGACGATGGCAGTCAGCGGTGCGTTCCCCCGTCGACTCCGGCTTACTCCTCCGGGGGAGCTGGAGTTCCGGAGTCGACGGGGCCAGTGCTAGCGATCGATTTCTCGCATCCTCACAAGACGCGAAAAATCGATTGCTAAAACATTGACCACTGCCTGCGGTAGTGAGGACATACCCGAAGATTGGTTTGTTTAACATTGGCATTCAGAACCTAGTGCAGGGGTGGGTAAACTACGGCCGGCAGGCCACATCTGGCTCGTGAGCTAATTTGGCCCCTCCGTTGCTGTCTTCCCCTCTCCTGCCTTCCTGGAGCTTCAGCGTGCCTGTCCAGGAATGGCCCTGGACAGCAGTGTGGTTGGGAGCCGGGGGGTGAGCTCCTGCAGCAGGGCCTGTTGGAGCTTGCAGCCCCCTCCCATTACCACACTGTTCCCCCATGTCCAGGAGGTCCTGGACAACGCTGCAGCGGCGGGGCCTGAGCTGCCGCTGGGAGCAGCATGGTGAGGGGGCAGGGCTGCAAACTCTGGTGGGCCTCATGGCAGGTGCTCACACACCCCCAGCCGTGTTGCTGCAGCACTCTCCAGGGCCGTTCCTGGACGTGGCGCGCTGAGGCTCTGGGAGAGGTGGGGGTAAGCAGCATGGTATGGGGATAGGGTGGGACGGGTTCAAAGGACAGTCGGGAAAGGGAGCGGCGGGGTTGGATGGGGTAGAGGTTCTGGGGAGGTGCGGGGTGGGGTTTAGATAAGGGGCAGGGAGTCCTGTGGGCAGTCAGGGGATTTGGGCGGAGGTTTGGAGAGAGTCGGGGAGTCCCAGGGGTCTGTCAGGAGGGTTGATAGGGATCGGGACAGTCAGGGGACATGTAGCGGTTGGGGTCCCGGGGTGGTGTGGGGTTTAAGAGTGGGAGTTCAGGGGACAAAAGCAGGATGGGTTGGGTATTCTAAGGGGGGGCAGAAAGTGGGTGGGGGCTGAATAGGGGAGCAGGGCCTTCCCTACCCGGTCCTCCGTACAATTTTGGAACTCCAATGTGGCCCTTGGGCCAGAAAGTTTGCCCACCCCGACCTAGTGAGAGAAGTGGAGTGACTTGGCTAGTGAAGCAGTTCTACCATAAGACACATTTTTTTTCTCCAGTATTTGCATCTGAGTTTGTTCTATGAACAAAGAATTTGCCAAACAGTAAGAATAAAAATCTGCTAGACCGGAGGTGGGAAAACTATGACCTGCAGGCTACATCTGGCCTGTGGGACCATCCTGCCCGGCCCTTGAGCTCCCAGATGGAGAGACTAACCCCCCCTCTCCTGCACGTGCCGCCAGCACTCTGGGCAGTGGGGCTGCGAGAGCTGTTGGGTGTAGTGAATTGTATTGCTCCCCTTAGGAATGTGCTACTTACCATAAGTAGCATATTCTTACGGGGAGCAATTTAATACACTACACCTGGTCCTCCATACAGTTTTGGAACCCCAATGTGGCCCTCACGCCAAAATGTTTTCCCATCCCTGTACTAGACACTCATCAATGTTTGAAAATTACAAATACCGCTTATTTCTTGTTAGTGCTTTTCAAGTATATTTTTTTACCTATATCTGCAAATGTGATCAAAGGCAGTTTTGAGTTGGCTTTAAAATATAAATAGAATTTTAACTAGATCATTACTTTCTGAATTTATCCTGTAGATGGAAGATGGTCACTCCCTCTTTGACTACAGTGTTGGATTGAATGATATTGTTCAGCTACTTATAAGACAGAGCCCTGCTGTGCGTCCTAATGTTAATAAAGAGAAGGACTTGGAACTCTCAGATACAGACTCTGGCTGCGGCTCAGGCCAGAGTGAGTCTGATAAGAACTCCAACAATGGAGAGGGTGCAATAGAGTTGGAGTGTCAGCCTAGTACAGTAGCACAGGCTGACTGGATTGATCCGGGATTTGGACTCTATAAGGTGAGTGTACTCTAAATTTCTTTTTACGGTACACAGTACTATACAGATATAAACAGCAGAATCTCTTTATAAAACCTTTGAGAAACTGATTGCTAAGAACAAATACCTTTCTACTGTGGAATTTTAAAGGTATGTTTTTTACCACACCAGTACAGACTACAACCTCTCGCAAGGCTGTCCTAAATTATTTATTAAGATCATTGTGTGCTTGATGATGCTCAAGACAAATGTTAAGACAATTCCTGACCCTATCTGAGAGAGAGAGAAGTCAGGATGTGCTGTGAGACCATCAAGAGAGTCCAAATGTAGATTGTTAAAAGTGGCCAGTTATATTTCCCCAAAAACGAAGGCCCTTAGAGAGTGGCTTAATTGGGGTTCAAGCTTACTCTGAAAATTTATTTTGGAGAGTTACATGTCTTGCTTTGTTTAGATCAACGAGTTTGTAGATGCTCGGGATATGAACATGGGAGCATGGTTTGAAGCCCAGATTGTAAATGTGACCAGGAAAGAGAAGGCAGCAAATGAATCAAGTGATAGTGATACAGAGTCTGAACTGCAATCAACTGCTGCTGAAGAAGATATCCTATATCATGTGAAATATGAAGAGTGAGTTATAGCTAATGAAGGTCATTTGAATGAGATGCATTCCTGGTGATGTTGGAGAATTCAGTCACGTAGAAAAGCAAGATATTTGGTCTGGTTTGCACTAGAAAGCTTTATCAGCATAGCTATATTGGTAGGCGTATGAAAAAAATTCACACCTCTACACAGCAAAGCTATACTATCCAAAAAGCCCTTTTACTGGTATAGTACCTTCCATTTTGGAGAATTTTTTAATAAAGCTGCTTCTCCGCTATGGGTATTTTGCCAATATAGCTCTACCATCTACAGTACTAAACCATTGTAAGTGCAGACAGGATGTAACACTGCCAGCTTGTATGCACTTTAAAAGTGGAGGATAAATGGACCAGAATGGAGGATAAGTGTTACTTTTGTTGAAGACTAAATAAATGGCCAAAATATTAAATGGGATGCAGCACTGAGAATTTTGGTGTACCCTATTCTAGCAATGGATATGCTGGGGGGAGAGAAGAGAATCAACTTTTGAACACTTTTATGTTGTGCTGGCATAGACTGTCCTTAAAGTTAAATATAATGTGAAAATCAGATTATATTAAATAATTTGATTTAACTCTTTCCCCCCCACACCCCACCCCCAAAAAAAGCTACCCAGAGAATGGAGTTGTAGAGCTGAGTTCAAAAGATGTACGTACTCGTGCACGGACTGTTTTGAAGTGGCACCAACTAGAAGTAGGGCAAGTGGTGATGGTCAACTATAATCCCGATGAACCAAAAGAGAGAGGTTTTTGGTATGATGCAGAGATTCTGCGAAAACGGGAAACCAGAATGAACAAGGAGATGTATGCAAAGATACTGCTTGGGTAAGTAATCCTGATCCTAAAAGAATGAAAATTGAGAGGTAGAGCTCCAAAATTACTTTTAAATGTTCTGTTTGCAAGTACTGCTCTTCTTTAATAGGTTTTGCTAGTCGTCATTGCCTTCAATAAAGAGACCGGTTACTTTCAACTCTTAAAAAAGCAAACTTGGTTATGGTGCTAAAAAGACTAGCAAACTGAATGGAATGTCATCTTCTAATTCTTTGCCATTTGTTTTACTTTTGTGGTTCATTATGATTTGGACAACAGATATATTAGACCAGTGAGTTCCACTTGCTAGTTTTAATTCACTACCCAGATTTGATTATGAACATTGTCAGGAAAGACCTGTAGTCAGGTGTGGTGTTTTTTGTTTTTTTTTTTTAAAAAAAGGGGGGGGTGGGGAGTGGACTCTGTTTTCATTTTCCAAATGCTGTGTAGAAAATTCCCTTTGTGTGTAGGTTGCCATATTAAGCTCTTTTTGACCAAGTTCTCACCTAGAACATGGAGGTAGATGCAAATATCTGGTCCTTGTGAACCCATGCCTTTGAAAGAGAGAGAGTATATATTTTTTTTTAAAAAAGTAGAGACCATGTTCTGTGCGCATATATCATATCTGCTTTCGTTACATCATTCAAATGTTAAACGTTTTTCTAGGTCTTATCTGCACATTTCTATTTTGTGTTTGTGACAAAGAGTCCTGTAGCACCTTAAAGATTAACTAAGTAACTAATATTTTAGTTAGTCTTTAAGGTGCCACAGGACTTTTTGTCACTTCTGCAATTCCAGACTAACACGGCTACCCCTCTGATATTTTGTGTTTGGTGCCAGTTTTTAATTTGCACATTTTTGGCCAACCTTTTGAAGGCCTTATATCAGGGGTGGGCAAACTACACCCACGGGCTAATTTTGTCGGGCCTCCCAAGCTCCTGGCTGGGGAGGCTAGCTCCTCATCTGCTCCCTCCCCAGCCTCAGATCTCCTCTGTGGGAGGCTTACCTCTCCTGGCCCCTCCCTCCCGGAAACTGCTATGCTGCCAGAGAACTGCCTGGGGGTAGGTAGAGCAGCGGGAAACAGTGCAGGGAGGATGTGGAGATCTTAGTGGCCCCAGAAAACAACTCGGGGTGGGGGTGCCGCGGGGAGCTTGGCGGGCTGCAGGGAAGGGCTCCGCAGGCCGCATGTTTGAGACCCCTGTTCTAGAATAATAAGTTTTGCTCCTATTTGCTCATCATCTCAATAGTTTTAATATATTGACACACTGACTTTTCTCCCAGACAGAAAAATGAATAATGGTGCAGGAGGAAGTGCACACAGCCCTGGGAATGTGAAGGGAGAATAGGGGACCCTGGTGTCAGGGGAGGGGAAAAGATGGGCGCACACAGCTCTTTACTTATGAGGGAAGAGGGTAATGAGGATTCATACAGAGCCCTGCCATGGGGAGGGAAGAATGGAGCATGCTGAAATGAAGGTGGGGGAAGGATTGATTTAATTCTAACCAGTAAGGGGTTGTCAGGACTTGCTCTGCATTTCTGGTTGCCTTAAATGCTACTGCTCTTGTGGCTCAAAGCCCTGACGCTAACAGACTGTGTGCAAGTCACATCTTGGCTTCCATCACCCAGTTACTTTTTGAAGAGCGACCGCAATACCTGCTTCATCTTGAATTTCCACCAAACTGTCTAACTCTGTAGCATCCAGTCCTCTCCTGCAATGTTAAGTTTGTTGCACCTTTAAAGAGTCAACATACTGCAGCTCATTAATTTAATGAGGTTTTGACAAACACTCTTATTTGAATCACAGCACTGAATTGCTTTAGAGCAGGCCTGCACAACTGGGAAAGCAGAGAGGGCCATATTACTGCAAAAAAACCCAGCTGTGGGCTGAAAAGCCCCACCCTTGCCCCGCCCCATCAGCTTCCCCCCCACCCCACTGCTTGGCTTGCCCTGCCCCTACTCAACCCCTGCGGGCCGCACAGTGAGCCTGTGCAGGCCGCATGTTGTGCAGGCCTGGTTTAGAGTAAAACACTTATTAAACAAGGAGTCAGAGGCTTGAGTGTTGCCAGCTATAAGGAGTAAAGATAGAAAGGGTTATAAATAAGTAAATATATATTTCTAAGATGAAAACTAAACTTGAGCAAGTTTAAAATTTTTGCTGAGCGGGTTTCTCACCCATATTCAGTCCCTAGAAACTACAGCTGCCTTGGTTGAAGGACCAATGTTCTGTGATTTCAAGAGTTCTGGTCCCAAGTGACGGAACACTACATAGTTTTCCCTCCTTTCTTTTTATGGTCCTGGCAACCTTAAGATGTATTCTTTGAAAAGTAAGCCCAGATTAAGCTTGTCTCTCCTTGTTAACTTGATAGGTTTGTTTGCCTTATGTGTTAACATATCTTCATATCTTTGTCTCTGCCTGATGACCAGGCAAATATATTTTCCCTTAATTGGAAATTGCCAAACACACTTTAAGTATATAATTCTAGCACATACTTCTATCTTTTGTACATGACGTACATATCTATCACTCAATAATATTAATGACTGGTGAGTTTAGTTTTTTCCAGTGAGATGTGTTATGCCACCTTTTGGGTATATATCGCGACAGCACTGTTACGTGTAGTGAGTATATCAGGCCTGGCGAGTTACTGACACAGAACAGTGAATCACCAATGGACCTTTGTGTTATTAGGGGGCACACAGAATCCCTAGTAGGTGATGGGGAGATTGGAGGATCCTGGTAACAGGGAATAGAAGGTGTGGAGCAACAGGGATACGCTCTATCCCTGGTATGGGGGAATGGGAAACACACAACCCAAGCCATGGGGGGATAAGAATGGCACAGAGCCATTGGTATGGGGCAGAATGGAGGACCTGGGTATGGGAGGAGGGTGGAATGGGGGAACACAGAGACCCTGGCAGAGAAGAGATTGGGAGGAAATGCAGGGAGTTCCTGAAAAAGGGCAGAGGGTGGATGGTAGCACACTGGATGCTCAATTTCCATAATAAAAGTTTGCAGCCTTTAGATGATATCTTAATAATTTAAGTGTAGTTTTGCTGATAAACTCTCTTGAGCTGTAGGTTCAAATTCTGCAAAGTTCAGTTCAGCCCCATAAGTGAACTGAGGTAGTGTTGCCTTGAACTACTATGTTAAGGGATATTAAACCCTTCATGGGTGAATTCATTTAATGTGGAAAGGAATTCAGGTTGGTAGTAAGGATTGTGAACTGCTGTCTTTTGTTCTCCATATGGAATCTAGGTGGGATCCTGGTCCATGCCTAGAGGTCCTAGATGCTACCTCAAAACAAAGAACAATAGGGGAAGCAGGGTGGAGACCAGGGGTGCTGGAAAGAGCCGTGAATTGGTGGATGTAGAGTAGTCAAAGTGCAGATAGAGTAAAGAGGCCGTTAATGGAAGAGGAATTTGCTGTGGGACTGGATTAAGAGGCATTGGTTGGGCAGTGGCATAGGGCAGGCATGTTCCAGGAAGGTGTGGAGAAGACAGTTGGAGGGTGGACCTGATGTAGTGGAGGAGTAGACACTAAACCTGGGAAGAAATGACCAGCTGAGAAAACAAAGCTTTTGTTTTACACAATAGCCCTAACTTGACTAAAATAGCTCCTTGGAATGAATTGATTAAAGCTCCTGTCTTTTTTGTAGACAGGAGCTTTAATCAATTCATAGCATAGTTAGCACTTCATTCAGAACCTAACCACAATTTAATGCTCCATTGCAAAGACTTGGGGAGCTTAACATATTTTTAAGACCTCTCTACATACAGGTTTTGCACCGCTATAACTTTAAAGCACTTTTATACAGGAATAACTGCATCTATTCTAGGGTTTTTTAATTGCCTTTAACTATATATGTTTCTAAATCAGTATAGCTGCCCAAAAATAGGGTATAGACCAGCACTTAATGCTGATGCTCCTGTCCAGTTGCAGACTAAGGGCACTACTGCAACATAGCTATAGTGCTGTTGCCTCATTGACCATTACAAAATTGTTAATCATCTTGTATGTGATCCAGAATGCTTCAGTGAAATTACTTGTGTTCCAGAATATATTGCACCTGCCTCCCAATCTGCATTACATAGTATACCTGTGCGGCAGTGAGTGTGTGTGTGTGTTAAAGGCTATTTTGTTGACTTATGAATTTCTCCCCTTAGGGATGCTGGTGATTCCTTGAATGACTGCAGAATTATCTTTGTGGATGAAATTTACAAAATTGAAGAACCTGGCAGTGTTAGTCCAGCTAGCACCAGTCCATTAAAAAGTGAGACTTTTTTTAAAATAGCCTTAAACTTTACACTACATCCTATTGTTATGATATTAGTATTGGATACCTAAGAAAATTAATCTTTTTAATATTGTGTGGTTGATGCTTTTTGTCCATTTTAGTGTAACTAATAATTTCTGAAATCTGAAGCAGCAGTAATTGTGGTTTCTGTATGTATAGGGCAGAGTGGACCAGTGTGTAAACATTGTAAAGACAACCCAAACAAGACCTGCAGGATGTGTGCCTGTCATGTGTGTGGAGGCAAACAGGATCCAGATAAACAGCTAATGTGTGATGAGTGTGACATGGCTTTCCACATCTACTGCCTCAACCCTCCCCTCAGTAGCATACCAGATGATGAGGACTGGTAAGTCATGAAAATGTCTGTTCAGTATTATAATTTGTATGTAGGCTTTAGGTGGTGAAAAGTGTAAGGCCTTGTACACACCTACACACACAAAGGGTTGAACTGGTGTCTTTGAAAGTGTTTTTAAACCAGTTTTGTTAACACCAGCACAAGACCCCATGAATGATATTAAAATCAATTTAAAGCTGAATTGTAGCTATTTAGTTTAAGCTCAAGTCAATTCCTTTCCTTTAATAACTATAATTCAGGTTTATTTATTTTTTTTTTATTTCAAGAGGTTTTGCTCATGTTTAACACAATGTATTTAAAAACACACCTTCAGTGACATTTCTGCAACTTTGGCCTGTCTGTGCTCAAATATTAGACCGACTTAGCAGTGTCTCTTAAGTCTATGAAAAATTTCACACTCTGAGCACTGTACCCAAGTCACCCAAACATCCAGTGTAGATGTGGCTACATCTACAGAATTTTTCTGTTGACCTAGCACCACCTATTGGAGAGAGTGATTAACTACATTGATGGAAAAGCCTATGTCAACGTGGAAAGCGTTTACATCAGTGTTCTCAACCTATTTACCAGTATGGGCTGCATATGCAGCTCTCTGTGTTATGTGAGCCACATCCATAGGTCATATATTCTACCCATATGGCCCTGAGGATGTCACATGGGCCGCAGCTGTATGCTGATTGGACTACACGTTGAGAACCACTTGCTTACACTATGGTGTTACAATGTCACAATTGCAGTGCTATAGCTGTAGTGTAGACAGGCCTTTTTGTGTATAGTCAAGGCTTAAATGAAGTAATTGTTTTGATGGAGGCTATACCTTCTAGAAGCACTGAGACATAGCTGTGTAAGACTTTACCAGCCCTATTAAGCTATGCCTTCTCTAAACTGGGATAGATCTCTGCGAATAAGGCCTTGCCTACACTACAGAGGAAATTCTATCTAAGCTACGCAATTCGAGTTACGTGAATAGCATAACTCAAATCGACATAGCTTAGATCTACTTATAGGGTGACCAGATGTCCCGATTTTCAGTTTTTTTTTTCTTGTATAGTCTCCTATTACCCTCCATCCCCCATCCCATTTTTCACATTTGCTGTCTGGTCTCCCTATCTACTTACCGCAGGGTCCACACTATGCAATGTTGACTGGAGTTGCTCTCTCGTCAACTCCTCCTACTCTTCTCTCAATTCGGTGGAGTACAGGAGTTGACTGGAGAGTGATCTGTGGTCGATTTAGCAGGTCTTCACTAGACCCACCAAATTGATTGCTGCATCAGTCGCTGCTCATTGATTCCCTGATAAGTGTAGACAAGCCCTAAGACTGTTCTGAGCTTTGGAACACTTGTTGAAACATAAATGTTTGTTTATAGTACTAAAAATATGCTGGGCTTCTTAGAGAAACATATGAAAACCAAGTTTACGATTCAGTTAAAAATCTAAAATACATTAAGTAACAAAGCAAAGTCTATAGTAGCGGTGTCCAATATGTTCGCCACTAGCCATAGAATATTAGGGTTGGAAGGGACCTCAGGAGGTTCCATCTAGTCCAACCCCCTGCTCAAAACAGGACCAATCCCCAATTAAATCATTCAACAGATTTCCC
Organism: Dermatemys mawii; assembly: GCA_007922305.1. NCBI lineage: Eukaryota > Metazoa > Chordata > Testudines > Dermatemydidae > Dermatemys > Dermatemys mawii. The sequence continues at coordinate 6,570,229 of ML677376.1, read as the reverse complement.
CCCCCCCCCATATCCCTAAATGGCCCCCCGCAAGGATTAAACTCTTAACCCTGGGTTTAGCAGGCCAATGCCCAAACCACTGCATGTGGCTAATAGGCTATTGAATTGTGGCTAATGCATGTGGCTTTTTTTTATAATGTCTCTAATAAGAAAAAATGTTTTTATAATGTCTCTAATAAGACAAAACCGCAAGTGTGCCTAGCATCGAATTTCTATTGGACATCGCTGATCTATAGCATTATAAGCATGAGGTTCCTTCAGCCAGGTTTAAGATTAGCAGCTGTGTTAGTCTGTATCTGTAAATAAGGCGAGGAAGACTTTGTAGCACATTAGAGACTAACCAGTTTATTTCAGCATATGTCACAAAAGCTTATGCTGAAATAAACTGGTTAGTCTCTAAGGTGCTACGAAGTCTTCCTCATCTTATTTTCAGCCAGATTATTACTCTTCTTATAGGTAAGTTTCTTGAATGGTAGTTCCATGAACAGTGCTAATTTGTGGAAAGCAAAATAAGCAGTCACTTTGCTGCTGTTAACACTAGCCAGTTTGAAAATGTGCAGCACATACATTTCACAAGTTAAAACTCTCCGGTCTCCTTGGACTAAATTTTCTAGAATAATTAGTAATTCTGGGGGGAAGGGATTGCCTAAGATGACTCCTTTAAAGGGGTCTTCAGTACTCTGAGAATCAAGCCCCTTTTAAGACATCTCAATTTGAGTAAGCAAAATAACTAGACTGGGGGGAGCTGGATAGTAGGTGCTCTTCTCTCAATGCTGCATTGATGTGGCGGTGATAGCTTATGTACTTTTAAAACTAGGCCATATAGATATCTTATCTGATAAATGCTATCTTGTCAATGTGATCTTTACAGTTGCTAATCTGACTTGTAGCCTTCATTGATAGAAAAGAATGTAGCCCTGGCAGAATGGGAATGAGGCAATTTGTTTCAGTACAGATTGAGGTCACTTGCGTATCCTATCTGTAGTGGAGTCAGAATGATGTCAGTTGGTAGAACAGTTATGGCAGAGTTTGTGTATGTTTTACCTTACCCATCATGAACAGACCTTTTTGAGAATCATGTCAGTTAAAACATGCTGTATATTAACATTCTTTTCTCTTCCACATGCTCTGTTCCAACATTCTGTGACTTGAGTTTATAATATTTCTCAGACACAGCCCTGCCTATGATGGCCAGGAAAGCTGTGCAAGAATCCTGTCTGAACAGCTATAGTTAGTACAATCTTAATTCTGTTGTTGAGAGGCTGTCAGAATAGGGGTTTACACAACTTCAGATAAACTTCCTAAGTTTCTCCTTTATGATCCACCAATACACTCCAAGAAAAACACCTTAACTTGAGGGGCTGCCACAAGCTAATTTTTGACTGGCAATTCTAGGTATTGCCCCGAATGTCGGAATGATGCAAGTGAAGTGGTTTTAGCAGGAGAGAAGTTAAAAGAGAGTAAAAAGAAGGCAAAGATGGCATCTGCTAATTCATCCTCTCAGAGAGACTGGGGCAAGGTTGGTGTAAAGTTTGTTTGTCTTGTGTCTTAATATGCAAAGCATGATGGTTGATGGCAGTCCTGAGATCTGGCTTTCTCATTGAAACAGGGTATGGCATGTGTGGGTCGCACGAGGGAATGTACCATTGTCCCCTCTAACCACTATGGACCAATTCCTGGGGTTCCGGTTGGCACCATGTGGAAGTTCAGAGTCCAGGTATGAAATAGCACTGATGGAGTGAACGTCCAGAGGGGAAAATGGGAACGATGTAACTCTTGCCTAAGGAATTTTACACAGAAGCTATGTTGGTACACTTGACACAGGACTTCAACGTGCGGAGAGGAAAATACTGGCTTTGTCTGTTGCGAGCTTAAAGTGTGGGGAATTGTTCTGTTCTCTTATGCTTTGATGTAAAAAGACAACATGCAGCATTTTAAAAATACAATATTCTGCAGTCTTGCTGGAGACTTCCTTTGGGGCCCTAGATATATGAAAAGGGGGGCTCTTTCACCCCATAATTGAAGAGAGTGAGGAGAGGGAACTGAATTAACCAGAACGCTCCCGCTCCCTTCCTCCCCACTCAACTATTGTGTGTTCGGAACGGTTGGAATAAAATTGCTTTGCCTCTCAACAGTTTCACTTCCTTGATTTCTGTAATATCAGATACCTGCTAGTTGTTTAGTTGGCAGTCTTCAGCACAAACATTAAGATAAAACCTGAATTTCTGATGGTTACCCTCACATAGTCAAGCTATTGTTGGAGGAAAAAAAATAAATTTGTCCTTTGTGTTACTCTTAAGACTTCATCTGTTCCTCCTCTCTTCAGCCTGAAGGTATAGGGCCCAACTCATTGTTTCTCTACACCTTAGGCAAAGCAGATGCAAAATGCGACTGTTTTGACTTGACAGCATTTTACATTCACTTTGCACTGGTGTAAATGACTGCATATTGTGTAGGGCAACAAGTCAGGACCCTTATCTGTTGGAAGATGTGTAATATTAGATATTTCTTGACACAGGTAAATGGGAATACATGAAAAGATTCTATTTTCATACCTGCAAACAAGTATTTCAAAAGGATAAGGAAAACAAAAACCAAAAGTTGTGTATGTGCCATCAGTAACTCAGTTGTGCACATACATTAATTCATGTTGGTGCTAAATAATTGCAGCTATTTGTGGCCTGTTGGAACAGCTGTCCAGTAAACTCTACTGATCTCTTCTAGGTGAGTGAATCTGGTGTTCACAGGCCCCATGTAGCAGGTATACATGGCAGGAGCAATGATGGTGCTTACTCCCTGGTCCTGGCAGGAGGTTATGAAGATGATATAGTAAGTGAATCTTGGAACTGTTTACTCGCTCATCTTCTCTCTAAAAGATCCCAGAGTACTGAATTACACTTTTGTATTTAAAACAAAAACTTGGGTTCATCTGATACTCTGCATTCTACATCACATCTTTCATTTGAAGAACTTAATACCAGTTCAGAAAGGGAGAACCAGGCAAAGAAAAAAACGTTACCCTGAATAGTATAATATTCTTGCTTGGAATGAGGTTTAGGGACAAGGTAAGTAAGGTTGTATGACACTTATGCAGCCTATCCCCTCTCCAGGAAACACTGTCCTCTTACTAGGAGACCCATTTCCCACTCCAAAAAGTGCACAGGGAACCTCCTGTTTCCCTCTTGCCATATCTCCCTGTGTCAACAGTGTTCAGCATAGAGTTAGGAAGTACAGTTGAACCACTATTGTTAAGTATTTTCTTGTTGGCTTTGTGAGGTGTATAGGTTCAGCTGGCACTGGTGTTTCCCAAAAATATGTCTCATTCATCCACCTCTTCCCAGCCTTATTTCCCCCAATGGATGCCTCCACAATCCATTAAATAGTCAGTTGAAAACATAAAATATATCTGGACTGCCCAGGGCCTAAGGTTTAAGTTTACTTGCCACAAGGTCAGACTTTGGCAGATTTATGTCTACTGTTGCAAGAACCAAGGTGAGGCAAATTGTATCGCCTTAATTCCAGGGCTTCAAGGGCTGGTTTGATTTCCTGATGCAGGCTGGTGGAGAGCCCTTGTAACTTGTGCTGTTGGCCCTGCCCTAGGCTATTTAAATAGGAACAGGAAGCTGGGCAAGGGAGAGGGGAGCATAAGCAGTGGAAGTGGGTTCTCTCTCCGGCGGCAGGAGATTAGCCTGACCAAACCTGACTTTGTTTTAGAGTTTTAAGTTTTGGAGCTCTGAGTCCTGAGGTGAGGACTGTATGACATGTTTGTCATTGCTCCTTTTCTGAAATCTTTGGAAAGCGGTTATGCTGTTTTGTTAGTATGTGTTGGCTTTTCCTCCCCCAGATTTGTTAAAGTGAATTTATTGATGCCCATTTGGAAAAGTAAGGTTGAGGCTCCCTTGCAGTGCTAGAGCTGGTCAAAGTGGGCGCACAAGGACTGCCAACACTTTTACAAGTCCCTTTTACTGGTGCTGTACACCAGGACTCACCTTGCATCTGACCTGTGGCTCCTTTTTTACTGGTTACCTGGGTAGAAGGACCCACAGGACAGCTGAATTTGGCGGAGTTGGGATTAGGAATCAGAATCTCCTGTTCTCTATATCAGTGTATTGCTCTGTACTATTGCACTAGATCTGTACTATTTTGTGAGTATGAATAACTAAACAATCAATGTATGTTTCAGGATCATGGAAATTCTTTCACTTACACGGGGAGTGGAGGTCGTGATCTTTCTGGAAACAAGCGTACGGCGGAACAATCTTGTGATCAAAAACTCACCAACATGAACAGGTTGGAAACATTCACGCTGTGCCTCATGAAACTTTCTGCTTAGTGGCTGGCAATATAACAGACGATAAAAGCTGTTTCTCCTGTTAAGCCTGTCACAGAAAACCAAAAATAAGAGAGATCTTCAAAGTTATGGCTTCACTGTGCATGATGGTTAGGTCAATGTGTAATAGGAAAATTCCCAGTAGGATACTGGAAATGGGATTAGACCCCAGATTTAATATTTGCTGCAGTCTCCAAGAACAGAGGGATGAATTAGAACATAAGTTTTCAAACTGTAGCCTGAGGTACATTCATGATTCATACTGCAGAGATGGCTGGTCACATGGGACTATTCTTCCCCACCTCATTTGTAGCTGCTAAATTACACTAAAACAACTAAAAACATCTTTAAAATCCTTTTACATTAGTACTCTTTCAAATAATCAGGTACTCTTGTTGGCAAGAAGATGTGTTTGTGAATGGGAGGTAATTGAGAAAGGCAGGACAGACAATCCATGTGGATACTCTGCATTTAAAATATGGTCCTCACTAAGGAAATTTGGTGGTGAGGGCCATTATCATGTTTCTACCCAAGTGATTGCTGGGCCTTTCCTGAAAGTTAATATTTCTAATTTTTTGTCTGGGCAAAGGAATAAACAAAATGGGTGGACAATATTCCATACTATTGTCTTGGAAGAACACAGTTTGAATACCTTCCTTACTGAAGAGAGTAGTAAAAGCATAGATTGGCAATCATAAGTACACCCCACTACTGAAAAGGGAATAGTGCCTGAGCAAAACTGATGTCAGGCTGCATGGTAATAGTGATTGAGAAACTACTAGCACTGGTTGAACCTTGACTGTATATCTCTGTTCTGCTTCATACAACTTCATGTTGTGTTTCTTGCTTTGGCTTTGATGTATGTGCTGCTCAGTGGGATATTGAACATTTAATACTTCCTTACTGTACTTCATATTCCTATCCTTTCTGGTAGGCTTATTGTCATGCTTATTTCATGTCTGCTTCTGGATAGTTCTTCCCTAGTAAATATGTTACGTTGGTTTATTCTTGCAGAGCTCTGGCTCTGAATTGCAGTGCCCCCATCAATGATAAAGATGGAGCAGAGGCCAAGGATTGGAGAGCTGGGAAGCCAGTCAGGGTGGTGAGGAATGTAAAGGGAGGCAAACACAGCAAATATGCTCCCCGAGAGGGAAACAGATATGATGGAATATATAAGGTAAGCAGATTTGCCCACCTTGGAATGAATTGGGAGAGGATGATGATAAATTGATGTTTGGTTATGGCAGAAATATGTTGCTGTAGCTTCTAATGGCCTTATGTCCTTCGTTTTAGGTTGTGAAATATTGGCCTGAGACGGGGAAATCTGGCTTTTTAGTGTGGCGTTACCTGCTTAGGAGGGATGATGAGGAGCCTGCCCCCTGGACCAAGGAAGGGAAGGACAGGATGAAAAAGCTTGGCCTAACAATGCAGGTACGTGATTCTTATTGAGTAACTAACTGTTTATTGTCCTTTTTCCCAACACATCTGCCGTGGTTTCTCTGCTTTTGTCTCTTTTTGAAGGAGGAACTTAAGAATTAGTATAGTACTTTCTTGATTGAGGGACACTGCACCTTTATTACTATGAATTGTTAGTTACCAGTCTATTAGCGTATCTGAAAATTAAACTTGGTTTAGTGGAATATATTAACTGTTTACTCCAAAATACAGGCTAAATGTACTAGGTCCCACTGGAACTCTTCTATCCCAAACTGGTGTTCTGTGGAATATAAAGCTTTGCTTCTTGTACTCTGCTAGCAAATGTATCTCTGAAGATCTTCTCTTCATAACTCTCAAAGGTGCCGCCCCTTTTTGTTTCCCTTGGAACTGGTCATAGTGTAAGTGGTTATGGTCAGTGGAAACTGGCACCTTCTTAATCACAAGTGTGATCTGAGTGCCAAGATTTCTGTCTATTCACCTTGCTAAATTAAATTTTTACTCCTATTACTGCAGAACCAGCATAGTTTATGGTAGGATGAATTGAAATTCTCTTCTGGCTAGCATATCAACAATAGAATGGTTCATTTCTAATAGCAGAGCCAAGTTCTGTTGTTGTTTGCACCAGAACAGTGGGATTATTTAGGTATAGAATTCAGGGAAAAATCTGGCCCATGAAATCTTAAATTGGTGATGTCCACATGAAGAATAAATTCCAATCTGAGCTTGTTGAACAGGTAGTTAGTAAAGCGAACTTGATCTGGGGTCATTGAGGTATAATAAAAAGTTATGTTTATTATACCTCAATGACCCCACAGTACAAATTTTAGTCACTTTTAGGAATGACTACCTACTACCTCACAGTACCAATTTTAATCACTTTTTTGGAGTAGAACTACAATTTTTATTAATTTGCTAGCAGTGGTTCCCAGTGTCACTTGTTGTCAATGTATTATCAATAAGAAAATTGAACTTTTGGAGCCAGGAAGCTGCTACTTAATGGATCTCTTTTGAGACTGGTTCACAGAATCCCAGGTTATAAGCAAATGATGGCCAGTTTTATTCTTTGTCTTGGGTTTTCTAGGAGAAGCTGCTGCCTGAAATCCTTGCAGTGTGTTTATTGTAATCTACTGATAAGTACCATTACTAAACTTAAAGTTCTTAAATGTAGCATGATATTTTGTTGCTCCATTTGTTTACATAGATCAGGGGTGGCCAGTTTGTGGCTGCGGAGCCGCAAGTGGCTCTTAAGGGCTTGGCTACACTTGAAATTTCAAAGTGCTGCCATGGGAACGCTCTCGTGGCAGCGCTTTGAAGTGCGAGTGTGGCCATGCAGGAGCGCTGGGAGACAGTTCTCCCAGCACTCCTGGTAATCCACCTCCACAAGGGGATTAGCTCCAAGCGCAGCTCACAGCGCTCGGAGCCTGTCCACACTAGTGCTTTAAAGCGCTCAGACTTGCTGTGCTCAAAGGGGTGATTTTTCACTCCCCTGAGCCAGCAAGTTAGAGCGCTATAAAGCGCCAGTGTAGCCAAGCCCTTTGAGGTTAATATGCGACTCCTTGCGTAGGTGCTGACTCCAGGGCTGGGAGCTACAGACATTGGAATGTGAATGTGCCTGGAGGTGCTCACTGCTCAACCTCCCACTCCACCCTTTCCCCCAAGACCCCTGCCTCTTCCCCTCCCCTCCTGCACATGCAAAACAGCTGATTGTGGAAGGTAGGAGGTGTGGACTGGCAGAGCTGCTGGCAGGTGGGAGATACTGGGGGCTAGAGTGGTGGGGAGCTGATGGAATGCTGCTGATGTATTACTGTGGCTCTTTGACAATATACATTGGTAAATTCTGGCTCCTTCTCAGGCTCAGGTTGTCCACCCCGGGCATAGACTTTTCCCTACCATTTGTATGTTAGGGGTAGAATTCTTTAATAAGAGATCCCCATGAAACTAGCCTTATCAGCTTTTTGTTACATGGATCCTTCTGGTCCAGTGGTGCCTGATATAAGGTAGGCCTGTGAATTGGCATGAGTATTCCAGCCCCTTTTCTCCCAGAGTGGTAGGGGTTGTTTTGAAAGATAACTTTACAGAACTGTAGGAAGCCAGAAACCTTGATGTTTCTCATTTTCTGTAGCTTGTCCCTGACTTGTTTTCAAAAGGAGGGGCAGGGGGTTGAAAACTTGAACATCTTTCTAAACTGGCTTTAGATCATTGTGGTTTAACCTAATCTGAAAGGTCCTACCAATGAGTGGTATGTTTGCATCTGATATTTTAGAATTTTTTCTATCCCCCCCCATAGTATCCTGAGGGGTATTTGGAGGCTGTTGCAAACAAAGATAAGGAGAAAGAAAATAAGACAGGTGATGAAGAGTGTGAAACACCAGGGAAGGGAAAGAGGAAAAGGAAATCAGCAGGTTGGTATAATAGGCAAGTGAAGGTGGCAAACTCTTTCTATAGCTCTTTTAGTGCTTTAGCAAGCTGAATATTTTGTCTCTAAAAAGGTCCACATGCTTTTTTAGGTGATGAGATAAAGCTCCCCACTTCTCCTAGAGGGACTCCAAAGAAGACCAAGGTTGAGCCGTACAAGCTGACATCCCAGCAAAAGGCCCTTATTAAAGATGATGAATCCAATGAAAAACTATGGAATGAAGTACTAGAAGCTCTCAAGGATGGACCGGTATGTCAGAGACTCCTCATCCCAGAACTGTAGTAGCAATAGCTACCTGTTTGTCTTAAGACATTTGCCTCTTGGGCTCACTACTTACAGAGAAGTAGTGTTGCTGAATTCCATTGGAAACATTCCTTTGAGTCAGCAAGGTTGACGGGATGGCTTTTTTCATTCAGAATGCTGCAGACAGGACTGCTGTGCACTGAAACCTGTTTCTGGCTTCCTCAGGTGTTCTAAGATCTTCTGCTTTCATCCTGAATTTTAAAAAAGTCTGTAGCATTTTTCAGTTTTATGAATGGTGTCTTCAGTCATTTGGATTGTGCTGCATGTTTGGAGAGCAGTAGCAGTGGAATGACTCTATTTTCTCTTGCAGAAATTCCTGAATAAAGTGGAAGAAACCTTCCTGTGTATTTGTTGTCAGGAGGTGGTATTTCGGCCAGTCACAACAGTGTGCCAGCATAACGTGTGCAAGGTGAGTGGCCAGGATATCTGTTGTTGTCCATTAGGAAAGCTGTGAATTTCTCTATCCAAAATAAAACTTCTCTCCAGCCTTTAAGAATTGTATTATGTCTTGACAATTATGTAATAGTTCTTGTCATAGGCAAGTCAAGGTGTCTATCTTAAGGTCATGTGAATATTGGTGACTTAAATGTTCTGTGACACAGAAGTGCCTGTAATGGACTAGCCACTGTTCTGTCCTGCCAGCATCTGATTGAGAGAGCAAAAGATTAATCACTGTTGGTTGAGTAAGCCTGCTAGCCCACTTAACTATTATTTGCATAATTTATTATTTTATTTATTTATTAACTTTTATTATTTTATTGTTGGTACCAGGCTATTAGCAGGACAAGATGGGGATGAGGCAATAAAAGATCTACCTCATGCCCTCCACTTTAACTGTTGACAGACTAGTAAATATGATTGTGAGAAGGGTTGTGAATTATTTCCTGCAGAGTCAGTGGCTGTTCTTAGCAACTGTGGAGTTCTTCCTCTTTAATAGTGTAATCGTATATTTAAACAATCCATATCCTATATTTAAACCTTGTGCCTGACCAAATCTCTTCACAGAGGAAAACATGCAAATGCTTCAACTGTCTCACATGACCACTCCTGAATTGTCCTCATCCAACCTGGGTTTTTTGTCAAGTGAATGGACTTTGCGTATACCTTCTCTGCCCAATAGGGGCTGTGTAAAATGAGTGAAGCTCTGCAACTTAATCTCTTAATGTCTTTTCTGTTTCTTTCCTCTCCCAGGATTGTTTGGATCGATCCTTCAGAGCAGATGTGTATAGTTGTCCAGCTTGTCGCTATGATCTTGGCAAAAACTATACTATGCAGGTGAACGAAACGCTGCAGGCCCTCCTAACTCAGCTCTTCCCTGGTTATGGCAATGGACGGTGATTCTGTAAAGCACTTCTAACTTCCTTTTGTTTAAACTTGTTACTGGGTTTTCAGTGAGATTAATTTAAAGAAATAGTCTCCCTTCCCCAAAAAAGTTTTAAGTCTTCCTTGTTATAAAATCTATAAACTTTGTGAAATCTTCTTTTGTATGTTTGTGGGTATTTTGTTTTTAAATATTGGATTTTGCATTCCTTTTTTTCCCTGAAACCCATTCATCAGCACAGGTGTGTCTTTTTTTTTTTTTTTTTTTTTTAAATGGAATTACAAACTGCTTCCGGTAAGGCTGCTAAAGTTCTCAATGTTCCCTTTATTTTTTTTATTCAGAAAATGGCTTATTTGCTTAGAACAATCTTTATGAAGTCTATGGATTTGGCCATAAAAGCAGATCTGGGTATCTCCATGGCAGCATTTTGATGCTCCAGTTGTACAAGATGGTTCCTGGCTTATGACCTGTGACCCAGGTTGTTTTTTGGTAACCTTTTTTCCTTGTGCCTGTATCAAATTTTATTAAAAGCCATTCCCCACCAGTTCTGTCCACAAAAGCCTTCATGCATTAGCCAAGTAGTTGGGGCAATAAGAACTACTACCTCAGTTGACTTGTCTCTTACTTAGGGAACTATTTGTTCAGCCAGGTGCTGTCTTCTAGCCAGAATGCCATAGTAGAATATACTAAAGCCATTTTTAAGTGCCTTTGGTCCTTTATGGGAAAGACAGGGGTCTGAATTGCCAGGTTTTTTTAAGCACTGTAATGTTTAAATTGCCAGCCGGATTTCTTTTGGGTAAAAGTAACACACTAGCTGTACGTCATTTGTGTGGAGTTGCAAATTTTAAGGTTTTTACTTGATGCTAGATGTATTATCGTAACATGCATTTATGTTTTCACTGCATTTCTACCTGGCAATGAAGAATAAAGTTTTTTGAAAAATTTGACTTAAACATCTTATGATGATTGTACAAGAGACCAGGAAATCTTAATTTTGTGAACGGAATGTCTTTTCCTAACAGTATCAAAGTTAGCAGTTTAATACCTCAGCATACCAGGGACTTTTTAATTACACTTTACTGCACACAGACTGGAACAAGTATGCCTGTCTTTTAACTTTTACTCCTTTTTTAAAATTATAATGTTAATATGTTAGGGAAAAACTTTTTTATAGGTTTTTGCTGAATTTATCAATTTTTGTACAATGTGCAAGTTGAAGTTCTCAAAATAAATAACTTTTCAGATTAAAGTGTTTGCCTTTGTCTCTTTTGGTTTTGAGATTGTGAAAATATTTTGATATGGAGATCAATGAAAATGTTGATTGTGTTTCCTTTGAAAATCCCACCCTAGATCTATAGCATAAATGCAAGAACAAGGTAGAAATTAATTTGAATTTAGAAAACTTTGTATTCTTAACACTTCTGTTAAAGGGAACAAGGAAATGAATTTAGACATATCTAGTTCTGGAGGATTGTATTGGTGATTCATTATACAGAATTCATTAAGATTTCTACTCGGATAACTAAGATTGTGGTAAAAAACAATATTGATAGGATATAGAGTCAACGCAACATCTTTCAAAGATAAGAAAGGATTATATAATTGAAAAACAAAATTATCTGGTGCAATCCTGCATTGACTTCAGTATTAGAGGGGTAGCTGTGTTAGTCTGGATCTGCAAAAGCGACAGCGTCCTGTCGCACCTTGTAGACTAACAGATGTATTAGAGCATAAGCTTTCCGTGGGTGAATACCCACTTGTCGGATGCATGCCTGGATCTTTGTCTGTACTGACTTCAACAAACGTGTGCAAAATATTCCTGCAGATGTACACTTCTTTATATGAAGGACCTAGGTATATGTGAAAAACTGTCTTCCTCTTACATTAAAGAATAAAATTAACATTCTGCAGTTTAGGGCTGTTGAAATGTGCAGAAGAATGCTTCATGTAATCTGTTAACCTTATTCAAATGAATGGTGTTTTTCTTGTTTGCCTTTGAGAGACTTCTCTATGGCTCCTATCTTCATTTAACACCTTTCTTCCCACCTCCTCCAAACTATGTGGTGATAGATGGTTGAGAGGGAGGCTGCTGTGGCCTTTGAAGACACTGCAGGGAGCTCTGGCAAAATTCCTGAACTGTGCTTTATTGCCAGAGCATTCCCAACTGGAAATCATAGTTTGTCTACAAGAAATATCCAGGTCACTTGACTAGAAAGTTTTGCTGGCATACTGCTACTGACAGCTATTTTGACAGTGTGTGTTCATATCTGGCTGCCTTTGCCAGTGCAGTGTCCTCACAGCAGCTGACTGTATCACCTAGAGACTTTTTGTAACACTATGGATAGACATCCTTGTACCCCTGCACTGCCCTCTGGCGCTTGTGGGAAATTTTTGCAATGTATTGTGGTGCTGCTGTCTACCGTGGGCTACCGTTGCTTTCAAGGAATTGTGAGACTGAGGTCTGTTTTTTCACACTGTTTTTTCCATCTTGCTGCTAAAAACATAGATTCAGCACAAATCTTTGGACCGGGCCAGTAATTCTCTTCTATTTGTGGAACCACAATAGCTGGACATATAGCAGGGATACTGAGGATAAATGGATGATAGACCGCGAATGAAACTGACCTACTGCTGCTGGTATTCACACACACAGAGCCCACAGTGGAGTGGTGGCTTTGGGCCTATACAAAGAGGAGAGGGGTGGGATTAGATCCAGATCCAACTCTGGAACCACTGTGGGTCATTCCAGAACTTTTGGATGCACAAGGCCATGTTCTGAAGTTCTGTGCCAAGCTCACCCCAGCCCTGTGGTGCCCAGACACCAAGATGAGCTGCTCTGCCAGTAGAGAAGTGGGTGGCAATTGCTGTCGGGCTATAGACAATCAGTTTGGTGTTGGAAAATCTGCTATTGGGGGGTGGGAGGTGTCACTCATGCAGGTGTGGAAGGTAAGTGTATCCTGCTGCACAAGATTGTCATTGTGCAATATGTAGGAAATTGATTCAATGAAAAGAGCTGGTAAGGTGATATGTGATACATATCCCAATTTTCTCCCAGTTGGCTGTCTACTCCCTCAACTTTTCACATACCCTATTTGCTTAACACTACATAAACTGAAGTACTTCTCCATGAGTATGCAGTCACTGACATGAAAGTTGACTAGTCAGAGAAGGCTGCTCTTTTCTGTAGGAAATGTAGGCCTTCATTTGACAAGCTGAAAGCAGGGACATTTCCCCCAGACCAGCCTGTTGATGCCGTAATGAGAGTGCAATACCACTTGTGATTCTCTGTAACTCCCATTGGCTTTCCGGCTTATGAAGTCATTCACTGGGTATCTGGAGAGAAAAAAGAGTTAAGTATTGCCTCAGCTGGTGCAAGATGGGTGTGGAGCGTGTTTGGAAAATTGAAGAGCAGGTGCATGTCTCATGACCATGCTTGGTCTCAGCAAAAAAGATATTCCTGTTACTGCATGCTGTGTATTGCACAATATCTGCAAGGCCAAGGGGGAAATGCTAATACTAGGTGGAAAGGTGCTGGCTTTGCTTTTGAGCAGCCTAAGACAAGACCGATTATTGGTGCTACTGTAAGTGCTGTGCAGGTAAGAGAAGTGTTCAAAGCATACTTACAGTATGCAGTATCTAGACAGTTACTTGATTGATCAGTTGTGGGGATGGGGGAAGAGAAGACTGCTGTTGGGGCATTTGTATCAGTGTTGTATGACAGAAAATAAATCTGGGTTTTCACAAAACGTTTTGAATGTTTAAAGTTAAATTGCAGGGGGAGGGGAAGAGTATATGCTGCTAGTCTTACTCCAGGTGTTGCTGCAATTTAGACGTAGTCAAAACTGTTCTTATTGTAGACTAGACTGAGCTTGGCTGCAAAGGATACAGTGCCAGGGAGGACAGGGGTCAGGAGTGAGATCTTCAATCCTTGCCAGAAAGAATAGTTAGGTGCCAATGGGTATTCTCCCCTGAAATACAAATAGATGAGAGTGGGAAAGATCTCTTAAAAAGCTGCATAATGTAGCTTTCCTATCTTAACTGAAAAGTACTTTCTTTTCCTGCTGTGCTAAGCTCGAGGAAAAGCACAAGTGCAAGAAGGGAGTATTTGTCACAATTGTGGAAACTTGCAGTTGGGCCCTGCACTTTTATTGTAGGCAAGGTTGGTAGAGAATGGGGTGCTAGCAAAGGGCAGGTGCCCTTACAAGGGCACTGTACCTAACTCTGCACCAGAACTGCATGCAGATGTAGCGTGCAGCTTAGCTCTCTATCTTTACCTGATGTTAATGTCTTCCAGGGCAGGCCCTACACCTTTATGGCTTGCACGAGGGCTTGAGGTAGAGAGAAGGAAGGTGTAGCCTTGTATCAGCCCCTCCTCTCCCCGGGGAACAGCCCTTGGGCCCTTGCCCTATTGGTGCACAGAACCCTGCAACCCCCCTGCTTGCAGCTGTGCCGCTCCTCACGTACTCACTTCCCTGCAACTGAGCCTGACAGCAGGCTCGGGGGCGGAGTGACTGGCACCTCCACCAGCCCCTCCCCGCTCTCCTCCCCTTATCTCACCCAATAGCAACGTCGCAGGGGCGGGAGCGTCTCGTTCCTCTACGGCGTTGGCAGAGGGACGCTAAGTGGCGTGAGCGCAGCCAATGGGCCTGCCTCATTCGGCTCTGGGGGGTGGGCGGACCGTATCTAAGCGGCCTCTGCCACTGAGGAAGCGCTGTGGGCTTGTTATTCGGCAGAGAGGCCAAGGAGTGGGAGGTGCAGCCGTCCGTCACGAGCGAGTCCACCAGTGGGCGCGGAGGTAGGGGCGGCCTGGGCCAATGAGGGAGGGAAGGGGGCGGGCGGCAGGTGCGGGCTGTGGGATATTGCCAATATCCACCCTCAGCCCCCTTTCCGCTTTACTCCCCTGCCCCCGGGCCGCGCTGGCTGGGAGCTGCGGGGTGGCCGCCGAGGAGGCGGTGCAGGGACGGGAGACCGGCCGCAGGCTCAGGTAAGGCCCCGCCTCGGGGACGGGGCTTCACCTCAGCGGCCGGGCCGGGCCTGGTCTGGCCTCAGCGGCCTGGGGCTCGGGCGCCACCCCCGGGGCCAGAGCTCTCACCTCGCCCCGTTCTGCCTCCCCCCCCTCACGGGACCCGGCCCGTCCGCTCCTCCGGCTCGGAGCGGCTGTTCTGCCGGAGCGACTCGGCCGGGGCTCGCTCTCCCGGACACCCCTTCCCTCCCCCGCCGGCACTGGGGCTTCTCCCTGCCCGGTCGGTCCCCGTCCCTTCCCCCGCCCCCTGCTCGGGGCCGGGGCCCTCTGGCCTGCGCCCTTCGGCGCTGGGTGCTACGCACCCCACTCCCCCGGGGTGGGGGAAGCGTCTCCTCCCTCAGCCCCCTTCCCCTACCCGCTTTGTCTGGGGGGGGGGGGCGGGCCTCGCCGCTGCTGTTCTCTTCGTACCGTTAACTGCGCTGGCTGCTCGGAGCGCCCACCGCGGCGAGGGGAATCGCTGCCCTCGGCTTCCCGGCGAGAAGCGTCCAGCCCCCGAGATAGCCCCCGGATCTGCCTCGGAGGGGGGGGGGCTGCTGGAGGAGGGCTTGACAAGCTTGTGGGTGGGGGGGACAGTTGCGAGGAGAGGGCCCCCCCCGCTCAAGAAGCCCCCCCCCAGTGTCTGTTAATGTCTTGTGAAAATAAAACGAAGTGGGTGGGCGGTCGGTGAACACGATGTGCCAAGGCCCCACATTTCTCTCGACGGGCCTGTGCAAGCACCGGATCTTGGGGGAAGGGAGGAGGGGTGTCAGTGGGCTTGTGAACAGTGGTTACACGATGGAGGATTTATTTATGCGGCGAATGGTAAATGAGCTGGTAAGCGATTTTCCTCCGTGAAATGAGATGTTCGTGTTTGTGTCTTTTGGGGTTTTTGTTGTTTTTGGTAGCTGCAGATAGATCTGCGGTGTACTTTTAATATTTCCCTAGCTCACAAAAAGCTCGTATTTAGTGGAAACGTGGGCAGCACTCTTGGGGTAGTGGAATTGGTGCTGTTTAGGGCCAAAATTTAGGCTTTTTAGGTTCTAAAAATATAATCCCAGTGTTACTGGAAATGCCCTTGTTTATATTTAGACATTTTTTGCCCTGCAATGTTTGCAGCACAAACATTGCAGCTCTGTGCTGCTGAATGAGAAAGTGAAAATGATTAGCTGAGCAGTTTCCAAACTATGATCCTGAGCTAGGAGTGGTCTGCAGAGAACTAGTTAGCTGGTCAGATAGTGCTGTCCTCCTCTTGTGTCTAGCTGATAATTTTTTAAAATAGCTAAAAATATATGAAATACTTTTCTGTCTCAGTGGTAGTATGTGATTGCCAATAGGAGGGGAGGTGGGCACTCTCAGTAATTGTGAATGAGTATGCTTGTCTTGTGGACAGTCTATTAATGAAGCTGTGATCTAGCCTGTCAAAAAGTTTGGTAGCCCCTGAACTGGAGAACTTGCATTCTTTAAAATGAAAGTGCTCTATGGAGATGGAGGGACAACATAAACTGTGGCAAGTAAAATGGACTATAGATACGCTTTTAGTTTTAAAGTGTTAAAATTGGTTTTAAAATGGTTGTGTTTCTGTGGCATTTTATATCTCTCTTGTGAACAAATATGTTACACGTATGGATATTTTACCTCAGTGTAAAATCCAGACTTCATAAAATTCAGTTAGCAATCCATTTCCCAAAATGAGACTCAAAACCTCATTAAAGAAGTTCTAAGAATTTGAAATCCAGCCTGTTTTTTGGTGTTAAAGGTTAGAGGTTCTAATTCCATCTCTGAAATTCCCTTCTGCTCTTTGTAGCTTTATGTTCCCAGTTACCTGTTTTAAATATTTGTGTGTATTAATGATGATGTCATATGGAAGATGCAGAAGGTAGTTGTCCTACTGTACTCAGCACTGATGAGAGCTTAGCGGGATACTGCGTCTAGTGTGGGGCACCATGCTTTACAAAAGATGTGTCCAAATTGGATAAAGTCCAGAGAAGAGCAACAAAAATGATGATAAAATGTTTAGAAAACCTGATATATGAAGAAAGATTAAAACAACAATTGGGCATGTTAAGTCTTGAGAAAAGAAGACTGAGGGGGATCTGATAACTCTTCAGTTAGGTTAAGGGCTATTATAAAGATGATGGTGTTTGATCTTCATGTCCACTGAAGATAGGGCAAGAAGTAATTTGCTTAATTTTGTAGTAAGGGAAATTTAGGCTGGATTTTAGGAAAAATGTTCATATTTTTAAGGTGTGTTAGTCTATATCTTCAAAAAGAACGAGGAGTACTTGTGGCCCCTTGGAGACTGAAAAATTTATTTGGGCATAAGATTTCGTGGGCTAAAACCCACTTCATCAGATGTATAGAGTGGAACATACAGTAGGAAGATGTATGCGGAGAATATGAAAAGAAGGGGATTGCCATACCAACTCTAAGAGGCTAATTGATTAAGGTGAGCTATTATCAGCAGGAAAGAGAGAACTTTTTTGTAGTGATAATCAGGATGGCCTATTACGAAAGCTTATGCCCAGATACATTTGTTAGTCTCTAAGGTGCCACAAGTACTCCTCATACTGTTAAGGATAGTTAAGTAGTGGAATAGGCTTCTAAGAGCTGTTAAAGAATCCCTGTCATTGGAGGTTTTTATGAACTGGTTAGACAAAACACCTGTCTTGGATCATTTAGGTCCTAAACCATCCCTGACAGGTGTTTGTCTAATCTGTAAGTATACTTGGACCTGCATCTGCATGGGGGATGCTGGACTAAGTGACCCGGTGAGGTCCCTTCCAACTATACGATTCTCTGTTTTTGTCTTGAACTGAACTGCTGTTAGAACTGCTGCAGGCTGTAATATGGAAACATATTATAGCCTGCAGCCCACACCAGGGTCTCATCCTTTACCACAGTAGTTCTCAAACTTTCCAGACTATTGCACCCCTTTCAGGAGTCTGATTTGTCTTCCATACCCCCAAGTTCCATATCTCTTAAAAACTATATGCTTATGAAATCCGACAAACACACAAAAAGTATAATACTATTACTGAAAAATTGCTTTTCTAATTTTTACCATATAATTGTAAAATGTATAAAGCAGTATAAATAAGTCACTGACTGTATGAAAGTTTAGTTTGTATTGATTTCTCTAGTGCTTTTTCTGTAGCCTATTGTAAAACTAGGCAAGTATCTAGATGAGTTGATGTACCCCTTGGAAGACCTCTGTGTATCCCCCAGGGTTATGCATACCCCTGTTTGAGAATCACTGCCTTAACAGACAGGGTAGAAGTATGGGTGATTGTAGCAGGCACCTTAAGTTATCAAAAAGAAATTCAAGTTTCTTGCATATTCAAAACTTGAACTGTTCTTGTGGAATAATCTTTCCGAGGAATTGTAATGACTGGGAAAACCTTGCGTGTCCAGCTGTAGTGGGTAAGCATATTGGCTGTGTAATTTTTGGGAAATTTATCAGCAATTGTATAGTTTTTTTCTGGTAGGATAATGCACTATGGTATGGTAAACAATGTCTTGGCATTTAAGTGGCCATAATTAGGCTACAAAGTTTACACCTCATTAAGATGAATAGGGAAGTTCACGCTTGGGGATGTTGTTTCAGTCTGTCTTCCTGCAGGCTGAGACAACCATGCATCAGTTAACACATTGTGAAGTGTCTTTGCAACCATGAGAGCTAGAAACTCTTGAATTTTTTTAAATTAAATTGAAATGTCGAGAACATACAAAAATCTGGGAGACAATGAATGAGTTTTCCACCCTTTGCTCCCTTGAGTATTCAATGTTTTGGGCTGAAATATAGAAAGTGCATTGTGGTGGCTGACCACAGTATCTCCACTGGTTACCTGCTTCCATCTATGGGCAGCATTACATGCAATACAATGTCCATTAACTGTCACCCATGTTCCAAATCGAATTTGGCAGTCTAAGTGAGAGATTCGTTTAATATTGTTAGAAGCCATTATGGTTTGCTGTGGCAATGCAGGATGGTGTGTTTTGAATAATTTTATAATCTGTGTACAGCATTATGCACTAAATCCTGATTTAAAAATATTGCACATAAAATCCAAATCTCAGATGTTAAAGCCTGTTTTAAAATACAAAGTAATGATTTCTCTTTAGCATGGACTAAGTACAAAATCCTCAATCACTAGCTTTGTTGGCAAATATTTTCTGTCACTGGTAACATATGCAGGAGGCCAGACTAGCTCTTCTGGCCTTAAACTCTATAAATTTAGGGTATTTTTAAAAAAAGTTTGTTGGAAAAGTTTACATTGCTCTTGGGCTGACTTCACAGGATTTCAGAGCAAAGGGAATAGCTGTAGTAACTAACTACAGCGAGGATGGTATATAGAAGGTAACACAGTATCCCCCAATAGAAATGTACCTGGATATATAGTGTCTCAACCTTTCCAGACTACTGTACCCCTTTCAGGAATCTGGTTTATCTTGCATAGCTGAAGTTTCACCTCACTTAAATGCTACTTGTATACAAAATCAGACATAAAAATGTGTCACAGCACACTGTTACTGAAAATTGGCTTACTCTCATTTTTACAATATAATTATAAAATAAATACATTGGAATTTATAAATATTGTACTTATATTTCAGTGTATAGCAATATAAACAAAGTCATTGCATGACATTTTAATTTGTATTGACTTCACTAGTGTGTTTAATGCAGCTTATTGTGAAACCAGGCAAATATCTAGATGAGTTGATGATGAAGATGAGGAAGACCTCTGCGGGGTAGACATATCACTAGTTGAGAACTCCTGGTCTATAGTGAACCATTGTTGAGAGGGATGGCATTTTCCTATCCTGGATTTGTTCTGCTGAACTAGTTCTGTTTGCTACTCAAGTGTCTTTTTTTTTTTTTTTTTTTTTTTTTTTATTCTTGGACCAAATATTACCTGTTTGCTCAACTTATAAATATGGCTGTACGATTAGCTAACAAATAGGATATGGTGGTAGGATAAGTGTTTGGTTTATACTTTCATGATTTAAAAATCCTATTTCATTTTATAAGTTGTGCAACTCTATAATGGTGTACTTGTTAGATGGCTGAAGGCACTAGAAAACACATCTGTGCTTTATTGTGCTGTTTTGGTGTAATACGATCTTTGGTCTTTCTGTGCTGAGACCATGGTGATGGTTTGCAACATTTCCTCTGTACTTTCACACCAGTTACTTTGGGTGGCTTGTAGACTCCTTTTCCCTATTCCCAAAGAAACAGAGCTGGTTCACGGATTTTATTTTTAAACTTGATTTTAGAGTCATTGTATTTGAAGCTGCAATTTGGTGAAAAGGTAATTTTGTTTGCAGTTCAAAGTTCATCAGTAGCCTGCCTTGAAATGTTTAAGAACTAATGCTAAGAATCTGCAAGGTAGAGCACTAGAGAGAGCTCAGTAGAACTATATTTTAAGAAATTTTGTGATATCGAACAAATATGGCAATAGTTCATCGTTGGCCTACCACCAGCATTTTCTTATGTCAGTAAGACATATATTAGGGTTTGAAGCTGTAGAGTCGAGAGAACAGAGCTGCTTGTTAAAGCTGAATTGGAGAACTTTATCTTCATAAGACATTAAGAGAACAGGGATGCTATCTTGCTGCCTTCTGTGTGACATTTATGCTGCATATATTAGTGTCTTTGCTTCTGTGTTTTTTTTTCTTCTGTATCCAACGCACCTTTTTCAATATTGTTTTCTGTGAAACTAGCTTTCTTTGATCAAGATTTTGTTTTAACTTTGGGTGTGATTTACAACTCTTCCTACAACCAGACCTTTTTAAACATGTATTGGAAATTGAAATTTAGGAAACAGATTAGT
The DNA here is from genome assembly GCA_007922305.1 of Dermatemys mawii. Lineage (NCBI taxonomy): Eukaryota > Metazoa > Chordata > Testudines > Dermatemydidae > Dermatemys > Dermatemys mawii. The sequence continues at coordinate 6,549,586 of ML677376.1, read as the reverse complement.
ATAATGTACATTTGAAAACTGTTACATTTTTCTTGGCTGCAAAGCTAATGTGTAAAAAATTATCTTAATTCATACAAATTCAAATGCTTGATGCTTTAAAGGTTTCTTCCAGAATAGCATGTTACTGAGGTATATTTCTAGAGGCAAGTAGAATACACTTTGCTTCTAGGTCCCTTCTCTCTGCTGTCTTGTACTCGTGCTTAGTCTTTTCTTGAGCTGATCATTTTCTGGCAGTGCAGCTGCTGTAAAGCTTGAAATCTAGGTCAGTGTGTCACACCCACTGTAGGCAGGGCCTATGAGCATCTTGTATATGAGTGTGTTTAATAAGAACTTGAATTCATAGGACAGTAAAAGCATTTATTAAAATCTCATGAAGATGAACAGTAAATATCTGAAATTAGAACCCATATAGACTACCAAAATCCAAATTGAGCAAATTGCAGGATTGTAATCAGGGTAGGGTTGCTGAAGGTGGGCTATTGGGAGTTAATCTTTGTGAAGCTATTCATCTGCTATAAGAGTTGCACTGAGTGGTAGAGTAATTAGGTTATAGTGGTGTAAAATTATTTCAGGTGCTCTGATAGGCAAACAGCAAAAATAGACTGTTGATAGCCTCATAACATTCTCAGGTTTGCAGCACTCTAGATTCTGAATCAAGTTCTCTGGAAAGATCTTAAAATGATTGCCCTAAGTAGACTATAAGTAACAGATGTACTAGACTTTTCAAATCCCCATGCCAAGGGGAAGAAGCTACCCCTTGCCACAGCCTTGGCATTTGAAGTGGAGAATCCTGAGGGCTGGTTGACACTACAAAGTTAGGTCAGTTTAACTGTTGCTTGGGGCTCTGAAAAATTTCACTCTATGTGGTGTAATTAAGATGACCTAAACATCAGTGTAGATGCTGCCAGGTCAGTATAAAAGTTCTTCCAGGCATCTAGGATAACTGTATCTGAGAGGTATATTTTACTACAATGATGAAAGAACTCCTTCTGTCACTGTAGTGTCTTTGCTACAGTGTCTGGGCAGGAACACTGAAGTGTTCCTAGTGTAGACATTCCTTCATGTTGTGGTGTTTTGTATCCTGGCTAAGTGCATTATCTGAATTGCTTGTATTCGGAAGAAGCTAGGACCAATGTTACAGTATAGCACCCAGGATTGCAAAGCACAGTAGTGTGTGTTTAGGTTTTGTGATCCCTTCCTTTACTCTGTGTCAGTGTTGCTAACATTATGATTATTTTGCTGATTAGACTACTTTTCAAAGTCCTTTTGGTAACAAAAGATATTGAATCAGCAATAGCTAACATTTGGAGCTACAAATTACTGTCCTGTGACAAAATTTGGGCAATTTTATTAGAACTCTGCTGCTTCTCAGTTGTTATTCTGTGGCAATCTGGTGGCCTTTTAAATGAACAGCCACTGGGGCACATTCACAGCTGGACCAAATACACTCTCCCAATCAGCAAAAGCTGTGTGATATGTGCGCTGTTGGGAACAGAGCCCTTTTAGCCACAGCAAAGCAGAGCTTCTCACTGGCTGTGGGTTGTATCCCATTGGGCAGGGAAGCAGCCACTAGGAAGGCAGAGGTGGGATATAAACTTGGAAGCTGCTCTCATGTGACTCTGCAGAGTGGTGGCTGCTGCACCATTTTGTGAACCTCAGTGATTATTTTTTTTATGGCAAAAATTTCTGCATTTTGAAGCAAATTGTCTTTCAGTGATTTTGGGCTACTTTGAGGTTATGCACACAGCTCTGTGTTTATCTGTGCGATTGCTGTCAGCCAGAAGGCAATTCTTAGACCTGCAGACTTCTTTATTCTGTAAGAGTGGGTGTAGGCAAATGAATGCCATGCCTTGCACAAAGGCAGTTAACTTGTATATATTTATGTTCTGAATCCTAACTCTTGGGTGTCCTCTGCATTAGGAGAAAAGGTGCTTCTTTCAGTTGAATTAGCTTAGCTGAACTACTTTAACTCTGTTCTTGTTGGATGTGGAGCTTGCCAAACCAATTTACAGCAGCCTCATCAGTGATGTGCAGAGCCCTGAGACCACCACCAAATGTGGTCTGAGTGTAGCTGCATGAGACATTATCTGTTGTTAACAGCCACATGTGGGATCCTTTCACTGGACTTGGGTAATGACTGGCAGCATGTTGATCTTGGCCTGTTTGAAATTGTTTCAGAAGAGCCCATTAGTGGTGTGGCAAATCAGAGCCGGCTACATGCATGGTCAGGTTAGTTATACTGATTTTTGATTTCAGCTGCAGACCATTCTTCATGCTATGTCAGCATTACAGAGAAATCTGTCAATGGAAAGTGGGCCCACAATGGGGAGCTTGATGACAAGCACACTCTTGGGTGTTCGAAGTGTTATACTTGAGTTTAACCTGAGCTTCTCGAACATTCTGGCTGTAGTATCCTCACAATGGATGAGTGAAGGTGTAATGTTGCATAACACATGGAGCTGTGGTACTACTGTGGGTTAAATTGTCCCAGTTATGATGCTCATGGTTGAGTTATAGTCAGCTAACTTGTGGTGAGACAAATGAAGCCAGGCTGGAGCATAGAAATCTGCTGCAAAATAATGGGGCTGAACTGGATAATTGTGGCGTTTGAACGTTTACTCATGAAGTGAAGGCCAATTTGCTTAGGTTATGTGATCTCACCTTAGCTACAGTTTTCCTCAGGTAGTTAAGATGTGTGGGATCTATTCAAAGTTATTCTGAGGTAAACTGGTGGGATTCCTGTTTCGACAATTTCTGTTGTTTAACTCCCTTGAAAACCCCAGTTAACACCAGTCAAGTTGAGTTGGCTCAGCTGAACTAACTCAAATGACCCCTCCTCCTCAATCTAGACAATGTCTTGGCTATGTACTGAGCTAATGGGACTATTGCAATATGCAGTTACCTGCAGTTGGGACTATACCAGATCCTAGTTTCAGGCTATTTATGAGGCTGCTGCTTCTCTTTATTCTGTTCCTCATCTGTGAAACCTTTTTAGGCTTTCACATATTTCTTTTAATTTTAGGGGAGAGTAATAGATATTCATTCCTCTGGGATCTGGGTATGAATTTAGTTGAAGTAAACTCTACAGTCCTGCTCCTTATATTAAGATAGAATCAGAGAGGTAGCCGTGTTAGTCTGGAATTGCAGAAGTGACTGTGTGTCTTGTGGCACCTTAAAGACTAACTAAAGTATTGAAGCGTAAGCTTTCGTGGGCTAATACCCACTTCGTCGGATGCATGCAGTGGCAGTATCCAGAGGCAGGAATAAAGCCTGCCTCTGGATAGTTCCACTGCATGTGTCCAACGAAGTAAGTATCCAGAGGCAGGCTTTATTCCTGCCTCTGGATACTTCCACTGCATGCATCTGACAAAGTGGGTATTAGCCCACGGAAGCTTATGCTTCAATACTTTGGTTAGTCTTTAAGGTGCCACAGGATTCTTTGTCACTTATATTAAGATAAATCTACTAAATATTATAGGCTACATTGCTGTCACTGTTTTAAAATGTATAAAGCACTTTCTGCTTTTAAACAGCTGCTTTGTTTGTGGTTTCAACTTTACATGATTTTACTTCATGTTGAAGTAATGTTTAAAGAACTGTGCATTGTTTTTTACCATACTCAAAAGGAAGTTGATGAGGGAATTGCAGCTATTAATGCACCATTGCATTAGTTTACTCCTATCTCGTTCCCTGCTCAGTTTCAGGTATGGTAGAATCCACAGTTTCTGAGACTTCCTTATGGGCTTCCCTGTTGCTGTGTTTTATGCAACTTAGGGCTTTCTTAAAAGGAAAAAATAAAAAACCTAGCTAAATAAAGTGAAATAAATTGAAAACGATTTTGCATTTCACACCAAGTACGTACACAAGACAAGCACCAAAAAGAGAATACGTATTTAGAAATTTGGTTACCCTTTTTAGTGTACTCACAGGAGAAGAGCTCCCAGAATCTTTAGCCAGGTTCTTTGAATATTAACCTGACTCTGAATAAGTAATAAGTAACATATAATGTAATAACTTTACATTTTATTGCAACTGTGCCTTCATAAAGTGTGGCTTTTTTAAAAAAACAAAAAACCCCCAAAATATCCACCCTCTCCTCAAAAACCAAACCAAACCAAACCAACCAAACTTGTGCAGCCAGACAGATACTTAAGAGGTGAAAACTTCCATTGTTTATCTTAGTGGACAGCTAACTTTTTAAATCCTGATTATGGTCACTTAATTGGTAACCTAACCTTTAACTAAAAAATCTTAAGAAATTTTAGTTGCTTGTCTATATTTAAAAAATAAAAATGGAGGCAGGGAGGGCGCCTTGGACCAATGTAACTAAATAGATATAAATCATGCTTAAACTGATTTAGTTATTGAGATAGCCTAGACCAGTATAAGTGCAGGTATGTTAATTGTTTGCATCAGTGTAACTAAAATCAGTGTTATGCCATACAAGTTTTCTTAAGCATGTTACCTGAGGCTTGGTTTACCTTTAGTATGGTTTACCTTGTATACACTGAACACTCTGAAATTCTCCCTGCCATTGCATTAGAAGAGGTGGAGGTTCACCAATAATATTGATGGTGGGGTGCTATTATACATGGAGCTTCTGCAGTTGCTGACATTTTAATGACTTATACAAATAATAAATAGTAATTACAATAGCCTCTAGAGGCCTTGACTAAGATTAGAACTGCATTGTAGAAACATAACAAGGCAGTCGCTGCTCTAGAAAGTTTGCCTCTTGTACTTGTCTGTTTAAATTTGTAAAACAGAGGCATCGAAAGGGGAAGTGACTTGCTTATGGTACTGCAGAAGATTAGAGGTAGGTGAGATTAGAGGAATGTCTCTGGGTTCCCAGTGCAATGCCTTAGCATTAGACCATGCTGCCGCTGACTGTCTTCTAGATTGGCTCAAATCTGAGTTAGAAAAAACATGATAAAAATGCTAACAGCCAGTCTATGCTATTGCTCCCACTTTTATACCTGGTTCCTTGTTAAAAGAGGAGAATATACAGGCATAATAATATTGTTGTATTAGTACTGGTGTAACTCCCTATGTGGATGTGCTTATTCTAGAGTGAGTGCCTTTTTCAGAGTGTATCACTAAGGCACCTTCTGAAGAACCAACATGAAACTGACATAATTGAGGGTTTTACTGATGTCCACAGATTTGGTGTAGCAGCTGGGAAACTGACCGGGGTGGTTTAGTCTGCTCTGCTGCTTGGAAAAACTACCAGCTAGAGCAGTAATAGGAGACCTGATTGTCTGCAGACTAGGGAAGACAGCACTGCATTGCTTGTCAGATTGTTCATATTTTGAGAGACCTTTCTACATGTGTAGTCAAGCAACTTACTTTTTTCAAGTTACTATGTTGAAGGGGCTTCAGCCCAGTTCAGATATTGCAGTGATGAGTGATATATAAAAAAAACTTTGATAGATCTGGTTGCATTGGTGCATAGTAATTCTTGTGGAAAAACAAAATGGTCAGGTGAGGAGTCAACTTACTCATCCAGCAACCTTGATCAGGGGTCTCCAGATTACGGTCCAGGGGCCGGATCTGGCCCGTGGCTTCGATTTCTCTGGCCCTCCAGCTTAGCAGGCACGTGGACAAGCTGCCATTGTCCTCCCTGCATCTCCCTAAGCTGCTGCTGGTGGCCCCATGTGCGGAGGGGTGAGTGCCCCCACGGCAGCGGCGGGAGGAGTAAAGGGGGGGCATGACAGTGGCCAGAGGAGCAAAAGGGGGGGTTCCATATATTTGCATATATTGAATTTTTTCACAGTCACTTTGGCCCAGGAAGCCCCTTTAAAAATCTAATATGGCCCTCATCTCATGAAGTTTGGAGACCCCTGACCTAGATGACAAAATTAGACTGGACTGGATGCTTTATATAACTGTTCAGTTTCATGCTTTCTCTTTTACAAAGCTGGAAAGCTTGAATTGCAAAAAACGTAGGAATGTTCAAATCCCAGAATACTTGAATTGAAACTGGAAAAAAGTTCGAAGGTTTTTTTTCCCCCCAAAAGTTGAGTCTACATTATTACTATTTAACTAATAACAGATCAATAAGGTGAGTGTACATGGTGGCAACCTCCATTGCTGAAGAGTACAAGACATACCCTAAGGATGAAGGTCTGAGTGCAATGTACAATTTTTAGCCTTAGAACTATACATATTTTGTAGTTTATATATATTTTTGCGTGTTTCCTGTATATGAGAAGAATCTTAAATTTTCAATGACGTGAGCTATTTAGACTTGATATTGTTATATCTAATCACCTTCTCATCTGTTTTTCAGTAATTGGGGCTCCTTGTGTTCTTTATTTTACTTTAGAGCAAATTGTTCTTGGACTAGATATGCCTGTCTCCTTTAAAGGTGTATAATTAACTGTTTTCAGATTCTTTAGGTAGTGTAATGAGCTGTGAAAGTTAATTTTCTTAATTGTTAATGGCACTTTCACCAGACTTAGACAAGTGCAGTGATGTTTGTTGCCTGCGTTGATTAGATTAAGTGGTTAGTAGGTTCAGTGTTCTGTAATAAAAGGGCAGTTGTACTGAAGAACACCAATAGTCTTGTATTTATTCTTAAGTGAGTACAAACTACAGTTAGGGGCTTTATTTTTTTTTTTTGCTGGAACAGATAGCTCCTCTAAGGCCTTAATTTCTTGCATTGTGCTGGGACTCATCTCTGGGAAAAGGTATAATGTTTCTTCGCAGCTGATGGTGCTAAGGTCTGGTCTACTCTACAAAGTTAGGTCTATGTAAGCTGCCTTGTATCGACCCCCAGTTGTGTATGCGTCTAGACTTAAATTTGTCTCCCATGAATGGAAGTGCTCCGTTACAGCAACGCAATAACTGCATTGCCACCCCAAGTTCTGCTATGGCTGCGTATGAGGAACCTGAGTCACAGGCTCCTGCGTGACCCTTGAGGAGAAGAAAGATGGGGGAGATGCAACTGGGGCATAAGGAGGGGAGGGGGGAAGAGCAGCTATGCCATGAACCAGGATCTGTTTGAGACTCCACCGCTGTCTGTCAGTCCCAGGAGCTGACCACAAGTGATGCAGGAGAAGGAACCTTTGGTAAGTGTGTAAATGTATTTCCTATTGGAGTAATGTACTGATGTTGCCCCCAACTTAACAAAACGTGACTATCAACTTTATTAATTTACTCACATTAGAAGAGGTAGTGGTGAAACAAGTGGTAAAATTATCTTCTTCATATTCCCCTGTAGAGTTGGGTGGATGACTTGCTGGCTGGCCATGTGGAGCAGTGTATATATGCAAGGATGACCCTTAAATCCTGAGGGAGTTTGATTAAACTTTCATGGAAGTAATCTGAAATCTCCCAATGGTTTATAAAGATGGTAGCCTTATTTCTTCCTCTGTGATAGGATGCTTTCCTGTGTCGCTCACTCAGTGATAACTTTGTCAGACACTGTTGTAATAAACAGGCTAGTTGAATATGGGCCTGGGCAGCTCTGGTACACCAGCAACAGCTGTGCTCTATGGGCCTTTGTCATACTCAGGAGTGAGATGCCAGCTAACATCACCACTGCCTATGGAAAATGGTGTCAGTTCTCAGTGCAAATGCCCTATATTTATATATTCGTGCAAAGTGGGAGTGTCAAAAGCATTTCTTGTTAAAAATATTAGGTGATTGAGGGAAGGGAATTGTGTGTCTTAACTTTGGCTTTCTGTTGTGACTCTACTGACAATGGTACCTCTACATTTTACCTGTAGCTGCTGCTGTTGTGGCCTTGAGGGATTGCCCTTCCGCACCTGCGGAGCATCTGAGCCAGAGAAGAAGAGGACTTGGGATGACCTGTTGAGGTCCTGCGAGTGCTGCATCAGACCATAAGCAGAGGACTTGGAGGGTGAATATAGCAGATTGTGTGGCGAAAGATTCCAGGTGTCCTATTAGGAAGAGAAGACCGAGATGCATCAGGACATAATGGGGCTTTTCCAGCAGAAAACATGAGGCTCATCTATCAGAGGCATGCCTCTCTTTGCAGCCCATTGAGAACTCCATTATAGCACCTCCCTCCACATTCCATGTGGCATCACGGGCCACATCCCTTCCCCTCTCACTCCATGTCAGGGGACATTCAGAACAACCACAGCTTTGCATGTGCTGACTTGAAAGCTACAGTTGGTGTATGTGTAGTGAAACTTGACGTGTGTATGTTCCCTTCTTAAGCTGTGTTCCATAAATGTATTAAGTTTTTAATGTATTTGCTCTCAACTTTCACAGCATTTTTTATAGTGGTTTTGTTACTTAATAAAATTCTATTATTTGGAAAATATTTCATCTTTACAGAACGCCTAGAGGTACTGAAAGCACCCATTTATTTGTTTTATAGGAATACACAACTCGTAGCATCAGTGACAAAAACAGTTTTACAGTACTTGCTGTATGTTTATGATAGATGCATTGTCAGTGTTACATTCATAGATGTACACCAGTGGTTCTCAAACTGGGGGTCGCAACCCCCTGGGGCGGGTCACGGGCCGATTCCAGTGGGGCCACGAGCTGCCGATGAATTCAAGCAGGAGAATTCAATTCGGCGGCATTTCGGTGGACATACCGGCAGGGCACAAAATGACAGAGCACCGCAGAAAGGGGTCCCAGAAGCAAGAAGTTTGAGAACTGCCGATGTACACCAAGTACACTGCAATTCCAAACAGGCCCCAAAACAGCAGGGCCTCGGGCCAGGTGGAGCATAGTACACCACGGCGCGTTACTGTGACTCACTGTTAATGTTTGTTCAAAGGCTTCCCTGAACCGTGTATTTCCTCACTGAGCTCTTCTAATAGCCCTTGTGCCTGGCTGTTCAAACTCAGGAGACTGCCTCTGCACCCTCACCCTATGGCAACTTTTCCATCTTTTCTTCGCAGATATGCAGGAGGGTACAACAGGCTGCTATAACCATTGGGAGGGTGTGTGTTTTTTTCCACTGAGGTCCACTTTTGTGAGAAAACAATGCCAGTGGCTCTTCAGTCTACCAAAAGCACATTAAATTGTCACTCTGCTTCTGCTGAACTGGTAGCTGAACCTTTTCTTGGTGCTTTCAAGGTGGCTAGTGTATGGCTTCATGAGCAAGGGGCTAGTCTAGGCCCCCAGGATTACTACTGGCATTTCAGCATCACCAATGGTAAACTGATGGTCGGGACAGAAAGTCCTTGCTTGTAGCTTTCTGAACAGTTTGTTCTTAAAGGTGTGGGTGCCATACACCTTCCCTGACCAGCCAGCAGTGATGGTGGAGATGCATTCCTGCTGATCCACCAATCCTTGCATAAGTATAGAAAAATAGCTCTTTCTGTGTATGTACTTTGTGGTAAGGTGGTCTAGTGCAATCTGTCACTTCACTGCAGTTCAGGAACCCCACTGCTGCAAATTCATCCTCTATGTTCTGAACGTTGCCTAGAGTCACAGTCCTGCATAGCAGAATACAATTAATGGCCTTGTATGTTTACCTGGAAATGTTCCTCACGGTGGATTTTTTAATTCCAAAATAATTTTCCACTGACCTGTAGCAATCCAGCACTGCAGTTTTGCACACTGCAATCATTGCTCACTTTTCCACTGTCAGCGTAGCTCTCATTCCATTTTCCATGGGCTGCGGCAAGCTTGACACACAGATCCAGGAATGTAGCCTTGTACATAAGAAAATTCTGCAGCCGCTGCGAGTCATCGCAAGCCTGCATTATGATGTGATCCTTCCAGTCAGCGCTGGTTTCTTGGTTTTAAAATCAGCACTCCACCATCTGCAGCTGTTCTATGTACACAGACAACAGCCATGAATTGGGTGTTGCTGTGTCCCACAGCAGTTTGGCCTCCACAAAATCATCATTTTCCCACTGATTTGGTTCTTGTGGGTCTGCAGATACTGGAGGATTGTGCTTGCAGCAGTCATGCAGAGCTGTGCAGGCTTCGATTAGATGAGGTGAACAGTGAGGAGACCCATGAGGGTCCATGGGATTTTTAAAAAGCCTTGAAAACTATGGGATATGGATGACATTATGGGATGGAGAAAGCTGATGCTGGGAAGTTGACCCTTTGCTACTAGTCACCCCTGGCTTGGAGCTCACGTTCAGCTGATACCACAACCCCAAATCTTTTCAGTCATTGCTTCCCAGGATAGAGTCCCCTGCTGAGTGTGATCTGTGTTCTTTGTTCCTGGATATTTACATTTAGCTGTATTAAAACACGCATTATTTGCTTGTATTCAGTTTACTAAGTGATGCAGATCACTCTGAATCACAAACCCGTCGTCTTCATTATTTACTACTCTCCCAGTGTTAAAAATTATAGGGCCAAGAACCTGCCCACCCCACTGGAAGCACACCTGCTTGATAATGACACTCTGTTTACAATTACATCTTGAGACTTATTGGCCAGTTTATCTGTTTAATATGTGCCATGTTAACTTGACATTGTTCTAATTTTTCAGTTAATGTGCAGTACCAAGCCTTCTAAATCTAAATGTTATATTAACACTGTTACCTTTATCAACCAAACTTGCATTCTCATTTAAAAAAAAATCAAGTTAATGTGATAGGATCTATTATCGATAAACCCCTGTTGATTTGCATTACCCTCCATGTCAGCCACTCCATTATCTTGCCTGGGATTGATGCCAGGCTGACTGGCCTATAATTACTTGGGTCACCCCATTTATAATTTTTAAAAATTGGCACAGTATTAGCTTTATTTCCAGTTCTGTCGAATTTCCCGACTTCTCCAAGACTTTTTTTTTAAATCAGCACTAATGGTCCAACGAGCTCCTCAGCCAGCTCTTTTATAATTCTTGGATGCAAGTTATCTGGACCAGATGATTTAAAAATGTCTGACATCAGAAGATTCTGTTTAACATCCTCTAAAGACACTAGTGGAATGGAAAGAGTGCTATCCTCTCCACATGATGAGACACTATCCTCTGTTTTTCCCTAAATACAGAACAGAAGTATTTATTGGACACTTCTGCCTTGGCTGTAGTGTTGATAATTTTACCATTTACATCTAGGAATGGACCAATACCCCTGGAAAAAGCTTTGTAAACTCACAGCTTGCACATGCTCAGTAGAGACTTCATAAACTTTGACAGTGAAAATCTCCAGCGAATCTATCTGCATTAAGCATACTCTGGCATCTCCCAAATCCTATTTGTGACTAGACTGTGTATGTGCCATCCTGGCAGAGTGCCTGAGCATGCTCCAGCACAGGGCTACAGAGCTGAGAATGACTTTCCCTGTAATTGCTGCTCTGTGCCAGGAAAGGGCAGATATTAGAAATGAGAGCATGGAGTTTGTCGTCTGTGCTCTGTGACCACCCCCAACTTGCTGTCACTTGGGTAGCACTGAGGAGGAAACTGAATTGAAAGTAGATTGGGGATGAAAGGCAGACTAGGGCTTGGGAGAGGTGTGGGTTGAGACAAGGATTCTGGTGGGACTGGGACTGGTTGGGCTAGGAGACTAGGAGCTGGGGAGAATGACAGACTCAGCCTGTGAGCTGAGAAGGGGAGACTGGAACTCATTGGGCAAGGAGACTGGGAGCTGTGGGGGTGGTTCTGGGAATCAGTAAAGGAAACAGGAACTGTGGGGAGAAGATGGGACTGAGAGTTAGGAGGGTGGGGAGAACACAGATCTGATGAGGGAGTATGGGGAGAGACTCACAGATTCCTAGTGGCTGGGGGACATGGGCACAGGGAGAGAGAGTTCTGACAAGGAGTTGAGATGGGGAGAACTGGGACAATCTGCAGGTGCAGTGTGGGAGACTGGGATTGGATGAAGACCCCAGGAAGGGAACTGGGATTAAGAGCAAGTGCAGGGAAGAGGCAGACAGAGGATGAGGAACCAGGAGAGGAGAACTGAGTGGGCATGGAGACCAGGACTGGGATGAGAAACCTGATCAGTGAGTACTGGAACTGGATGTTTAAATCTGAGTAATGCAGATGCTCTGGTTTGAGGTTTGCCATATGCTCTTTGGTTGTTGTTCAGTTATTTGAATTGTTTGAGTGAATACCATGAAGTCAATGCTTATTAATGTTTACCAATAAAAATCAAATCCTTCAAAGCCTATTAATGTTGAATGAAGATCTGGAAAGTTGCAAAAATATCTGACTTTCTTGTTTCTCTTAACTTTAGAAATATCAGGTCTGAACTTTAGTCACTGCTGAAAGGTGTTAATGACAGACTTGTGCTCCTCCATATTGGCCTTGCTAAAGGTCGTTATGCTTCTGTCATCAGTATGTGTGCACCAACAGTGATCCCTCCAGATGCGGATAAGGAGGATTTCTGTCAAACCTTGATAGCATCATCAAGTTAGGTGATTTTAATGGCAGGACTGGTCATGACTACATAATGGGGCAATGTAATAGGTCGTCATGGAGTTGGTAATGCAAGCTCTAACAGCTTGCTACTACTTTCCAAATGCTCCGAATACAACCTTGTTATCGCCAACAGTGTTTCAACAGGCCGACAAGCATAAGATGACCTGGATGCATCCTTGTTTAAAACACTGATGTGATTAGTTACATTATTGTTTGGTGAAGAGATCTCCAATGTCAGACTCACTTGTGTCATAAGAGGCTTCAACTTCTGGTCAGACCATAGATTTATAAGAAGTCAAATGGTCTTCAGTACTGCTCTCAAACAACGTAGACAGCAACTCAAGCCAGTAAAGAAAATCAATATTTCAAGCCTGGAAAACTGTGACAAACAGTTTGAATTCCAAGAGAAAATCATGGAAGCATTTTCCTCACTTACAGCATCCTCAGTGAATGTTGAGGCATCCTGGAAACATTTTTGGGACACTACATATTATATGGCTGGTGAAGTTCTTGACTTCATGAAGAGGAAACATCAGGACTGGTTTGATGAAGATGATCCCGAAATATGTCTCCTCTTGAGTTCACTGCAAGCTATCCATTGAACATGTAATAGACAGAGATTCAGCATTCAGGAAGGCTGTATATCATCAAGCAAAACAGATGGTTAGGCCAGACTTTGGCAAATGAAAAGCCCATGGTGTGAAAAGAGAGCAATGGAATTAAAAGTGGCAGCAGACAACAGACACCAAAAACTTTTTTGCTGGCCTTAATGCTGTGTTTGGCCTCAGGTGCAATGGGATAACCCTTGTACGAACTGTGGACTGCAATAGATTTTTAGCGCTGGTCTGCACTAGAAAACTCGATTGACACAGATATGTTGCCCAGGGGTGTGGAAAAAATCCCTGAGAGGCGTAGTTGAGCCAACCTAAATTTGTGAATGAGATGGATTACTTACACTGGTAGGAGAACCCCTCCCTTTGGTATAAGCTGTGTTGCTGTAGCTTTTCAAGTGTAGACCAGCTCTTAGTTGACAAAGAGAACTTGACTGAAGGATGGAACATTTTAGTTAGCTTCTCCAACACCCTCCCGGTGCTGCTGAGGAATCAAGCAATGCTCTTCCACAGTACCTATTCAAAGAACTTGTGCTTGTTCCCCACCTTGTGAGAGACTATAATAGTAATCATGCAGGTGTCACAAATGAAACCACATAGACCAGATGGCTTTCCAGCAGAGATCTACAAGCAGAGTGCCTACCATAGTGCAAGGCACCTCACATGGCTCTCCTGTGTTATCTGGGAATGAGAGTCTGTGCCACAGGATTTCAGGGATGCTAGCATTGTCCATCTCTATAAATGGGCAAACTGCTAATTCCTGCAGCTTTTCCCTATTGCTAAGTATATTCAGTATCACCCCTACAAGAATTTTCTAAACACCTATCCAGTATTCTGTGTGGATGGGGCACTATAGACATAATCATCACAGCTCCCCCAGGTTCAGGAGAAGAGCTGGGAGCAAAACCATGGTCTTTGTATGGTGTTTGACATAGCTAAAGCTTTTTACTTTATAAATCATGAGGAGCTCTGGAAACTTTTGTTCATATTTGGATGCCTTGCAAAAGTTTTCTGTCATTTGGCTCTTCCGTAATGAGGATGATAGTCACAATGGTGGACACGGGTGATATATCAGACCCCTCTCCAGTCAGCAATGGCTCTAAACAAGGTTGCAGGCTAGCTCTCACACTTTTACATCCTTTTTTGGCTATGCTTATGGATTAATTTCATGACACTGATAGGTACTCTATTTCCACACTGATGAGAAGTTCTTCTGTGTTTGCTCAAAAGTGGCAGATTTACTCATTTAAGGGGCTTTTATTTGATGAGTGAGCAGCCAGTGTATAATCATCAGTTGATGGCATTTAATTTGTAACTGATCACTTTGTTTATGCAATCAATCATTTTGGCTTCGCAGTCAACCTAAAGAAAACTGAAATACTGTACCAACCCGAGCCTGGGGATGTGCATGTCTATCCAGTTATTAAGATCAATAATGCACCTCATAAGTCTGTGGACAAGTTTCTCTATCTAGAGAGTATGCTGTCAAAGAATGGTACTATTGATATTACTCATCAAATAGCCAAGGCCAGGTCTGCATTTGGAATGTAGTCACACTGCCTATAGAATGATGGAGTTGTCAAAATAAGTGCTAAACTAGGTGTTGGCAGTGTTGTAGTAGTAGTGTTGCTCCCAGGATATGAGAGAGACAAGGTGGGTGAGGTAATCTTTTTTGGACCAACTTCTGTTGGTGAAAGAGAGACCCACCTTGTTTCTCGCTAAACTAAATGTCTATACAAATGCTTCTGCATGGTTGAGAGACCTGGACTGCAGGTCACTGCCACATTAGGAAACTTGATCAGTTCTGATCTATTTGCAAGGTCAAATGGGTGGGACAAGAGTCCCAATATCAAAATCCTTAATTATTGTTGCATGTCTGATGTGCAAATTATGCTCAGAAAAGTTCAGCTGTGTTGGTCGAGCGATCTCATTTGACTCGAACAGCCAAGTTGTCAGCTAAAGCCAGCCACCCAGTGTCGTGGTCGCCAATGCAAGCAATATAAAGACACTCTAAAGCTACACTTAAAAGCATGTCCAGTTTATCCCAGCAACTGGAAAGCAACAGCGATGAGAGAGCAAGGTGGCTGGAATTTTTCATGTCACCATTAACTGCTTTGAAGCAAGATGCACTAACACCTGATGTGCAGTACATGATGAGCACAAACAAAGGTACAAAAGCCTGCCATGGTCTTGGACAATTTTGTTTGTCCCACATGTAACTGTTTGAGGTTCTTGCGTTAGTCTGAACTTGCAAATGTGTTCAACTGTAATGTTTGCTGAATCTTTATATGTTGATGTTGCATAAGACTCCATTATCACTTAGAAAGAAGGGTGAACGAAGATAGGGATAGCGAAGTCTAGAAAAGCTGGGAGAGTAAGGGTGGCAGTGATAGGACCGAGGGATAAGGATTGGAAAAAGCTGGGGCAAACAGCAAGTCAGCAGGCAAAATGTCCAGAGTTCATGTGTATTTTTTTAAAAAAAATAAATTGTAGAACTGCTTTGTTTTTATTCTCTCTCCCCAACTTCACTTTCTTCAGTCTACTCAGTCCCTTGAGAGGTCCAGCAATACTGCAACTAGATCTGATGTTTTTGTAATAGTTCAGAGACATGGTCGCTCACCATTACTACTTATAAGTAGAAGTGAATCACTTCTGCAATTGCAGACTAACACGGCTACTCTCTGGTACTTAAGTAATTTGGTTTAGCTCAGCGATACTCAGACTGTTGTTCATCAGCTGCAAGTGGCTCTTTAATCTATCTCCTGCAGCTTTTTGCAGCATATGATATTAAAACATCATGTGATTTTAATTATTAACCAATAAGCATGCTTTTACTGTGGTGTTAACCAATTGTAGTTGATATACTTGATCAGTCATTTTTCTGTGAGAAATGTATATACACTAAACATCTCACCAGTTATACTGTTTAAATGTGAATATATGGCACTATTGTAAATGAAATAATGAAGTCACATACTGTGGTTCTTTTGGGTAAAGTTGAAAGTTAATTTGGCTCCTGAACCACTAAGGTCTGAATATCACTGGTTTAGTTTGTGTCCACGCTGCAGTTTTTGGGCATTGTGAGCTCATTAGCACATTCATACATACTTTATAGCTAATCGTGTATATCTGGGTTAGCTATCCCATAGCAAACTTTAAACCCATAGGGAATAAAGTGCCTGTAGGACATATACACAGTAGCACCATCAGCACATGAAAACAATGCATTTTGGGGATGGTCTACCACACAATGCCAATAAATGGTTACAGACTTGGTTTAAAGTTGTAGCATGAACTGTGACCAGTTTCTCAAGAAAGTGGTCCATGTTATGGTCATATTTGGGAAACTGTTCTATTGTGGCTGGAGAAGTAATGAAATTATAACTTCAGAGGAGAGAGACAAAGCTGTGTAAATTTGAGGGAAGGGCAGAAGGTTTAGTAGTAGCTTTTATTTTTAGTGTGCACTTAACTTGATGACTAATGAACACTTTGGAGGAGGGATGTTTTTTCTAAAGGTGCAACAGCTTCTTACCCTCCACCTCCTGAATTATGGCGTGAGAGCTCACAGTACACATGCTCTGACCTCCCAAGAGGTCCTTCAGCAAACTCAGAGACAACCAGACTTGACAGTTCTAAGGGCTTGTCTACATGGAGATATTTACAAGTGTTCCTCCTCCTGTGTTGACATTCTTCTTTCCCTGTGGGTAGTTCAGACCTGATATTTCTAAGTTAAGAGAAACAAGAAAGTCAGATATTTTTGCAACTTTCCAGATCTTCATTCAACATAAATAGGCTTTGAAGGATTTGATTTTTATTGGTAAACATTAATAAGCATTGAGTTCATGGTATTCGCTCAAACAATTCAAATAATTTTCCATTGATGATGATTGAAATGTACTGATAGGCAAAGCAAGAAAAATGCTGCTTAAAAACTTAGTTTGACTTAAGATTATTTACTTTGACATAGGATGTTGACAACTTGTGTTTTAAGAGTTATAAAGCTGTAACTGCTTGAATCTCATCTAGTAGTATTAAATAATTGACTCCTCCCATAATTTCTGCATTGTGAACATTTAAATAGATAAAAATAAAACCAATTAAAACACACTTCTATGCAGCTGTGAACATTTAAATAGATTGTAAAAATGCTCACGCATTAATATGTCAAAATTATAAAAAATCAAATTCTGCAAAGTCTTAATATAAACAAAAAGGTTTTAAACCCATTTTAAAAAAACCCAACTTTCTGCTAGCATTGTTTCCTCCTTGAAACGGCAAAACTTACGATGGCAGGGCTTGTTGCTTCAGCTGCTTTCTTGCTCATCCAGTGTGATTGGAAGATGAACAGCCAGTGGTTCAGTATTTTAGAGTGAAGCATGATGCACAACACAACAGCAATTTTCAAAGCAGTTGTAAAGAGAGAACACGGCTCTCTCCACCTCAAAAGCCAGATGTCTGAGTGCTCCATTGGAGCGTCCATGCTTCTACTCATGTAGAACAGCACATGGTCTTGGTTGGTAACAGGATGTTGTTTACATACAGGTGTCCCTCTGCTGACCCTTTTTATAATCAGAAATGAAGAGAGACAAGAGAACTGACTCCCCTGGCCCTCATGGGTTGTATAGTTAGTTTGATTAGGTTAACTAGCTGAACATCGAGTATTATCTGAGATGTCTGTTCTGATGTCATTTTTCTAATGAGAATCTTATTAAACATGTAAAAAATCCAAGGTGCTTTGCTCATTCCTTTTGTGTGAAGCTCCAGAGCACTGAAATACTCATCATGGTCTTGCTTTTTGTGGGGAATAATAAACACTTGAATTCATAACTGTGAATGATGAAATAACCTTCCATGCATAAGACTGTTCACATTGTTGTTACAGTTTAGTGTACTCTGTTAGTTATTTTTTCCTGGCAGATTGAGCGGAAAGCAGAATGAGGGGAAGGAGGTTTGAGAGAAGATGGGATAAGAGCTGGCTATGAATACTTGTATTGCAGTCAGAGACTTATAGTAAAGCTGCGAGAGATAGGGAGGCATCCCTGGAAGAGATGACCTCAATAGCATTAGCATGGATTCTCCTCACTAAGGCACTCCTGAGTGTGCCTTTTCTAGAATCTTTTAGGTCAGTTTTTAAACAGTGTTAGTACTGGACTTGAGTTTTGATTCTTCTGCCTGTGCAAAGGATTTTTGTGCGTTTTCCTGATTGTTTGTGCAGCCTTTTGGGTGAGAATTTTTCATGCATGTGCTTTTGTAAATCTCACCTTGAAATTTTATTCTTGAGTTTTGACTCATCATCCTTGGTTTGAATTCAGCACCAGCTTGCTTTGACTTAGTTGGGGATTGGTCCTGCTTTGAGCAGGGGGTTGGACTAGAACCTCCTGAGGTCCCTTCCAGCCTGATATTCTATGAAAATTACTGATTGATGCACCTGCATTAAATGCTATTCAGCTCCACTAGTCAGTCCCTGCAACAGGAGATACTATTCACTCTCCAGTATTATTGTAAAACCTTGATATACACTGGACCCTCGCTATAGCCCACATCGCTATACCGCGGTTTCGTGTACAGCGTGGTCATTGCATTGGATCCCAAATTTAAATAGTTTTAATTGCCATGGATCCCAATGTGTCCCCTGTCTTGGTGCGAGACTGCGCATGGATCCCAAACCCCAAGCTATAGCAAGTGTCCAGTGTACTACAGTACATGTAAATGGTACATACGAATGGAGATAAAACATGTTTCTTGCCCAGGAATTTGCAGGCTTAATGCAGAAGCATCCTAAAGCATGTTAAGTACTACATATAAAAATATCTTCACTCATCACTGAAATGTAGCCTGCTCTGTGGTGAACTGTGGCAATTGCTTAAAGGATTATCAATTTGAAGATTATATTTCTGAGGATTATATAGCTATTGCAAGTAAATTATAACCCATAACATTATTAGAATAGAGAGGACTTAGAGGGGGATGCAATCTCTGTTTGTTTTTCCCGTTTGTTGATTTTGTGGCATTTGACAGCACTTTGAATAGTTGGTTTCACTGTCTTGCTGATGAGCACTTGCACCTTTCATGTTCTCCTTGGGATAATGAGCTCTCCTGCCTGCCCTTCAGGCTTTGCAAAGAGGGTATTTACTGGTAGCAGCATAAGCAAAGCTGAAACAGAAGAAGCTCAAAGCAGATGTGTACCCAGAGAGGAAGGATGGGTTGAGAAGAGATGAGCCCAGACTTTTTTGGTGGTGTTGGTTTTGGTCCTGTGGTAAAGGACACCTTAGAAGCACAGTGATGGAATGTGTAAAGCCTTAACTTGTAAAAAATATTATTTAAAAGGGTGCTTTATCAGAAAACCCTCCTCAAAGTTCTCATTAATATTAGACATAAATGATATTGTAGCCAACTGAAACCATAGGGGGAATTTTCTATCACTGTGGCCAGGCTTAACACCCTACTTTTAGAAAAATAAGCTGAGAATTCTTTTTAATTATAGGTGACAAGCGCCTCTGTTTTCTTTTGCAAAAACGTAATTTTTCCCAGCACAATGCTGAGAGTTGTTTCAGTGTTAACAAACACAGAAATGTGCTGCCAGCATCACTTACTACAGTACCTGGATTTTTTCTTAGTGGTTTCTCATCCCAGTACTGACCTGGCCCAGTCCACCCATGCTTTCCTTTGTGAGATGTGACAAACTCGCAGCCCAAGTGGCATTGCTGCTTGCAGGTTGAAGTAACTCATTTTGTATACTTTAATCCTTAAAAGTCCTTTACTGCCCTCTAGTGATATTCGATGGGTATAGTGAACAGATACACACAATTTAAAATATTTAGTGTCTCTCCATAGCTAAGTTTTGCAATCAGAGTTCATTAGGACTTTTTTTGCCATCCTTGTAACTTTCTAAATTAATACTTGAAAAATTTACCATTGTGAAGTTCACGTGGCTCATGGTGAAATAGAATTTTTACTGCAGATTTGAAGGAAGTTCTACAATTGCTGTTTGAGTTGGAGTCATTTTAAAAAAATCTCCCATCTGCATTTTTATGAGGTGTCTGGTGCTTCTTTGTCTCCATACATGCTGCAGATTTAATCAAATTATAATGCAGGGTTCACATACGTAATAATTCTATCATAACCTTGAGAAACTAGTACTCAAGCAAAAAACTATCTTTATTCCCAACCTAATGTATGAGTTGCTGTCATTGAAACAGATGAAGGAAAAAAAAAAAGCATGCTGCCACAATTTTAAATGACAACCACTTACTACTATATACATACTGATTAGAGAGAGCTGAAGTTGGTGGAAAAGCTTAGCTGTCATTATATTCATTCAAGGCCAACCACTTGCACATAGTGAATGGAGGAAGCTGAAGGTTGTGGATAAGCCATCAGCTATCTTTGGGCTTTGTCCTAAACAAACAGGTTGTACAAGCTGTACAACTCCTATCCCCATGTGGACAGTTACATGGGTATTAATGTACTTATTCTGGTATAGATCATTCCCATAAGGGAAGGGGAATAAACTCTACTGGCATCTATCTTAGAGTTTGCTGCCTATCACTGACTATCTGAGAGCCTTCCCTATAAAATTAATAGCAAAGTCCCTGGTGGACTTCATGGAGTTTCTGGCATTGCTCCCTTTATGGTGTCAGAATTCTGCTTGCTTTTTTCTTTTTTTGAATTAGGTGGGGTGAGGTTGAGGGGGGTTCTGGGATAAAAGGGGTATTTGGATTGTGAAAGCCTTTCTACCGTAAGTGACATTCTCAGTGAGAGAGGTATGGTCTTGCTTGATCTCGGCTGGGTAATTATTCATAGCTGGATCTCCTTGACAGAAAATGCTTTGTCCCCAGCTATTACGTGCATCATCCTGGGCTTTGTGGTGTGCATTGCCCCAGAGGAGGGGTTAATAGTTTTGAAATTTGGTCTTTGCTGTAGCTTGACACATTAACCGCTTTGAAAACTAGCGCCAAGCTGGACATCAGAAGCTGACTGGGAGCCGGTGGAGGGAAGTGAGCACAGACCTGATGTGGTCATGGCAGCCTGAATCAGAGAGAAAATGGGTAGCCACATTCTGTACCAGCTGGAACCTGTGCATAGTCTTCTCATTTCACATCCGATACAATGAATTTACTCCTGGGGGAATTCTGAGCCAAAAAATTAAAAATTATACTCAATATTTTAAAATTTGTCAAAATAACACAATATAATCATGTCAGTTTCAATCATTTTGGTAACTTCTTTCAAAATACCTGTCAGCAAGTATGTCTCTAATAATACAGACAACAAAAAAGATTCCCCCAGGAGCAGAGAGTTAAAGAAACCCCTATGACAACCCAGTTCGTATTTTCTGTTTATGCTTTCGTTGGATGACTGAGTCTGGTGCATCACATGCCTGTATATCAGGTCTGTATACTATAATACTGAAAAGAGTGGTGTGTGACTATTTCCTTTGCTGATGTTTATGACTCAATCTGTATTAAAATGAAAAATAAGACTGTGCTGTTTTAATCCACATTAAAAAATGTTTGTTGGAACAAAACATCTAAAATGTAGTGTAACTCTTCCGTCAGGTGGAGTCGGCAGCAGCAAAGGCCGGGTTCAATATCCGGGGGTCCCTCTTAACAATACAACACAAAACCGGCTTGAGCCCCCACCCAGTAATCTGGGAAAATTAGACACCACCCCAGATGCCTGTAAGAGACAATACTACTTCTCTCGCAAGCACTGAGTCTGTGTATAGGCAGAGAAAACTTTTAATAAAGAGGGAAAGGAACCTAGCATTAATTTGGGAAAACACCATGATTCTCACACATCTGGCCATGAGTAAAATTCCAGACTACCTTGGCCAGTGGCCTTTGCCTCCGTTTCTCACCTTGCAGTGTGAAAGTCCAGCAAACAAGTGTCTCTTTAACATGCCACTCCCCTCTCCCTCCACCCCATCCCATTTACAGCTGCTGTCCTTGGTCAGCAGAGACCCAGAAGTGCGTTCATCTCAGTTGGGGGAGAGGGATGTCAAGCAATGCCTTAGTTGCTGCTGCCATCACAACTGCTCACAGTTAGCACCGTCCAATCTGTCGCTGCATGCTGTCATTTGTCGTGCCACCATTTGCTTCACCACTCCGTCATCTGCTCTGCTACGGATGGCTCTATGCCATCACCTTCTGCTGCCACCTGCCTCTTTACTGTGACCTCTGCAAGTTGGTCTGTTGAGGTTCCGTCCTGCTCTTGATGATTTTCGCATCTAGTGAGGGAATCTCACTGCTAGTACAGGCTGGGCAGTCTCTTCCACAGCAGCGCTGTCCTGCAGCAGGTCTAAGGCTATGTTTATGCTACCACTTTTGTTGATATAACTTATGTTGTATTTTTATTTTTCACACCCCAAACAAGAAAAGTTTTACTGACAAAAGTGCTTGTGTAGACAGAGCCTTAGTGCAGTCCTGCTACCCTTTACTTTTACAATAAGGATAGCTACATTTCATTACCTCTGCGTTCAAAGTGATTTGTAACCCAACACCAGTCAAAATTGATCACTTGGGCAACACAGCTCTGTCTGCTGGATACCTAGGCTGAGTAGGTGTGTTCGTGTAAATACAGTCTGGCCATGAAATCTTCCTCCCTCCCACCAATTTCATCACTAGATGTCAGGGAAAAGCTTGTTTCAGACCTTGCTTCCAATAGAACTTTTTTTTTACAGTTGTGGCTCTGCATAGTGTTCATGGGCACTGATTATGGAAATATAGTGTTAACATTTTTTTCTGGCAGAAGGCTCCCCATCTCCTTGCCAATGGGGCTCTGAAATGTTTGATCAGTGTGGAAAATGGAGATGCTTGGATATGTTTATCTTGAGATTTGTGCAAGAGAATGTGAGGAAAGTAATCTTTTTTTCCCTTTTAACTTGTCTGCTTTCTCTCTCTCTCTCTCTCACTTCCCCGCCCCTTTGCCTTCTTATTTTTCAGGTGCTGAAAACTCACTGGAAACATGGGGTCTGAAAATCCAAGTCCACAGAACCCTGGCTGTAAGATCATGACCTTCCGTCCCACCCTAGAGGAGTTTCGGGACTTTGGGAAATATGTTGCGTACATCGAATCACAGGGAGCTCATAGGGCAGGGCTTGCCAAGGTGAGCTTGATCTCGACATAGCTGATTCGATTTTGAGAAGTTGAAAACCGTATAGGTGGAAACCTCAGCATTGGGCTTATGAACAGTTGTACTGGATATGGTATCTCAGTTGAGAAGTACCAATTATGTTATAAGGAAAGCATCTGGGGACAGGTGTCTACAAAACCATACGAGTGAGAAATAGTTTATTTTTATTTAGTGTTGTGTTATCAAAGTTGTCTACATGTAATGTACATGGATAATCCAGGTAAAAATAGTAGCCAGTTTGTGCCTAGCTGGGATTATTCCTTATTCTTCAAATGTGATAGGTTTCTATCTGATCCTATCATAAGTTTCTACTCTATAGGTTTTCCATTTTTATCTGGAGAACTAAACACTGATTTGTGTTAACGTAATGTCTGAAAGACTCCTATCTAACAGCAGGTCCCCCTTAGCACTGAAGCAGCATGACCTGTAGTTAGAATGTGTGCTGGAGTCAGAACTCTGAGTTTTGCTTCTGGTTCTGCTGTGGACATGCTCCGACCTCAAGCAATGTACACAGGATGCAGCTTTTAAAATGCCAAAGGGAATTAATGCCCAAATCCCAATGGAGTTATGCACCTCATTCCCTTTGGCACCTTTGAAAATCATGCCTATAATTTCTTTAAAACAAACAAAAGGAAGTATTTTTTCACAGTGCACAGTCAACCTGTGGAACTCCTTGCCAGAGGATGTTGTGAAGGTCAAGACTATAATAGGGTTCAAAAAAGGACAAGATTAGTTAATGGAGGATAGATCCATCAGTGGCTATTAGCCAGGATGGGCAGGGATGTTGTCCCTAGCCTCTATTTTTACGGAAGTTGGGTTGGATCCGTTGATGATTACCCATTCTGTTCATTCCCTCCGGGGCACCTGATATTGGCCACTGTTGGAAGACAGGATACTGGGCTACATGGACCTTTAGTCTGACCCAGTATGGCTATTCTTATGCTCTTTGAGCCTGTTTGCTCATCTGTAAAAAGTAGTCAGTATTCCCCCTGATAGGGAGGTGAGTGGATTTATTGTGAGGTGCTTTGAAATAATTTACACCAAAATAGCACTTTTCAAACTATTACTGCATTCCAATGTAGCATATGTGCTAGCTATGCCTGCCCTTTAAAAAGCAAGCCTAGTTCAGTGTAGTTCATAGGCATCCCTATTTTTCTTCCAAATGTGTCTGTTGCTGATGTCAAGCTGGCAGACATATATGAGCTAAAACATTGGCAAGTCAGTCAGAAAAGGCTTACTGATTCTGCAGTGTGTTTAAATTTTATTTTTATTTTTAATTAACAAATAATCCTTGTATAACATTTAGTGTTAATCCTTGCAATACATTTATTGAATAAATATGGCTGGTGGTTAGCCAGAGAAGTAGATGTCCTCAGTTTGTCTCCTTTAGAGGAAAAGAAAATGGGGTGCATTTTGTGAAAGACACTCAGTTGATTATAAACAATCTATTCCAATTTTTGTCTAACGGCTCAGTGTAAGAGTGGAAAACAAAATGAAACTAAGTAATGGGCCATTTGGAGAGCTGGTCATATCTGATTTCTAAGTTTAAATACTATAAACATACATGTTTTGAGAAAATCAGGGCAAATTAACTAGGACGAATCCTTTTGTGAGCATATTTTGTAGCATCACAGATTGACTAATTTGTCCTAACAAGGCAGATATACACGTGGCATTTAATGAAGCAAAATAGAGTGCACACGTAGAAAAGTAAAACTGTTAGGCATGAGAGAATAGCTCCTTGTTAAAACATAGGTCAATTACTGCTTTTATTACAGTTGCAAAATGGAGCCTGGTATTGATAAAAAGCTCTCCATGAAGTGTGTCCTTGCTCACTCAAGAGTACTAATGATTTAATTCTCTCTGAGTCCTCTGGAGTAGATTATTGTAACTAGTCTGTAGCGGTGCAACAACTCACCCCTGTGGCGCCTCCTGCAGGCCGTCTGGGAATTAGCTCTTCCTGCTCAGAGTGCCCTCTGCAGGCCGGTGTCTTGCTTGCCTCTGGCCCCGTGTCCCTCCCAGACTCCGGTGCCCTTTTATCTGGGGTGCTGCCCCCTGGCAATACCCCCACACTCTGCCTCTAGGTCTCCCTTCCCTGGGGGACCCCCAACCTGTAATCCCCACCTTTCCTTAGTCTGGGCTACTGCCCGTCGTCATCAAGCCCCCGCTCCCTGAGGCAGACTGCAGTGTAAGAGCCAGTCATCATAGGCAAGGGGGTTTGGACTTTTCTAATCCAGTCCTGATCTACTGTTCCAGGGAAAGTACTTTAGTATTTCTCTAGCAAGAATAATGTATACAAATCATCAGGCTAATTCTGTTCCTGTTTAGTGTAGGGAGAGCTTGGGAGCCCCTTGAAAGCTCAGAAACATTTAATTATTTGTAGACTTTAGCAGAACAATCTCAGCGGGGTTTGCCAGCTTTCTGCATATTACCATTGTTCTGAAATCATTCCATGAAGCAAATTAAAAATAGAGCAGTACTGCAGGGGTCCAGTGGAAAAGAAGTTCTGTGGTATGGGTCAGCATAGGACCTAATCCAACTCAAGACTTCCGTTGCCTCCTAGTGAAGGCAATGGAAGTCTTGAGTTGGATTAGGTCCTACTCTGAGGTGTTCCACAACATACTGCTAACTGGGGAAATTCCTTGCGATTTTCACCAGGGTTTAGCTCCTATCTTCCATTTTGGGGTAAAATCAGAGTCCTCATGTGGAACTTACAAACTTAGAACCAGAAAAGAAGCAAACTACTAACTGAACTATACCAAACAATGTCAGTCTTGTTGTGAATCTCCCAATTTTTAATTGTTTTTTCCCCAGGGAGAGGGAGTGTCATCAGAAATCTCTAAAAGGCTCTAAAATCAGTGGATGTGGGTACTGTCTTGTAATAGGGTTGAGAGTGGATTTATTACAGTTTCTTAGAGTGTCAGGAGAGAGAGAGAAAATTCTACCTTACAGGAAAGGAGCATATTTGATGTACAGTGGAAATCCAAACTAACTTCAAAAAATATTTCTCACCATTGATCTTCCTCTGGTGCAGCTCCATTAGTGGGAGGGCTTGTAGTAGACCGGCTGCCAGCGTTTTAACCACTGTCATCTAGGCCAGCTCTGAGCAGAGTTAGAAGACATGATGGTTAAAATGCATATGGCTGGTCCTTGGTAGCTGGAGGACTGCCGCAGTGTGAAATATGCCCACACTAGCATTTGTCTTAGAAGAAATTAAGTGTCTGCATGACATTGATGTTACTTGTGTTTTTCTTTCCTCCTCATCTAGGTGATTCCTCCCAAAGAATGGAAGCCCCGAAAGACTTATGATGATATCGATGACATGGTCATCCCAGCGCCTATCCAGCAGGTGGTGACTGGGCAGTCGGGGTTATTCACCCAGTATAATATACAGAAGAAACCCATGACGGTGGGAGAATACCGGCGTCTGGCCAACAGTGAGAAGTATGTAATTGTTATGAGTGACAATCTGGTGGGGTTTTATGGATTGGGAGAGGCAAAAGGAAAGCCTTCCTTCTTTACAAGCTGGGAAGGAATTGCAGCCAAACTTGTTAAATTGGAAATATTCTGGTGGGGATGGCTTGTATTTGTAATGTTTCAGACTCATGATTGGAAGAGGTTGTGCTGGAGCACCCTTGTATGTTCTGCTGAATCAGTGTAAGAAGAGGCCACATATGGAGGAGGAGACTATATATCTCACTGAGAAAATGGTTATGGGATCCATAGAAGGACTGTTGCTTCTGAGGCTCTGGAGTCATTTGTCTTGGCACTGTGGCTTGCCAAACTAGTAGCCACATG
The DNA here is from genome assembly GCA_007922305.1 of Dermatemys mawii. NCBI lineage: Eukaryota > Metazoa > Chordata > Testudines > Dermatemydidae > Dermatemys > Dermatemys mawii. The sequence continues at coordinate 6,522,724 of ML677376.1, read as the reverse complement.
GAGAATCTGCTGCATGTGTTTTAGTGCTAGATACAATGCTGACGGCCTTGGAAGTGTGCGTATGCTAGCACTGGTGGCATGTATGCCTCTTTAAATATGTGGGGATGTTTCAGGACACTGTGGCATCACTTAATCTCATGCAATTGACCAGCTATGTCCTCCTTCCAAATCTGCACATCCAGAGCTGTGGAGTTTCTTGTTCTTTGGTTCTGGGAACTTTGATAACAGTAGGATCAACATAAAAATATACTTTGCAGAAAAATATATGTATAACTTGTATCCTTGATTTGGTTCAATTCCCACTGCTAACACACTCCTTGGCAAATCACTTCTCCTCTATTCCTAATCCCCATTTTACAGATAGGAAACTGATATTTCTGTACTTCATGTAAGTGTTGTGAAAATACATATTTTTCAGTATGCCAAGTGCTTATGTACACAGAGTTGTAGGCAGTAAGTTATATGTATCTAAGAATTAAAAGCAACATGCATATTGAATAATCTGAGAATGTCTCTCTTTTTTTTTTTTTTTGGAAGTTTACTCCATTAAAAAAAAAATAAATTCTTCAGAAACATCAGGATTGGAAAATGAATAGTGTGAAAGAGGAGAAGGCTGTTTGTTGTGTTTAAGTTACAGGAATAGGAGCAAAAAGATCTGTATTCTGTTCCTAGCTTTCTCATTGACTGACTTTGTGATCATGGGCAATTCACTTCACCTCTGTGTCAGTTTCCTTCATCCTGAAATGAGGATAATACTTCTATATCAGTGTCTCCAAGCTTTTTATGTTGTGCCCTCCCCCCCATCTGCAATGTAGTCTGTCTGGGGGGTGTGGCTGGGAGTGGAGCTGGGGGCCTGGCCAGACTGATGTGGGGGGCCAAAGGAGGGGGCTTTGGCTATGGGTGAGGCTGAGGTTTGAGTCAGAGTGGAGCTGGGTGGTGCTCCCTCCCTGTCCCTCATAGGGGCCTGGAGCAGGGCTGGCATCGGGGGGCCAGGTCAGGACCAGGAGCTGAAGTTGGGGCCTCAGCTGGGGGTGAGGCTGGAGCCAGAGCAGAGTTTTGGACAGAGCAGGCCTGGGTGGTGCTCTCTGCCTTCCCCAATTGTGTATATTCCAGGACCATGATTAGTCTTAATTCACTGATGTTTACAATGTGCTTTGAGATCAGCGGACAGAAGCTGCTATAAAAATGCATTAGCAGTATTATAAAAAATGTAGAGAGGGAACTAAGCCAAAGTACACTCCCATTCTAAATCCTATAAACCAGTTGCAGCCTAAGGTCCCTCTAAGCTGCACAGCCACGCAGCTGCCTATTAAGCGCCGCACAGGTGCTCAGGATTGGGGTGAGGAGAGATCTCTCTCCCCAAGCCCTTGCCTTGTCGCAGTGTCCCAGTGTAGCCCTGGACCTGTTGTGGCTGGGGGACAGGCGCCCCTCTGCCAGCCCTGGACCTGCCGGGGATGTGGCACAGGCGTCCCTGCCCCAGCCCAGCTGTTGCCGCAGGGAGAGATAGCAGGAGAGCGGGGGCAACCTCTCTTTCCACTTTAGCCCTGGGAACCTCACTGCACCCCAAACCCCTCGTCCCTGGCCATCCCAGAACCTGCACCCCTAGCTGGAGCCCTCATTCCCCCCTGTACCCAAACCCTCTGCCCCAGCCCTGAGTCCCTACCCACACTCCAAACACCTCGGCCCCACCCTGCCATATGAATTTTGTTATGTGCACCAATATGGAGGTGATGTGTCTCACACACAGCAAAATTCATTCTGCACATGGATGGGGAAAAATCAGAGGGAACCACTAGTTGCAGCCAATCAGTTACAGTAGGCTGAACTAAGTGTTCTGATTTAGGTTTCTCTGGGTTCTAAGTAGTTAAAAGTATAGAAGACAGTAACTATACTTGCTTAATATCTAAGTGTCATATTCTGAACCCAGGCATCTATTCTGGTTGTGAGGCATGTCTAGTCTGAGGTAGTGTTTTAATGGCCTCATAAGCTGTTCTCTGTGCTCTGGTTACAAGCTAGTATAGCAGTTCACTCTGGGGCTGATTATATCACCACTGCACCTTTCCTCTCCACTACCTACTGCTAATGGAGAGTCTGCTTCCCAAACCATGGCTTCCAGCTATTCCTGTGCTTACCTCAAAGCTGAGCAGTTTATTCGTTTATGTAGTCTCTGCTGAACATAAGTTTCTAAGGTCTTTGACTTTTCCTAAACTCTTAGCTTTTCCTGTTGCTGGTCAGGTACTGTACCCCTCGCCACCAAGATTTTGAAGACCTGGAACGCAAATACTGGAAGAATCTGACATTCGTCTCACCAATTTATGGGGCAGATATCAGTGGCTCGCTATATGATGCAGTAAGTGATGTATACGTACTTTTCAGCTGCTTGTTAGATGGACCATAACATGTAGTTCCTACTGACTAAAATAGTAATCCTACTTCTGCAGTGCCTTGCAATGCACTAGAATTGCATTGCACTTTACAGACAGGTGTTGCCAAGTTGAATTAACTGAGGGGAGGTATTGTCACCATTTTCTTTATGGGGAAACTATATGGTCTAATTTTCAAAGTGCTGAGCAGAGGAGTCAGTGGAAGCCGAGAATGCTTAGCCTCTCTCAAAGTCAGACAAAAAGTACCTAATCAAAGATTACATGAAGCCTCTGGCAGAGATGAGACTGGAGATCCGTTCTCCTGATTTATCCACAACCCCATTAAAGAAAATGGCCACCCAGTTTGAATGGAATGTCCAACAAGATGAACGCTAGGAAAAGCAAGTGCACCTGTTGCCTTCCCTTTTCGGGTACTCTCTTTTTTCCCTTTGGAAAAGCAGCCAAAGAAGGAAATAGATTTCTGCCGAAGTGCTGTGACGATTCGGAAACACAACACTTCAGGCCTTGTGCTCTTGATAAAAAATTATCTTCACTATCTGTAAGTACAACCTTTTAACTGAAGAGAACACTCATTTTTGGGGAGATAAAGGAATGGAGAATGATAAATCTCTTCTTTTATTATGTCTAAAATGTTTGGTTTATCTCGACAGTTCAGTTTATAGGCAAGTATTTTAGAATCTAAGTACCATGGCAAATAAACACATGCTACATTAAATATAAAGCTGGATTTGACCAGTGAAGGGTCTTTTTTTATCCCTAATATCTGATTTTTTTTACAGACTTTACCTATTTGTAAACCACCTAAAACTAATTCAATCTGCTTTACTTAATAAAGGATTACTAATTTTTCTCTTTAAATATGTACAGTAAATGCAGATTCATATAAAATATTTTAAAATAACTTCTAAACTAGACACAAATCTACAAAATATTTGTTGTTAAATATGTATTGTACACTGGAGTGGGATTTTAAAAAAAAACTCAACGCTGGTCTAACTCTGCTTCTGTTGAAGTCAATGGCGAAAACATCGGTGGAAGCAGAGTTAAACCAGTGTTGAAAGCTTTGAAAATCCCATGCTGGATGTTCTTATACAAGTCATTTTAGCTTCATGATGAGTAGGAAATTGATTTGGGTACAATCGATTTCTAATTCTTCATTTTGGGTACAATTGTCCTTCACACCGACACTAAGCTGGGATATAGGGCTGGGGATCGGCTGTAGATACGCAACTTCAGCTGCGTGAATCACGTAGCTGAAGTTGGTGTCTCTACAGCCGACTTACCTGCCGTCCTCATAGCGGCGGCGGGCAGCGGTGCGCTCCCCCGTCGACTCCAGCTTACGCCTTTTGGCGAGCTGGAGTTGACGAGGGGCAGCGCTGGCGATCGATTTCTCGAGTCCTGACGAGATGCGATAAATTGATCGCCAAAAGACCGATTGCTACCACGTGTAGTGAAGACAAGTCCAAAGAGTGAACACATTTCACTCGCTAGAGCCCAGTGTGCGGAGCCGAGCCCATATCCAGCTGGAACTACAGGGGTTATTTAGGGTAACTACAATATCTCTCTTCAGAGGAGTGGACACTGTTTTTGTTGATTGTGAGTGTACTAAGACTTCTTTTATGTGTTCACTGGGGAAAGTGACTAGTGGTTATAAAAAAAATCTAAAAATCAGAATAAGGTTCTCTTTTGAAGAGAAGAAATATACAATGGTCCCCTCCATTCTTATTTCCTTTTGAGTAGAAAACTGCATCTCTGGAGTGTTGACTGACTGGCTGTAATATTTAGACAGTTAAAATGAGATCACACTGTCAAACGTGTAGTGCCGCTGTATACACAGTGGAGCAAATATTGGGAACAAATAGTCTACACTAGAGCTTCTTGACTGTGTAAAGAAAAATACCCCCCCACACACACATTCTCTGATCTGACTTGGAATAAATGCACATTATTGAGGCCTTCCACAGCAGTGGTTACTCAAAATGTTCGTTGACTTAAATATATTAATATTAGTATCTCTTGCATGCCTGTGGCATTTTCCAGTGATAATCTAGACTAAATATAAAGCTGATTCTTTAAAAATAAATAAATAAATTTAAAAAATAAACCCTCCTTCAAAATGTATTTTTGCATCCGTACTTTAACCTTATATTAGAGGTTATTCACTTCAAATAAACAGATAACCCAGTTACATGTTACCAGACATTTAAATCTATGCACATACTCTTGGTAACTGGCTTTGTCTAAGCCAGTTACCAAGAGTGTGTGCATACACTATTTATGTTGCTCCCCTCACTGAGGTGTTGGAATGCTCAAAGCTGTAGTTACTTTACATCTGTTGTGCCACTTCCTTTCATGTTTTTTACTGGAATTCTTTCTATGGTGCTGTGCAGGTTGATGTAAAAGTGGAATCAAGGGATGCTTACCTTTAACGTGTTCCATGTGTTGCAAAGTGCATTTGAATTGGTCCTTGGTATAACAGTAGAGATACTTTAATGTGGTTGTGAAAAAGGTTTAATTTAACAGTTAGCCATTTAAACCCTGTTAGGTTAAATTGCTTTTCAAAAGCAATAGTGTGGAAGCAACTTAAATCTCTACTAATCCTATAGGTGCTGCAAGCAAGCTGCAGCAGATAGTTCAAGAACAATTTTGAATACATATGGGGCACTTGAGGATGGTGGGGGAGGGAAGAGAGAGAGTATTGATAGCTTCCTTTTGCAAATTCTGCGCTCAGTCAAGCTTTATGCTACCCAGCTTGTGCTCATCTGTGGTCTTACCAGTCTTAGCTGGTTTTCTCCATCTCAGTAAACAGGAATTGTTAAACTTTTTTCTACCCACTGTTAATTCTCTGAAAATAGAAAAATTCCACATCCCAATTTTGTCTTTTTGACATCTCTAGACAAGCATTTGAGGTGGGGCACTGCAATTTATTAGGTGTTGCGTGTATTCTCGTTAATTAAGGGCACTTTTGAATGCATTACATCTAACAGTCTGTTCAGTGAAGGACTGCCGCTTCTTTAGAGCCATCTGCTGGTATAGGCACTATACAGTCCAGTGCACTTGATCAGTGTTCCCACAGTGGATCCTTCATTTGAAAAGAGCATGTAAATTTACTGTTACTCAATTTTATTTTTCTGATTGAGTCAGTTTCCCAATGGTGGAGCCTTCACAGAACACACATACCTGCTCTGGAGATAATGCAGCTTCTAATTAAACACTATCCTGAAGCATTACCAAAAAAGTAGCAAAATCTTTCCTTAGTGTATGGTAGATGTTTATTTAAAAAACAACGAATGTATTGGAATGGTTGGAACTTAAAGAGGTTGAATTAGTGCAGACACAGAAGCCTGCCTGGAGAACACAAGATGCTAGAGTAAATTTATATCCGAATTTTAGACTTTAAAGAGAGGTAAAATTTTGGATGTGAACATAATTCCTTTTAACCTTTTTGTGGATCTTGTAGCTTTTGTAATTGCTTGGGTGGCAGGAGATGTGGGGCATAAACTGCACTGCGAAACATATATGGATAATTTTTTTAAAAAAAATCCATATATCTCTTTATTTGAAAGAGTAGCATCTACTTAATAATGAAGATAAAAAACGTGCAAGGTCTGTCACCGTCATGTTTCAGAGCATGCACTGATCCCTCTTTGGGTTTAGGAAGTTAGCCCTCCTTTCTTTATGATGTGTAGTATTGTACCTGTGACATGCCTGAGTTCAGCAAATTTTGGAGACAGGATACTGGAGCAGATCAAGGATTACCAGTCTGTTCTACTAAAGCAGCTCCTGATATGTTCCCACTTTGACTATGCTGAATGGAGTCCTCTTATCTTGTAGGATGTAGAAGAATGGAATATCGGGAATCTGAACACCCTGTTGGATATGGTGGAGCATGAGTGTGGGATTATCATAGAAGGTGTGAACACCCCCTACCTTTATTTTGGCATGTGGAAAACAACATTTGCATGGCATACTGAGGACATGGATCTTTATAGCATCAACTACCTGCATTTCGGGGAGCCAAAGTCCTGGTAAGTGGGTAGAATGCTGATCAGAGAAATAGTCATGAACCTTCGTCTCTGCTCAGACACTACCCTAATCTCATTTTATATGTCTATGTAAGGTCTTGTGTAACACCTCAGTACACAACCTTGATCGGAAGCCAACTGCTGGTAATTGACAATAAGATGAATTATATTGTGTCATAAAGTGAATATATTTGGTCATAAAGTTGACATCACTGTTAGTTGGTACCCTTTAGACTACAGATTAGTTATACTGACATAAACAGCTTGCTTCTTTCATTACACAAAAAACTCTTGAAAACCCAGTCTACACTAGCATTCCTTTGTAGGCTATTCCAACAGAGGTCTATACAAGCTCTCTCTTTCCCCACTCTCTTTCCTCCTTGCCATTTGAGTACATTTTTTCCATCACTTCTCTGTCTTGCTGTCTCACTTTGAAGTATAAGTCCTGGCTCTGACATCTTTCTTTAAGGGTGTCCATAAGAGACCAGGATTCTTGGGGACGGAAAATAGTAAGAGCTGTATTTCAGCAATTGCAGCTTTTGTAATGAATGCATAGAGTAGAAGCTGAGAGACAAAAACAGTGATAGTGAAACATGAGCACTGTTGAAGCACTTCAGTATTAAAAGACTGCAGTCCTCACATTTTGCTGTGGGGCAGAAAGCAAATGTTACCTTTAAGCTTCTACAGTTCAATATGTAAGATATTCCCAATCTCTGGAGGCAGGCGAGGGCATTACTTAACATGCTGATTCAAGTAGTATTTTTGGAGGCGTATGTCTCTCCTGGTTAGAACTAACTTTCTATGAAAAAGATCAGTAAATAAGGATGAAATGGGGGGAGTCAGGGAAGATGGAATTGAATAGCTTACAAAAAGCCTGCATATTTGTTTTCCACAAGCCGCCTCCTGTTTAAAAGTATAACCAGAGAGACTTAGCGACCCAAAACAGTGATTTGCTGGGGATCTTGATGTGACTAATAAATATTGACATTTGCATGCAAATTCAAGCTTAAATGTCACAGTAAAGCTCTTGTCACTGTGTCCTGGCACTGGCAGACAAGATCTTCCCATCTCTCAACAATATGAGTCCCCAGTGATGCCACTTATTTCTAGGCTGAAAGAGTCTGCGGGTGTATATGAGTTACCAGGAGCCAGAAACGAATAAATATGGTGTTTCTTTACAATGCAGAGGGAATGGGGAGGAGGGGCTGGTCTATGACACATTCAGCCACTGGTGCAAATCTTTAATATCTTCCATTGGGTGATGCAAACTCTTTTTCTGGCTCACCTGACTTCACAGTTACTCTTATTCAGGCACAGGTGAAAGGACGTACAGGAGAAATTATGCACTCTATGATAAACTAGTATGATTTGAGGAGAAGTGGATCTCTAGGCTCGGAATAAAAAGTGACAAACTTTCATTTCCGATATCATCAAGTTGTCTTGGTCTTTGGAAGCAGCAGATCCAAAATCATCTTTATTTGGTCCCTGGTCTCCACTAGGTGGTGCTACAGTTGCATCAGAAATTTTTACTATCCTTTAACACACAGCGGTGAACATGAGGGAAGGTAAAGCATAAGATCTGGTAGTCTAAAGCCATACATCAGCTTTAAAAGTTGTAAGTTGCTGTAAAATGTGTGCTCTAAAATGCTATATGCAGAACTCATCTTTAATGTAAACAGCGTTTGCATTGGGGATGTATGGATTTAATGATACCCAGTCATTCCTTTACAAGTTTGTGCGTAGTCAGCCCCTTTTTCTTTGTTTCTTGAGTTTATCATTGTGTACCCAGAAGAGGAGTGTTGCCTTCAGAAAACAGGAATGAGACCAGTTTATCTCTGAGAGAAACATAAGCCCAGCAACAAAGTAGTAGCTGCTGCTTTGTATACAAAGACCCTATGCAGTAGCATTTGGATTTTGTGGATGAAGGTTTAAGAATAGAGTCTAGAGAAAAGAAGCCAATTTTAACTAGCAATGTAGGTGTATGAGGCCTGACTTGAAATGTTGCCCTTCTACCCTGCAGTTTTCCAGTTTCACAAATTCTTCTTGGAGTAATACAAGTAACAAGCAGTGATGCTTATCAGAAGGACAGCCAGCTCTTCCTGTAATGGTGTTGTGGCTTCCCTCAGACCAGTTCTTCATTAAATAGTGGGATTCCCACAAGCTAGCCCCTCTTTCTGTGGGAGAAGTGGGGCTTGTAGCTAAAGATGACCATGTGCTACACAGTTATCTATGGGAGGCAAAACAGAGAGAACTGAAAGCTCAACCTGTGTAGTAGAGCCAACAGCTGCCAAAGTGCTTAGAGGGTTTTATCTGCTTTTGTTTCTCTCATCTTGCTCAGGAGTTGGAGGTGGAGGAAAAGCAAAGCAAGAGGAGACCTGCAAAAACTGAATCCCAGTTCCTAGTGGAGAAGTAAAGAGGAATCATAGTTGTGAGGCAGAGAGCAACCACCAGATGCTCGTGCGTGGGGTGGGGGAGGAGAAATGATAAAACCTGTCTTTAAAGGGACTTATGAGATTTTGCTTGTGTTTATTTTTTGTTTTTGCCCATTAAAGTCACAGGAGGGTACTGTGCAACTGGTGGAGAGCTAATTGTGCCATGTTTAGCGATGGAGGGTGGATAAGATCTTAGAGTAACCCAGCCATTTAGTCGCTGGGTGGGTTTTGTATTGTCACCAGTTACATAAAGCAAATATTATGGAAAATAAGGATGTTGAGGTCAGGCCATGGGTTGGGCAAAACATTTTTCTGTTGGGCTGAGCTTGTTATATAGATGACAATCTCTAACACAAAGGTAGATGTGTTGTGACAAGATGCCATTGCTGGTTTGGCAGGACTTCCGCTGTTCTCTTAAGCGCAAGGCTATAGAGCACGTCACTCTCCCAAGTCTTTTCCTCCTTGCTCTTCACTCTGACAGCTCCAGTTAATGATTTCTGAAGCTCTTCTGTGAAAGCACATTGTCTGGATAAGGAGTCTAAAGTCTGCAAACTGCTCTGAGCAGACCTGAGAACTTTCAGGCATGCTTGCTAATTCTTATCTCCCACTTACAGTTGCAGTGCTGCTACAAGTCAGTGCGGGGAGCTCCTGAACTTCAGAGCAGAGACTCCTGCACAGCCGGCTGGCCTCAGATGTCTGTAATGATGGTTCTGTTTTTCTGGTCTCACCTCCATGGAAATTTCTCAGCTTTCTTCATCCTTTTTATAGACTATTCAGCCCTGGCAGTGATGATCTTAGAGGCACCTCAGGGAATAGTAGGAGTGCCGGGAGTTATAAACTCCACCAGTTTGGCGCTGTACTATGCAGTAATAGAGGGAGGGCTATTGTTCGGTTGTCAGCTAGAGATATTTCTACACTGAAACTGAATGATCCCCTCTATACTTGTGGTCTTCTACCTGCTTGAAGTAGTCCATCAAATAAATAACTATACCCCCCATACACACGTAAATATAAATATTTTTCTTATCCACATCATTTTTTTTAGGTTTCTTTAGTTTAATCCAGGCTGTCAGGTCTCTAGTGAACAGTCCTGTTTTTGCAATGGAGGGGGTCTTGCCTAGCCTAAGAGGCTGCTTATCCTTCTCCTGGGAATGGGGCAGAAATAAGTCTGAATGAGGTTACCTCCCAGCCTTTGGCACTGGTGGGTTCTGCTGGAATTATCCCCCTCCAAGTTTTACTTTTCAGTGGACTTGGTAAAGGGAAGAAGCACTTCAACTCTCCTCAGGGAGGGTGAGGAAAGTTTGGACTGTGGAAAGCCACCTCAGGACTCCTTCCAGTGAAGATAATGAATAAGATAAGGCTCTCACAGGAGAGGGAGTTATGTGAAATGATATGGGAGAGAGATTGTGTGGCTGAGTCTCCAAGGGGTGTGCGCCAAGAACAAGTCACTGTGGAGTAGCCTCTCCATTCCTATCCCCAGAGATTCTGGGGTAAGACAGCCTCCCACAAAGCATGGATTGTGTATGTTGGTATGGGAGGTACAATGAATGTTTGCATTTCAGTGGATGAAGATGACTTCTTAGTACCCTGCGTATAAGCTGTTTGCTTGTACAGCTGCTTGTTTTGTGTGTGTATCTCTTTCATTGCACAGAAGCCCTGGTTCCAACACCTCCTTGTGTTACTTCACTTTGATAGACTGAGCTGAACAAACTGGCAAAATCAGTTCCTCCTCCAGTCTAATTTCCAAGGGAAACAGCTGAGAAATGTTCGGAGTAGAGTGAAGTGCACAGACAGTGGAGGGTCATCCAGTAATGAGAAATAGGGAAGGCATCAAGAAGGGCAACTTTCTCTCTGCTTCCAAACTCTCACTCAACAATTGCCTGGGTCCCTCAGCGTCTAAATCAGAGGTACTCAATTATTTTTTTTGTCAAGATCCAAATTTCTTGGTCAAAGTATAATCAAGGGTAGACTCCAGAGAACATAATAAAAACAATAATGATGATGATAATTAAATAAAAAGATTTTCGGGTCCCTTCAAAAATATCTGGCAGTCCAGATTTGACTCATGGTCCGCCTATTGACTCACCCCTCTTCTAGGTCGTCATAACACACACCCTGTGGGAGAAGAGACAGTAACTGTGTCTGTCCCCAGCTGGTGCTTTTCCTGCTTTAGAGATCAACCCAAAGGGGGCACTGTGTTTTGCTTGCCTCTTGTCGGAGAAACTTGATCATGTTTCCTTTGATGCCCTAACATTAGATTCATCTGTAGCGTGTTCTGATGACCATGTGGCTGTCTCAAGCCCAGGAGAGGCCATTCTTTGAGGCATGAGGTAGGAAGGAGGCACCAGGCCTCAAACACACATTTCAGGAAACTTTGATTTGTTGAGTAATTTCATTTTAAGCTTCACAGTCATGGAGTTGCTAGATTGAGTCTCTTGCTTGCATGTCTCGCCTCTCCCCCTAATTATACTATACTGTTCCTCTTACATTAGTAGCTTAATTATAACCTTTTCATAGTCTGTCTTAATTTTCTAAAGTTTGAATTTATTCCAGTTTGCAGCCTGTATTAAATCTCTTGTGGTAGGAGTTTTTACTGTATCAATTATACGTATTATGTATAATTACTTTATATACCCATATGTAGAGCTTTAAAATGCAGCAAATTGTCAAATGACGTTAACAGGAGACTTGAGTTTATAATGACAAAAGCAGTTAAATTGAATGCCAAGACCAATGCTCGCTGCTCATCACACCCCGCTGAGGGGTGTCTTTTGTCTCAGCCTTTGTGAACTCAAAAGTTTGTGTTGAAGCCATGACAATAGCAATGTTACAAGGTGCCATATATGACGTTTATTTAAGCTCTCCTATCTCCTATGCTGAAGTTTGGTCACTATATCTGCTCAAAGCTGCAGTAGCACTCATGCAGATTTAAGGTACCTGAATCAGCCCTCAAGGGAATAACACTGCTTTGCTCTGTCTGTCGCTATCTGAAGATTTCTAAGTGCTTTTCAGACATTGCCTTGAAACAGCCTTCTGAAGTCGGTGAGTGTTAATATGTACCCATTTCACAGAGCAAGTGAGTAGCAAAACTGCTGTCATTGGTTCCCTTTATCAGTTTGTTTAGTCTGCTGAGATACAGTTAAAGAATGCATTCCTAACATAGAGGGTGTGGTTAATTACAAGCGAACAATTTAGAATTATGTTTGGGGCTTTAGAAAAGCTGGCCATTGAGGTTAACGCTAATATAGTCTTTAATCTACCCTTGCCCTGAAGTGCACATATGAGTTACATTAGAAATATGTCTCTGTCACAATTTAAATTGTGAATGAGTTTGATACTGTGGATTTAGTTGGATATGTACGTAAAACAGTAAGTCTCGTGCTGTTAGGCAGCCTCAGATCTGTGGTGAGGAGCCTACTGAATATAATAAGTGTTGTTAGATGTTTTGAGAGCATCCCTATATATGAATAGTTGTACTAGTTGATCTTTTACTTTTTTTCCAAACACCAGTGGAATAACATTCTTTAAAACTTTCTCTCCAAAAACATAGTGAAAGCAATGGGGGAAGAGACTTCCTTGCATAGGATAAATTTCTGTCCACAAGGTCAGGAAAACCATATTAAGAAACTTGCTTGCCTCAGCCATGTTTAGGCAAGGCTGGTTCTAACTAGCTTGTTTCTGATCCCAGCAGTATTAGGGCCTGAACCCCCATATATTTTCAGTGGAGATGAAATGGGCAGATACGTTTGACAAATGTTTGTTTCTGTGCTAAGATATTGTTTATCTGGAGATGGAATGTCTGAGAACCCTCCTTCTTTCTTTCCTGACCAATGGCATATACGGTAGCAGCTGCAAATGGAAAAGAGCTGATAGTTTTACTGCAGATTTTGTTTTTCATTATTGTCTCAGGGTGCATTGCAGCTGTCTTGGCCAGAACCCTTGCCCTCCCCATCCTCCAGGATAGAAAATGTTAATCCCTTGGGAGTGATCTTGGATAAAGAAAATGACCTGCCTAATGCTGCTGTGAAGCTCAGCTATGCCAGTTTCTCTCCTTCCCTGTTCTAAACGCATAGGCAGGACATTTTATCCTTGCTTATCCTCATTTCCCCTATGTGGTGTTCTTTACCCCCCACCCACTTTAACACACCCTCACATATGTTGCAATTTTCTTTGAGCTTGGTGCAATCTCATTTAAGACTGCTGGGTTTACTGTTTGGTACTGAATTGTCTGGCAACAGGAGGGAGTTGGGAGGGGTATTTGTCCCTCACCCCATTATTGCCTTCTGATTATTACTCTCTCAAGGGGGCCATAGCACAAGAATGTTCAAATGTTAAATGATTCATTTATGATGATCAGACTTGATTAGTGGGATCCCTTTAACCCCCCTACACTCTGGAGAGCATGCGAGTCTCTTAAGGGTAGATTAGCTGGAAGCTTGAATGTGCCTGTTGACCTGTAGAAAACTGAGAACACTTTAAATACCTTGCGCTGAGGATTTTTTCCTCTGATTCAGCTTCATGTAGATATTTCTCTGCTGTATTTATTTTCTTCACTCTTTGCTTTGGGAGATTTTCACAAGAGAACATATTTTTTTTCCCCCCACTGACGCCTTGAGCAGCCTCACACAGGAAACATGTAGGGCTGGCTTGTTTTAGTATTTGTGCACTGCACACTTGCGTTGTTTGTATGTTCCATTCTGGCAGGAGAGATTTATGGGCGTGGGGAAGTAGGGGGAAGGCCATTCATGCAGCGACAGGAAATTTGTGAGCTGCAGGGAGCCATCCAGCCTCTGTTCCTCCATGTAATCTGTTTTATGGTTCTGCAGTTATGGAGGGAGGGTGGGTAGAATTTATGGTGGTGATTGATTTATGGATTAGCCGAAGAACCATTTGCACTTGGGATGATGTGCAAAAGCAAGGCTCTTTTCAGTTGATGGGGGTGGAGGGGGAAGGGTCAGATAATGCATATTCCCTTTATTTCTTTTCATGGGGGATATTAAGAGGCAGAGCAGCTTCTTCCTCCCCCTACCCCTTGTAGTCACCCAACTGTGTTGGTCAAAGCTGCTCTGGAATGGGGCTTCTGCATTTAGAATCTGGGCGTGCATGTTGATCACTCTGATTCATGAAAGGAATGATGTACTGATACAGAGTTGCATCCCCTTGTAATTCAATGACAGATGGGAGGAATGCAGCAGTGAGTTATTAATACGGGCTTTCAGGCTTCATATACCGCAGTCATTAGTTAATCAATACAAACCACACCATACTGCTAATATTCAAACAAGCCTTCTTGCAGGCTCATGATGTCTGAGCAGACACTGTTTAGCCTGCAGGTGGTGCTGTGGTGAAGGACACGGTAATCGTGTGAGGCAGGAGCAGCACTGGTTTTACAGAATCAGAGAGGTAGCCGTGTTAGTCTGGAATTGCAGAAGTGACAGAGTCCTGTGGCACCTTAAAGACTGACTAAAGTATTGAAGCATAGGCTTTCGTGGGCTAATACCCACTTCGTCGGATGCATGCAGTGGAAGTATCCATTGTTATTTCTAACCTGGTCCTTGCCTCTTATTTTTTCCTGCCTCTGGATACATCCACTGCATGCATCCGACGAAGTGGGTATTAGCCCATGAAAGCTTATGCTTCAATATTTTAGTCAGTCTTTAAGGTGCCCCAGGACTCTTTGTCACTGGTTTTACTGTTTGTTCTTAGGATCCAGAGAATTGGTATATTATAGGGAGGTTGAAGCTTGAGTGAGTTGAATGGTTTTAATGCCATTAGGGAACCAAACTGTTGCCTATGAGGAATCATTATTCAGCTCCTGAACTGTCACCCTTGTTTCTTTCCCCAGAGCAGCAGTCAACCGTTGAAACAATAGGAAATTCTCTTTAAGCAGATGAAAGTTTAAATGGCTGTTACATTGTGGTAGACGTTTTGTAAACTGATAATTGTCCCAACATATATTATGCACTAGGACCCATTTAGTGCCCCCCTTATGTTCCTGTGGGGGGGAAACCTTCAGAGAGACTCTCCAGCCAGTAGATGCAGCCAAAGCAGAGTGCTGCCCTACAGGGGAGGATATAAAAGGGGACCCTGCTTGGCCCCCCACCCCCAGCATCCCCACATCCCTAGAACTGTGCAGGGGGGATCGCCCCACATATTGTGAGTGCAGGTGGTGCTTCCCCCCCCCCCCCCCCCATGTAGCCTTGAGGAAACAGTGCAGAGAGCAACTGTAGGAGGAGCCAAACCAGAGGCCTTGGGACATTGAAAGAATTACTTACACTTTTGACTGGGCATCTGTAACGGGTTGGGACTCACTACCCAGCGCCTCCTGCCAGACAGTCTGGGAATTAGTTCAGTTCGGTGGCAGAGCACCCTCCTGAGGTGGTGTCCCGTCCGTGTCTCACCCTCGGTTGCCCTCCATTGGCGTCTGGATGCGCGTGTCTCCTTGCATGTGGCATCTTCAGGGCACTGCCCTCTGGCAGTACCCTCAAGTCCATGCTCACCCCCTTTCGGGGGGTGATGGTGTTCACAGTAGTCTTTCAGCCCTCAAGCTGCAGTGGCCAACCACAGCCCACATTGAGCCCCTGCTGGCAGGGGTCTGGTATAGTCCACCGAGGCCACTTCAGCAGCCAGGTGCAATATGAGGAGGGGACTCAGGCCCGCCCTCTACTCTGGGTCCCGGCCCAGGGACTCTTTGTCGGCAGCCGTCCTGCCCTCCTTTTCTCCTCTAGTCTCTTTCGCTTTCCCTGGGCCACTTCCCCTGTGGCCCCTCTGCACCAGATGGCCCTTCCCTCAGGGCTGGCAGCCTGACAGGTACCCAGGCCAGAGTTCCCTTCTGCTCCCCTGGGCCTGCCCAGTGGTGTGCTGTGCTGTCCCTGGTGCTGCAGCTCTTCTCTCAGGAGCCAGACATTCGCCCTTAAGGGTCCAGGAGAGACTGGCTGCCCCTCTCCAAGGCAGCCTTCTTATAGTGCCTAGCCTGTCCCTGATTGGCTGGCTACAAGCTAAGCCCTGATTGGCCCACAGTAGGCCCTTTTCTTATTGGCTGACAGCCGGTGCAGCCGCTCTGGCCTACTCTTGCCTATTCTGGCATGGGAGTGGGGCAGCTGCCCCACTACAGCATCTTGTGCCTCAAGTTGATTGCTGTTTGCTTGAACTCCTCTTCCCTCAGTCACTTCACCTCTGCTTCAGTCCACATCTGCTGCTCTTACTCTCTGCTCCCTGCTCTGTTCCCATCATCCCGCTTCCCTTCAATGTCCCCTCTCCCCTTGCTTTTCTTTTCATTTAGCTGATCATCTCATAAGTACCCCCCCTCCAAATGGAACGAATACAGCATTTCCTGTCATTGCGTTGTTCGTTTGTCTTGTGTTATGCCTTTCCTGTATTCTGTACCTATCTTGTCTGTTTAGGTTGTAAGCTCTTCATGGCGAGCACAGTCTACTGTTGTGTTTGTACAGTGCCTAGCACTGTGGGGTACCTCCATTCTTGGTTAGTCCTAAGGCACTATTGTAATAAACATGATTAATAATAATTAATAATTTCATTCCTTTTTCTACAGCTGTATGTCTAAATGTGTTCCTATTCTGCTGGTTTAGTGTATAATGCAAGAACTGCCTTCTCCCCCAGCACTAATAATTCATCACAGCTATATAGTCCTAGTCTGGACTGAGAGAGGCCCATCTTTGATGAGAGAGAAGGCTCTTGCTGAAACTCAATCTTCTGTTTTGCAACTGTCTGCTCATAGCTCAAACCTGATTTGAAATGAAGATCTATGAAAGTCTGACAGGATCACAGATTGGTTTTAATAACTGAGGCTTCTGAACAGTGCACCCTGTCATTGATACAAGATGTGAAGGAGATAAAAGTGTTTTCCTTCTCCATATAACCCTCTCAGCCTTATCTAACTTGAGCCCTGTGGGAGAATGGGCTTGTAGACTCTGGCGTCAGGTGGCAATGGCACATGGGCTGGCTAAGACTGAAAGAACCCACCAGTGGCACCGGAGGACTGTTCATTCATGGCTCGTGCCCAAATATTAAGACGGCAAGTTTTTCTCTTTCTTCAGAAGAGGAAATTGATCTAGGATGGCACAAGTGTAGTAAACAGTAGTATATAACAGCAGAATTCCTACAGTGTCTGATATTTATAGTGCTCTGCAGTACACCAACAAAGTTCTATGCAAGAATCGACTATTTAATCCTTTTCCTTTGTGAGGAAGGTTATTAAAAAATGCAGTTCACTAGACTTGGGGGGTTGGGAGGCATAAAGGAACTTAGGGAAGCCTCTCATTGACCTGTACGTTATCTGGAATACCTCTTTTACTCTTCAACGTAGTGGGTCTCTGGAGCAAGGATATAGACTTCAGCCTGGTGCTATTGTCATGTGAAAGGATAGTTTGTCACAGCAAAGTCCTCTGATCTGTAAAGTTCCTGCTACGATGGGCTGCTTCTCTTGTTCATTCATTTAAGAGAGAGAGAGAGAGAGAGTGGGGGAAAAAAGAGGCTTCCAGATGAGGTCACCATCACAAATGGATAGATTTGTTTTGTTCTACTGCAGGCATGTATTCTATCTCCATTCCAAGAGCAACAAGGGGAGAGTATACATTTTTCAGTGCCCAGTAAAGGGGACAGCTCTTGCAGGCCAGTTGGTACAGGATAAGAGCATCTGTTAATGTATTGCCAGGCACTTAGTGGTCTCCCCTCACAGCGCATGTGTATAATTCTGGTTAACATTAATAAGAGTTACATATGCTCATTAAGGGACTAGTAGATCTCGTAATCTTTCTAGACTTTCCGGCAATAAACATTGCACTATGTTTCTTTCTGTGCTGCACTTCTACTCTGTTCTACCCCATGAAATGGCTGTTGGAAGTATAGGATAGTATTGTGGAGGGTTTTTTTTGTAGGTTTTATAGGCTTTTTAAGGTGTCTTACTGGTAAGAAGGAGGCTTCAGTTAGTGCTGATAAGTTGTAAGGGTGAATCTGACCTTGATGTCCTTAAACTGGGACCTTGTCCAGAAGATAGATAGATAGTGGAAATATGTGAAATGTGAGTGCACTGTTACCTAATGCAGTGAACTGCTGATAATATAGGTTGAGGCTTTTCATTTTCATCCATAAGAATTTGTTAAATGGGACAATGGATGGAGGTCTACGTGTTAACTCATCACTTAGATAAGTGGTTTAATGCTGTGACTAAAGGGGCCAGTGTAACCAGGAAGCTGTAGAAAGCAAACAGTGCAGGAAGCTCTCTTCGGCTCTTCCCTCACAGGGACTTCACCCTCAATCTGTACACCTTGTCCAAATCACTGTGTAATCTCAGATCTCAAGGGCTACTGGGTGGGATCTTGTGCATGCTGGATAGACAGGACTGTCTAGCCAGCCTGACAGTGAAAGAAGAACTATTTTGGCATTTTCTTTTTCACCTGAGTTAACTTCTGGTAAGAAACCATCAGCATGTTCCTGTATCAAATGCCCTTTATGTTGCCAAGGGAGTTAGCAGGAGCACCAAGGTGATTTTCTCTCCCTTGTGAATAATGGAAAGATCTTAATTTCCCTGACTGGGCAAGTAAGGCTTCTTTTGTGGAGGAACATGTCATTCTCATATAAATCTGTTCTGCAGAATGGATGAATGGACCATAAGGTGGATAGAAAGATGACTGGATCATTGGGTTCAACGGGTAGTGATCAATGGCTCCATGTCTAGTTGGCAGCCGATATCAAGCAGAGTACCCCAAGGGTCGGTCCTGGGGCCGGTTTTGTTCAATATCTTTATCAGTGATCTGGAGGATGACGTGGACTGCACCCTCAGCAAGTTTGCAGAAGACACTAAACTGGGAGGAGTGGTGGGTGGGGATAGGATACAGAGGAACCTAGGCAAATTAGACTCTGACTTTGTTCAGAGTGCACTTTATGGAGCATCATCTGTGCCTCTTTTTTAAATGATTGTATCAGTGTCTGCTAGAAGCAGCCAATAAGTAATAATTGATTGATAGTTCATGGAAATATATACTTCATAAATGAGTGCTGTAAACTGAGATGATGGAGAATAGCAGGGGAGATGAATGTTATCTGTAGAAGTGTGTAGTAATTATCTTTCTGGTCAAAATGGAAGAGTAAGCCATTTCAGAATTTGTTTTCCCCCAAACTGCCTTTTTACTAGTAAAATGCGCCCTTCCCACTCACTCATTCACACGCTGAATGCAGAACCTGCATGTAGGATCATTTCCTTCCCTGTGGACAGAGCTGCTTCTGCTCCTTCCTGATTTTTAATTGTCTCTGGTTTCTGTCCTTCATGTGTTGTCATTAAGATTACTGATTTGTCACTCATTTTGAGCTCCTTGTTTAACATAATATTTAAAAATCTTATTGCATTTTTTAAGAGACTTTCTTTAGTAAGTCACTGATTTTTCAGGTAAGCGATGCAGAATCCATAAGAAAAATTTCCCATTGGTTAGTTGTCTTTTGGGCAGGTTATTTTGATGCTTAGTAGCTGGCATGACCCATCTAGAAAACCCTATGCACTGCACCCCTTCAAAAAGATAATAATTCTGCTCCCTAGCTATGATAAGATATGACTGATGAGAGCACAGGCAGGCAGAACTGGCGTGTCCTGAGATGGGATTTCCTAATTCTGAATCACAGCACAATGTTAGCCCAGTGTCGAGTTCACAATATGGTGCAAACTCCATTGGTGAGTGGTGGACTAAGTCTCCAGTAACCTGTGCCTTGAGGCCAGATTGCTTCCATTCTAAAGGCTTATTCAATGGCAACCTGAATCCTGCATCAGAATTACTGTTAGCTCCACCTCCAAACACCTCTCATTGTCATGAAATCTGTGAAGTGGCTGATTTGGATGGCGCGAAGGTGGAACAAATTCTACTGTTATGCTGATGTAAATTGGAAGCAACTTCTGTGACTATGGATGTAACAAAGCAGATTGTGGCCCATTGTCGTCTTTGCATTTATAAAATGCCTTGTATAATTATGGTACTGTTGAGGTGGAGATGAAAGCTCCTGTTTAATCTGTTTTGGCAGCGTAGCTGCCTATCACTGCAACAATAAGGTTCTGTTTATTAAACAAGGTATAATAAAACAAAGGAGGACTTCATGTAGTTGCAGGCCAGAGAAATCATATGTACTCTTGCAAACATCTTAAATTTTCTTGATGCTCTTAGATCACATCGCTTTTTCCATACAACACCTCTCTTGATTCACTTTTTGCACCTGTTCCTAATGCAAGGCACCCTCTAAACTCGATTCCACCAGTTATTATTGTAAATAAAGGAATTCATATGGAATCTTTACTGTGTTACTTATGCTGATCTCACTCTGACCTAAGTTTTCCTTCCCCTGCATTCCTTAAGGCCTCGCTCATTTTGGACCCCAGTTGAAAAGCTTGGGAGGGCTGTGAGCAAACACCATGTAAAAGAGGAAAAGGCTTCCTTCTTGTTCTGTGCTACTTTCTTATGTTCCATGGTGAATCATCAGGGAACATGTGACCTGTGTTCATGCTGCGCACATGTTAATTTTACTGAGGTCTGTGTGTGCAGCTTGCAGAGCAATTTGCAGAGAGCCTCATGGTGGCTGTGCAGCCTGCACCGCATTCATTTGTCCTGATCTTCCTCCAATGATGGCTCCCAGAAGATTGTATTTGACCACCTGTCTGCAGAGCTTATTTTTCCTTTGCCTTTATACTGTGGGTTTATTTGGTGTCTGAGTATCTGTAATCTTGTTCTGTCATTACCTATTTACTCTTTATTATGGCTTTCTGAGCAGCTACTCCCTAGTCTGTGTTTATCTTGTGCACTTGTGTGTGTTTCAATAAAAATGTCATTATTTGAAATCATTGACACTGCTGGTTAAAGATAGTAAATTCCATCATCCATTGTCCCATAAAATGATCCATTAAAGATAAAACTGCAGAGACTTGATAAGGTTCTTTTCTAGGAACAAGGAACTCTCTGATCCATGTGAGATCTTATCTCCAGAGCAAGTGTGTGTATTCATAATGTAAAAGATTGACAACAAAAAGGGGCAGACGGGGAGGGAAAGATTTTCCTTTCCAGAGGGTGATCCTCTGATGTTAAAAGATGGTTGTTCAAAGCAGATGATTGTTGAGTGTCAGACCATTTCAGATATCAATGAGAAGTAAGTGAATTGGGTCCTGCCTTTGGTGACTGAATTTATTCCTTGGGTGGTGAAGGACTGTGAATTAGTGGGGAAATCTGTAGCAACTGCAGTGTTTCCAATCCATCCTTATGTTGGCCTTAAGCAAATGTTGACACTGATTGGACAATTATTGTAAATATTCTCCTAGCCTTCCTACTAAGGACAAAACCACTGTCTGTGCTTTTGGAGACCCACTCAGGTTAGCCTTTTTTAATTTTAATTTTTATTATTTTTTTAATTTTAAAATAAAGGTGACCAACAAAGGGTTTTAAAAATATTAGGCTTGTGCTCTCTCTCCTCCTGTCTCTTTCCCTTCCCCCCCCACATTTTCATTATGGATAAAGGCCAGAAAAGTGGATTTGTTTTTGTGAAGTTAGTTATCTTGTATTTCTTATTCTACCTTCCCCCATTAGAAACAGGAGTGACACATTTGGTTTTCATGGATGACTGTGAACATGGTGATATGAATCTTCAACAAAGACACCTGTTTCCCAGTATGTTAGGTAGTTGTAGGAGTTAAGAAAAACACAAATTAAAAATCTGGCTAGAAGTTCCTTCCTCTGTCAATCTCTTAAGGATTACCGTCCCACCCCAAGCTGTTAAAAATTCAAGATTTTCTGCTCTGAAAGACAGTTTTCACTGAAAAACTAAGAAAACAACACCAGAGTCAAGAGTGAAAGCTGAGTAATTGAGAAAATAAGGGATTGTTAGTTGTGTTTAAAACTTCAGATTCCAAGACCAGAATGGACCATTGTGATCATCTACTTTGATTTCCTGTATAACATGTGCCATCGAATTTCCCCAAAATAATTCCTAGAGCAGATCTTTTAGAAAAACATACAGTCTTGATTTAAAAACGGTAAGTAATGGAGACTCCACTATGACCCTTGGTAATTGTTCCAATAATTAGTTGCCCTCACTATCGGAAATTGACATCTGAATTTGTCTAGCTTAACTTCCAGCTTTTGGATTGTGTAATACATTTCTCTGCTTGATTGAAGAGCCCATTATTAAATATTTGTTCTCCATGTCTTTACTTATAGACTGTAATCAAGTTACCCCTTAGCTTTCTCTTTATTAAGCTAAATAGATGCACCCTCTAAGCCTCACTATTAGAAGACTATGTTTAAATCTTTTAAATCTTTTAATCGTTTTCATGTCAATTAGCTGAACTCTCTCCAATTTATCAACATCCTTGAATTGTGGGCACCAGAACTGTATAGTGTAGTCTAGGTGAAGAGACACCAGTGTCAAATGCAGAGATAAAATGACCTCTCCACTCCTACTTGAGATCCCCTTTTTGTGTTTAAAACCAATTTAACGCAAAGCTTAAACATTTTGGAGAAAGGACATCTTTGTTAAAGATTCAGAGCTCCTGCCCATTCATTTTAGGTGGTAGAGGATGTGATCTTTGTGACCTTTCTCACCAAGGAGCTCTTCAGAAAAAGTAAGGGAAGAAGTGGCTTGACATTCCTTATACGTCTAATGTTAACCTGCCCCCACAAAAAAAACAAGCAACCTAATAAATGTCCCCCATAACTTTGACCGGCAACCTTTTTCATTATAGAGAAGGAAGAAGAGCACAGACCTGTTTCCGCCCCACCCTGAGCAGCCTTCTGATTTTAGGAGTACTTACTGAGAGTGTTACAGATGGAGTGTGTGGCTTATGGAGAGGAAGATGGTGGCAGTTTAGAAGTAAGGGTGGCAATACTACCACCTTACCCCCACAAAATAACTTTGTGATGCCTCTGCACCTCCCTTTTGGATTAGGATCCCCAATTTGAGAAATGCTGGTCTTCCCCCATGAAATCTGTATAGTATAGGGTAAAAGCACACAAAAGACCAGATTTCATGGGGCAAGACCAGATTTCACAGACCGTTTTTTCATGGCCATGAATGTGGTAGGACCCTACTCATAAGTGATGGTGTTTCATTGTGGCTGGTACTTTATATAAATGTTCTTGATGGATCAAAGGATCTTCTTAGGGCATTGTTGTTAGGGCTATAGGCATAAAGGTTAGGGTTCAGATTATGCGTCTGTGGGGACACTTATGTTTTATGGAGATGGAAATAATGGCTTTTCCATTCTGCCTGTCACTAGGGAGGGATAGGTTGGCATTTGAATCTGCTAAGCGTCATTATTCTTGGCATGAGTAAATCTGCTTTGAAGACAGATAACTAACCCTCAGCCTGATGTGTAGTCTTAGGCATTTTAAATGTGCTGTTCTGTTTTGTTACCGTTCCTTATTTCAGTAATTATATCTTGTTAAACTGTATGGGGCCTATTTGTCCAGACCTTGTGCAGACACTGTGAAATTAACTTTCTTACCCTCCAACATGAGTTGGACTGAAGTGACACTTTCAAAGGCCTTGCAGTTGAACCTCCCGCCTGTGGTGCCCATTCTGTTGAAGAAGGGTGCATAAAGATTTAGTAAGGTAGTTGCTGCTTAATTGCTCTATGTTGTTGAAGGGAGACTGGAAATCTGACATGCTGCGGGGGGGTAGATGAGGTATGGTATCTAATCTATCTGATACTTTGCATATATAAAAGGTACAGCTGTATCAAGAAAAGGTCTGGAAGCTTCAAAAGAAGGTTGGATGGAGGGAAGAGATGCCTGGTGCTCTGCAGAAGCTAGGGAATTGCTTCAAGGGGAAGCAGTTAAGTTTAAAGAGGCAGACCCCAGTAGAGAGGGCATGAACAGGCCGAGTGCCCTGAGGCAGCTATGTTCTGTTGTGGAGAAGTTTTTAATAGTTTGCATTGACTTAGAATAAGAAAAAATTAAAATTTCCTCCTTCCTCTCCCCTCTCCCACCTCCCCCACAAGCAGCAGCCTTGAGGGTAGAATATAGGCTAAATTGGAAAGTCGCTTTTGGAACACCTGATGTGAGAAGTAAAAGTGAATCCCCTGCTGTTATCTTTTAATGGTTTCTGAACTGGTCCTTGTACCCCAAAATGGTTGGTCTGTACCTCTTTCCTGATACATGCATTTAATTTTTAATTTGCAAGGCATTTGCTTATTTATTTTCATTGTTCCTGATGATAATTCTAAGCCATTAGAGGGGAAAATTGTATTAAAAAATGCTGTTTCACACTTTATTTGTTTGATGATTTAGAGTGATAGAAAACAGCACATTTGCTGGCTTTTATAGTATGATAATTATTCACATCCATCAAGCCATTCCAGGGGAATAAACAAAACACTAAGAAAATTACGCTATTAATAGCACCCTCCATAGCAAATATGCAGGATCTTTTTCATGCTTTCATCTTAAAGATAGAAAGGGGATTGTCCAGTTAAACTCTCTCTCTAAATGGGGGGAAAAACCCACCTCCATATGGAAATGAGAGTCTAACACAGCTTTGGCATTTGATTGGGCACCTCCTGAACTTGAGATCCTGATTTTTTTGTCAATAAATGAGGCCAGAATCAGTTTTTGGAGAGACTATGACTCTGAAGACCATGTTTGAAAGAGTTTAATCAGACATTCTGGAATCCCGAAGCAATGGTTGGGAGGAGAGAGCTCTCAGCTTGCTACACTGGGTGAAATTGAGACCATTTTTGTGGTCCCTTTTAAGTCCCCTCAGAGGTCTTCTCAATAGCGGAATCAGTCTATAAAAAGGGGTTGTTCTGATTGAGGGTTATTAAAATAGTTTGTTGCCACCATCCCTTCTGTTTGGTTTTGAAGCTGTTCAGTGCAGAGTAGAAAATTCCTGCTCCCTAATTTGTAATGGTTCAATGTAGCATCATATCGAAGTTAGGCTGATTAGTCCCTTAACTTGGTGGTACTCAAAGTGTGGGCTGTTCACAAAGCTGCTTCTGTCAATAGTGAAGCATCTGATAATTGTCAAGAGTGATACTTCCTGCTGATTATAGCTCAGCTCAGGATCTTTTCAGGAAGTTCTTTTGGTCAGATAAACTAAAAATCCCAGTATCCATCTGCCCGTTAAATCTTTTTGTTTATCTGATTTTTGTTAATAACTTCAACCACGTTCATAATTGGAAGGGTAGCAGAAATGCTCAGGAGGAGAGAATTACACTGCACAACAAACTAGAGAGATCAGAACACTGAGAGCTGCCAACAACAAGGCAAGATTCAGCACTAGCAACTATAAATACTTATAATCAGTGAGGGAAAATAAGCAGTACAGATGCAAAATAGTGGAATTTTTGCCAAGCAGCAGACCACTTGAAAGGGGATGGTTCTACTATAGACGACCAAATCAGGAAGAGGTAGGGGATGAGGCATTTCTAGAACAACTAACAGAAGTGTGTGTGTATGTGTGTGTATATATGTGTGTGTGTGTGTATATATATATATATATATATATAATTAAAAAAACCAAGACTGATAGTAATGGAGAATTTTAACTACCCAGATATCTGTTGGAAAAGTAATACAGCAAAACACAAAATGTCCATGGGAAAAACTTCAGGTTTCAGAAGGTGGAGGAAATTACCAGAGGGACAGCTGTTTTAGACTTGATTGTGATTAATTGTAGAATTAGTTATAAGTTCGAAGGTTGAAGGCCTTTTGGGTGCAAGGGAGGAAAGGAAGTATTGAGAGCTGCAGAATAAGAATGCATTTCAAAAATGCAGACTTTAATAATTTCAGAGAACTGCTGGGTAAGGTCCCATGGGAGGAAAATCTAAGGGAAAAAGGAGTTCAGGAGAGCTAGCAGTTTCTCAGAGACAATATTTAATGGCAGAACAGCAAACTATCCCAATGTGAAGGACAGTTAGGAATAGGGGCCTATATGTCTATATCAGATGCTCTTTAATGACCTGAAAATAAAAAAGGAATGCTACAAAAAGTGGAAACATGGACAGATCGCTAAGGATTGGGTACAAAAGAATAGCACAAGCATGTAGGGAAAAGATTAGAAAAGCGAAGGTATGAAATGAATTTCATCTAAAAAGGGACCTAAAAGGCAATGAAGAGGTTGTATGAATACCTTGTGAGCAAGAGAAAGACAAAGGAAAGTGTAGGTCCACTACTTAGCAGGGAAGGAGAGCTAATAACGAATGTCTATTTTGCTTAAGTCTTCACTAAAAAGATTAATTGTGACCAGATACTTAATACAGTATTAACAGCAAAGGAGAAGGACCACATGCCAAAGTAGGGAAAACAGGTTAAAGAACACTTAGATGTATTCAAGTTAGAAGGGCCTGATGAATTTCATCCTATGTTACGTAACGAACTTAGCTGAAGCAATCTCAAACTGTTGGCAGTTATCTTTGAGAATTCCATTGAGGATGGGAGGGATCCCAATTGACTGAAGAAGGGCATAGTATCTGCCTTTAAAAAGGGAACAGAGGATTCAGAGAATTATAGTCCAGTCAGCTCGACTTTGATACCTGGAAAGATACTGGACACATTTTTAAACAATTGATTTCTAAGCACCTTGAGAATAATAGGGTTATAAGTAATAGCCAGCACTGATTTGTTAAGAACAAATCATGCCAAACCAAGCTAATTTCCTCCTTTGACAGGGTTACTGACCTAGTGGATTGTGGGGACACACCTCTAGATACAATATATCTTTATTTTTAGTAAGACTTTAAATATGTCTCATGACAGTCTTATAACAAACTTGTGAAATGTGACATAGTAATTTCATCTGGAAGTCGGGTGGAGAACTGATTGAAGTAATGTCAGAGGAGTTATCAATGGTTTGCTATCAAACTGGGGGCTATATCTAGTGGAGTCCCACATGGGGTCTGTCCTGAGACCAGTACTATTCTATATTTTGATTAATGATTTGGATAAAGGAGTGGAGAGTGTCCTCATAAAATTTTCAGATGACACCAAACTAGGAGGAGGTGCTAAGACTTTGCAGGAGAGGATTAGAATCCAAAATGACTGCAACAAATTGGAAGATTGTTTGATTTTTCCTTCCTAAATGTAGTATTTTGTGTTTATTTGCATTTCATCTTGTTCATATCAAATCAAACTACTATAAAATTGGGAATCCTGGCTAGGTGAGTACTGCTGAAGGGGATCTGGAGGTTATAGTGGATCACAAATAGAATATGAGCCAATAATGTGATGCAGTTGCAAAGTCTATCATTCTGGGGTGTATTAATAGGATTGGTGTATGTAAGACCACAGGAGGTAATTGACCTGCTGTACTCAGCAATGCTGAGGGCTCAGCTGGAGCATTGTACCATTCTTTAAGAAAGATCTTTTAAAAAATTCTGTCCAGTTTGTCCACAGGAGAGCAACACAAGTGATAAAAGGTTTTGAACACCTGCCTTATGAGAAAAGATTTAAGAAACTGCAGGTTTAGTCTTGAGAAAAGACGAATGAAGTGTGACCTGAAAAAAGTCTTCAGATATGTTAAGGGCTGTTATAAAGATGATGCTGATCATGTCCACTGAAGATAGGACAAGAAATAGGCTTACTTTGTAGTAAGGGAGATTTAAGTTAGGTATTAGGAAAGATTTTCTAACTATATGGATAGTGAAGCAATGGAATATGCTTCCAAGAGAGGTTGTGGAATCCCCATCATTAGAGGTTTTTAAGAACAGGTTAGAGACACACCTTTCAGGGATGGTCTAGGTGTACATGATCCTGCCTCTGTGCATGGGGCTGATCTAGATGATTTTCAAGATCCCGTTCAGGTCTAAATTTATATGATTTGTATTAAATTGCTCACTGCTTTTGAGGGGACCAGTTCCTTTAATTGTCAATGCAGGACTCTGTTGACAAATCTTATTCCTGAAAAAAACACACATTCAGAGCTCCAACTCTTTATTTTGGTGGTGTTTTTTGATTAGAGGGTTTTATGAAAGACCCTTCCTGTCTGTCTTTTAAGAAGCTTTCTTGCTGTCTGCATCTGCCCATAATAGAATTGGCTAGTTCAGTGACCAGAAGAGACATGTAATTTTAACTCATGATTTGTATGTATGGCTTGCAAAGGAAGACATAGGTTGCCTTCCATTTCATTAGGGGAATGGAATTGTCCCTGTTCTGGAAAAGGTTTAATAAGATATTTTTAGAGTGCCAGACACAAAGACATTATGCTAATTATACTTACTTGTCTTCCTACCTTCAGTGAAAATTGCGTTAGGATCCACAAGTTGTCAACATAAAAAAACAGGCCCCTTTTGCTCTAAACTAAGTGGCCATCTCTTACTGTTAACCTGTGTGCCCTACAGGATGCTTCTCTAGAGAGGTGGAGGTAACTCGTCCAACAAAGCAGAAAACTTAGAAAGATGAGAGATAACACTCTTACAGCTGTCAAAATTTGCTGTGGCCACTTATTGGTCGGATGAATAAGTCCTGCAGTGCTGAAGGGGTTTCGGAGCAACAAGCAGAAGCTATGGCTATGTCTACACTTAAAACACTACAGCAGCAACACTGTAGCTGCACTACTGTAGGCCTTCAGTGTAGACACTTAAGGCTATATCTACCCTGCAGCCAAGATCGATGCTCTGAGATTGATCCACTAGCGGTTGATTTAGCGGGTCTTGTGAAGACCTGACAAATCGACACATTGTTCTCCAGTTGACCCCTGTACTCTACCCTGACAAGAAAAGTAAGGTAAGTCGACAGGGGAGTTTCCCCTATTGACACCCTTTCCCCCCGCAATGTAGAACCTTAGGTCAAGTTACCAGAGGGATGTCGACTCTAGCTATATGTTGTTCGCATAGCTGGAGTTGTGTAGCATAGGTCGACTTACCACGGTAGTGTAGACATAGCCTTATTACAGCAGTAGAAGGGGTTCTCCCATCGCTGTAGGTAATCTATCTCCTTGAAAGGCTGTAGCTAGGTTGACGGAAAAAGTCTTCCATTGACCCAGCTCTGTCTACAGTGGGAGTTATGTTAGCTTAACTTTGTCTCGCAAGGGGTGGATTTTTCACACCCCTGAGAGACACAGCTATGTTGATGTAACTTTTCAGTATAGACCAGCCTTGTGTTTCTGAGCAGTTGACATCTCCCTTTGTTTTGACACCTCATCCTGAGGTTAAAGAATCAGTATTTTGATCTTCCATGACATTTTGATGTTTTCCCTGAGGACAAACATCGAAGTTATCGGTGTCTCAGCATGAGAACTAGAGTGCTTTAAAAGTGAAATTAAATTACTGTTTAGCATTAGGTAGAAATCTCCAAGTGTTAATGATGTATGTGCCAAGAGGAAGAGGATCATGTACAAAAAGTAATCCTGTTGTACCTGCAGAGATGGTGTATACGAAAGCATCTGTCTTAAAAATTAAAAATGTTCAGTTGTTGACCAGAATCCAAGCTGTGGGTACCTGAAAGAGGTTACAACAGCTGCTATTGAACGGGAGTGTTTTTTTCAGCTACTTTGTCAAAGATTTTATCCCTAAAGCAATTGCCATTTTTCATAGTGCTAGCTGAGTGAATGCAGGAGGATAATGTCATTATTAGACCATCTGTGATAGCCAGACCTTTCACTGATATAATTACAGTAATTCTTTGATTATGGCAATCTCTAATCTTTCTGTCACCTCCTTTTTCTTCTGCCTTTTGATTGATAATTTTGTGTCTGATCATACAGGCTTTGTTAGCTCAAATCTGCATAGTACTTACACTGGAAAGGAAGAGTGTTCCTCTTTTTTGGTCTTAAAACCTAGTTGGCCAAATTTCCCCTACAAAGACATCAGTGCAACCCCACTGAATTCAGTGGGTTTGTGTGGGTGTAACTGAGGGCAGAATTTGGCCTGCTTTTAATTCCACTCTGACTGATTTTGTTGCTGGCCAAGAGTAAATCTATAAGATGGCACAGCACTACTTCTTTGCTGTAGTCTGATCAGAGTAAAAAGTTTTATACATTTTGAACCAATTGTTGCACTGTGTTCACCTGTGAGCTTTGTGGTGATGGCGGGGATGTTGACCTATAGATTTTTACGCTTTAGTTTTTGTGAGTGCACTGGAAATTCAGTTCTGCTGTGTTCCTATCAAAGCAACTCTTATTCTGGCTCTCCATGAACTCAGCTCAGCTTCTTGCAGTCTGCAGTTTCAGATAACACAATGACCATGTTTCAATGTATTAAACTTTTAACATCCTCCAGATTCAATTAATCTTATCTTTACAACTCCCAATTACAGGCACTAATTAAGTGAAAGTAGCATTGTAGACTGGGGATATTACATTAATCAGCAGCAGCCTTGTAGACATAAATTAGTTCTTTCCCAATCCTTCAATATATTCCCAAAAGGAATGGAATGTTTCATTTCTCATATTTAAGGGACATTAATCCCACAAAGGAGTTTTGGACGGGGATTATTTTATCCCTTTTATGTAAGTGATAAATGGCCATTTAAAAAGAAAAGCTACTAGCTTTGTCCCAGACAAATGAAATTGTTTGATAATTATACAATTTAAAGTTTTTTTTTCAAAAGGTACTGGAAGCACTTTAATATCTTATTCTGTAATATTAAATGCTACATGGTGTTTTTCTTGGAAAATGTGGTGGTTTTTTTTTTCTTTAAAATGCTGCCAGTTTAAATCAGCTTAGAGGCTAAATCTTGAAGCACCTCCTGTCATCCTCTCTCCATTAGATCATGTGCCTCCAGATTGCTATAAGTGAAAATTCACTTCAATTTCGTGCAAAGAGTTTGGGATCTGACTTCCCCCTGTTACTTTTTGCAGTCTGGATAAATGACTCTTGTCTTAGAACCGAGGAACAGTATGAAGGGGACTGGTCTATTGAAGGAGTGTAGACTGGTAGCTCCGCTTATTAGGATCGCCCAACTCTTCCTATTAGAAGACACAGTTTCAGTTGCCTCTAATTTTGCCAAACTTTAACCAGCACAGGCAACCAAAATTCCGGCACTTTATAACTTCTAAATAATTGGCTTTGCGACCTTAATGTTCTTTTAATGTGTTTGGTAGTAGTACAGATATTAACTATCTATTGTGGCCCTCTCTGTCTCTTTCCCAAGAAATAAGATAGATTCTGCATCTTTGTAATGAGAGGAGAGGCCCATTTCTAGCTCTGTGTAGTCATTGATGATATTTGGCTAAGGAACAGATACTTGGAACTGATCCATCCTCTCTTCTGTTCGAACAGAGGATTCTGTAACCCTTGGGTCAATTTCTTAGACCAAAAATAAACATACAAATGACTCTGCTCCTGTCCCATATGTTCTGCTGAACTTTGCCTATGTTGAGTGCCTAGATACTACTATGATAAAGGCCATATATATTCATAAAATAGATATTTAGCCAAGAGCTTCTTATCTGTTCAGTTCTATCTTGCATGCAACTTTTCTACTAAAGAAAATTTAATTCGTTCTCCATAATTGTGGGCTTCCCTGCATTGTATCACCATTTTGCCTCATTAAATCTCATTTAAAACCTTTGTATTCTAGCTTATGAGTCACTCTGTGACATCTTGTGATGCTGCATAATACAAATACTTCAGAAAAAAAGAGCTCATTGTATGAAGTTGCCAAGAACTTCATATCCTTTAGTTATAATCTCTTTCCTCTTAAAATGGTATTTATATTTTTATCAATATCTTTCACACATCTACATTATATTTTGCTTGTACTTCCTCCTTTCATTTGCAGATTGGGGCTGAACTATAGTACTGATGACATTTGCCCCCACCTGTTTCCATTCTGAGACTGTATTCTAGATTTGAGATGTGGCATTTATTTTCTTGATTAGTGTTTTTGTTTTTTCCTTAGGTATGCCATACCACCAGAACATGGCAAACGATTGGAACGCCTGGCAAAAGGTAAGCTTTAGCTGCTGCTTTGTTAATGTTGCTGTTGCTGAGACTGAATGTAGTCTAGAGCTGCGCAGTGAATTTGCATTGGCTGTACTAGATCCAGAATCGTTGCTGTTGAGGGCTGAAACCTTGTCTCATCACTAGTTCTGTAAACAGTAAATACTGGTGCAGCTGGCTTTTCATAGCCACAGTCTCCTGACATTCCAAGGCCAGAATAAAACTGATGAAAAAAACCTTTCATTTTGAGCTTTTGAGAACAAACCACTCTTGTCCTGGGCATGAATTTCAATCAGAAACTCATCTTGCATCTTCATGTGCAATTGATGCCATGTTAAAGCCTGCCTTGGTGAGATGAGAGCTCTGCTGACCCCTTTGAGGAGGGTCATCACTAAAGCTGCTATGGCAGCTTCCGTTCCCCTACTGCTAGGAGAAGCGCTGAAGGAGAGTATCGTAGTAGGGCTTTTTGCTACCCTCATAAGTCTTTTAAAACAACATGCATTGGTTTTGATTGTTGCTGTGCACTTGTAATTAAAAAAAGAAAAAAAGTGCTAACAAACTCAGTAATTGTGGATAAAGGGGTTATAATTTTTGGAGTTCTCTCTCCCTGTTGTGTGTAATAGCACGCAAACCCTCTTTGGTGGCATTCTTGTTACAAGAGGGCTGTTTATGGGATAGATTGTGCCTCTCCGTATAATAAACTTCATGTTAAAAGGTGCGGGAACACAACCAAGGCTAATGGCAACAATGGGGTGCGCTCTTCCTGGGTACGCTATATGCTAGAGCCAGTTATTTTTATCTGATTAAAAATAAGGAAGCAGAAGGGGGAAGGGTAGCATGGAATAGAATTTGATATAGACACTTGACTATCATTTGCAAGTTTTCTCCAGGGCATTGTGGAGTTGGAGCTCATACGTCGACAGAGCTGGGTCCAACTAACTAAGCACTGCATCCTTTCAGTTTAATAGGTCTTTCCCAGCCAAATGCCTTGTAGTAACCTTCTGCTTAATACCATGAAAAGAGTTCCCTTCATGTTCTGCTCTTAAATGTGTACTCTAGTATTCCTAGTTCATCCAGTTTTCCACTCTTTTTAGAACCACTTAAAAGAGGAAGGTAGAACAGACAAGATATGTTGGACAGCGTCTTAATATGTAAAGAAAAAGGAGAGGACAAGTAACAGTGACTTCTGCAACATGGTCACAGAATTCTTAAAGGGTAGCACCCTATCATATTTATTCTGCATGACTTGGATCTGAAAGGCCTTTGCTGATGGGATCCCATACTCCTTCTACCACCTCCATCTCTGTAACCTTGAAGAGTTCCTGTGAGAGACTTGTGTTCCTTTTCTGTGATCATGAGAGCATGTGCTCACTGAAACTAAGAATAGCCCCATAACAGAATCAGCAGGTCAAATCTGACATCCCTCACATTGCCACTGGATCACAAAAGCACCTTCCCTACTCTCAAGAACTCCACTGATTCAGGTACAATGGTTTATAGGTTTAACCCAGATCTTCTCTATATCCCTCCAAACCAGGAATTACCCCATTTACAGGGCTTGCCCTGGAATCCTTGTATATTATAGGAATGGATGTCTTGTCTTTTTAGATACCATAACCCCCTGCAGACGTCAGACATCTAAAAAGCTGCCTGCCAGCCGAGCCAATTAAATTGACAAGAGGCTGACTGGGCGCATATGTATATCCAAGGACCATTTCCAACCAGGCCTCTTGTATTTTGCTGGCCTCGCAGAGATCCTCCCACCCTCAGCTGCTAAAACACTTTAGTGTATACACATCTGCCTTACATGCCAACAATGTCAGTCCATGTACTGCTCTCCACCTTCAGTATATTATGGCACCAGCGCCTCACTGATGAGGATAAAGCATAGCATCCCCATTTTGGGAGATAATAGTGGTGGGGATTTCAAATAGGAGAAGACTAGCATGAGAAGATCCTCTGTTTTGGGGACTGGATCCAGAAAGGATATTTATACTCTCCCTCACCCCCATGGAGTTCTATCTCTTTGTACTTACAAATATTATAGGCACACATGGCTCTGTAGAGTAGGAGGAAGTCAGTACCAACCAAAGTCCCTGCTCTGGAATTTCTGACAAAAAACCCAATCTCTCATTCAGTAAGGCAAGCTTTCAGCTATCAATTTCAAGCAGTCATCATATTTATGTCACTCCCTTGTTCAGTCATTATGCAAAAGAGGGTGGGAGAACAGACAGTCTGGAAAACTTTTTCTGTTCTGTTTTTAATCTGGTGCTAACCATCAGAATACACTTATAATGTTAACATTTCTCACTGATAGTCTTAACATTTTTACCGATCATGTCATAACATAAAAAGCCAATCATGGGTCAAGTTAGTCTAAATGTGTATGGGCTTCCCAGGGGAAGGGAGTCTTGTTCTCTTGACTTTTAAGAGCCATGTTCACTAATGACACTATATAAATAGAGATAACATGTTGAAAACTACTACCTGGGAAATTAGGGCTTCAAAGCAGTTATGGATCATACAATTTTTGTCTGTTGTCATATGTCAGGTTTCCTAGAAACTACCATTTCATCCATCCAAAAAAAAGCCCATAAATGCGGATGACATATAAATGGAATTTTATACCAGACTATTAAAAAAAAAAAAAAGAGAGAGAGAAAAAAAATGTCAAGGGATATTTTCAAGTTCTCTTTTGTAATATATTTTTCACTGACAATGAGACAAAAACCAATGATATATATTGCTAATGACCTGGTCTTTCATTTTGGACTCCCCCATTCCCCACTCACACCATCCCTTTAGTTTGGAAAAGAAAATGTCACTTTTTAAACATCCCTCCCTACTGGTGTGTCAATGGACTGTATTATGGAGATGTTCGGCACAGTGAAATGAGTTTCCGATTAATATGGAAAATGAATAGCTGAGCTATAAATGGGCTCTCTGGGAGAGTTGTGGAGCCCATGGAGAGAACGTTAATGTGTTGCCACGTTATTGGTGCTAATCACTTAAAATGTGCTCCTTTATTAGTAGCTTTAATGAGAGCCACTTAAACTGTGCATTAAAAAGAGGAACTGCAGAGAGGGACGATAAACTGGGTGGCAGGCAGTCATAATTCTAATTGAAATGCTTTTAGTGTTTAGAAAAAGTTGCCGGAATCCAGTAATCCTTTGCACTTTCTAAAATCTCCTCCATTATGTACCATCAATTTAGTTTTGTTTCCAGGGCTTGGGTTATATTTCCTCCCCACCCCCTGAATGGTGTTTTTTTCCCCTTCCACCCCTAATTTGGATTGGTTTAATGAGCCATATGCAATAGGAAACATTGTGTAGAACAGAGGTTCTCAAACTTGGGCGCGGGTTCTCCTGGAAGCATGAAATATATTCTAGAGGGGACAAGAGAAGGTTTAGGGAATTATTATTTATTTATTTTTTTCTGCTGTGCTATTTTACCTACACCAATGAATAACTAGCAAAGCTGATTCCTCCAGACATATCAGGTCCTCAGATGGTGCTGTGTATTTTCCTGTAGATGGCGCTGTGCATTTTGATGGATTTATGTTAAGCTTTCCTAGTATTAGAGCAACGACTTTGCGTGTGTGTGTGTGAATCCATTTGCTACAACAGGGTGTGAATTTAATTGTAAGTGCCAACCACAATCACAGTTTTACTTTTGCTCTTATTACAATGAATTGTTGGTTTTGTTTGACTTGATGCTTTACTGTTTTTAATACTTAGTGAGAGTTGCATGTTGAATATTTTTTTTATTGGTATGTGTGCTTGTGTGGCAGGAAGGGTGAGGGTGTAAACTACAACATGTGCAAAGAAGAGGGGGGTTGATTAAATAAGTTTGAGAACAGTGCAGTAGCGTTGTAAGTCCAGGAGGGTAAAGGGTGGGCACATCACTAGAAGACCAAGGAGGGTGACAATTTTTACGTAGGCTTGTTGTTTTTTATATTGTTAGTGCCTGAAGGCCTCAGGGAGGATTGGGGGCTCCCATTGTGCTAGATGCTATAAAAACATTAGGAGATATGGTCCCTGCCCTGAAGGGCTTAAGGCCATTTAAGATGAATGTATGTGCCAAGCACTAGGAGGGAGGATGAGGGTAACAGTAATAAAATATACTGGATGGTTCTTAAGTGTGGCGTTGTTTTTTTTTAACTCCCTCCCTAGGCATCATTCTGAAGTACAGCAATTATTGCCACATGTGATCTTGGGCAAGTCACTTTGCCTCTGTGCCTCAGTTCTCCATTTGTAAGTTAGAGATTATAGCCCTTTCCTATCCTGCAGGGGTGCTGTTAAATCCATTAAAGATTGTGAGGTATTCCAATACTGTGGTGATTGGGGGGGCCATATAAGGTAGACATCCTCTAAGAGTGAGGATGAACGT
Source organism: Dermatemys mawii (assembly GCA_007922305.1). Lineage (NCBI taxonomy): Eukaryota > Metazoa > Chordata > Testudines > Dermatemydidae > Dermatemys > Dermatemys mawii. Next base: position 6,486,630 of record ML677376.1, on the reverse strand, counting down.
TTTGTTCTTAAATATCAAGTGTTTGTGAGCTATCCTAGTTATTAATCACTTGCCGAGGGATTGGTGTACAATATTTGAACTGCAAACCTTAGTGACAGTGCTTTGCGGATAACCTGTAGCAGGTTGGAATATCATAGTCTCAGGCCAGCAAAACCATAGGTTGCAGGGAAGATGGTTGACATGGGAATTTTGAGGCACCTGATCATGTAGTTCTGGGGGGGCGCTGATAAAGCATCAGTATGGCCCAAGATGAGGTGTCTTGCGCCCCTTCTTCTCTAGTATGCGGTAGCATTCAGGAAACTGGTCTTCTCTTGTGAAAGGGTAATACTTGTCAGGCTGCTATTTTAAGACCACTGTTGTTCCTGTCATCATTTTTTAGGCAATAAGGGCATTGCTACTTATCGTGCCACAGCCTGCAGTTATATACGTGTTTCAACCATCTACAGAATATTTGGGCAGATTATCATTTTGCTGTCTGTCTGCTGGTTAATGGGTGTATCTTGCTCTGTGATGCCTGTGGTAGTGATTTGTTTTCCTCTGAATCCCTCTGCAGGATTTTTCCCAGGAAGCTCTCAGGGATGTGATGCCTTCCTTCGCCACAAGATGACCCTCATTTCACCTTCCATCTTGAAGAAATATGGCATCCCATTTGACCGGGTATGTACAGAGGCTGTTTAATAGAAGTCTGTAGGTTTGTTGACAGCCTGGGGCTGCTCTCCTATGCTTAAAGGAAACAGTATATATTTTACATAACAATGCATTGAGAAATGAAGTATTCTATTCCCCATATTGCATGCTCTGAAACTATCAGTTAAAACCAGGTGGCTGTTTAAAAATTAGCATTCAGGACTTGGCTGAAATTTTTTTTGGAAAGTACTTCTAGTACTTGAGTACCATATTTCATCTGAGCATCCCAAAGCATTCTGCCAACATAAACATAAGGGTGGAGGTGGTGGAGTGTGCATCTTATTAATATTGTCCTTTTTCATCCTCTTTATGTCTCCATTTCTGAATGAGAATATTGCCACCATGTTTTCTTCTAAGTAAAGTAAGGATTTTGCTAGAGTTAGTGTCTGAGACAGAGTACAGAACTGAGTTGAAAGGCCCATGATGCTTTAAGATGAAATTAATACTCATTTGGAAATAAAAGATCCTGGCTCTTGTACAGCATCAAGACTATGAATTCATTCAATTTACTGCTCCAGAAGCTGCTTCATTTTCCTAGCGGAAGGCTGTGATGAATGAAATTCGAAGTGCAGTCATCTGACTTCTCAGATGGACTTGCCGTCAGTGCAGTGGCAGCTTGTGAGATGCAGTGTGATGCTTGTGGTTCAGCATCAGACATTTTACTGGGGCCTGGTTTGCACACATTGGTCCATATTAAATTGCTGCTCATAAGAGGTCAGCAAACTTGAATCCTAAATGAGTTTTCATACTTTCACTTGTGGAGCCCAACTTTCAAATGAAACACACACATGCTTGCTTTACACTGCTAAACTCCAGTGGGAGCACCCAAACGTGGAATCTGAATATCCTCTTACAATGCCCAGTGTAAATTCATTGTCTTGAGAAAATAAATGCATGGGCTGGAGCAATGTGTGGGGAATATGGGGCATGCATATGTGGCCATTTGGGCAATTATTTATTCCTTTTGATAAAGGATTTTGGAAATTCACTGTCCCCACTGCTTACCTTGAAATGTGGATCCAGAGATCTTCAAAAGAGCACCTGTTTGCATATTTTGGAGCCTAAATGGCAGCTGAGCTTTGAAGATCTGACTACGTTTTAGGGATTTCTCCTTTGCATTCCTTTGCGTGTTTGTATTGGTTGAACTCTAAATCTTGCTTCTCACATTGTTGTTCTGATATCTTTGAGTTTAGAAGCTCAGGCCCCACTGAACATAATCAGCTGAATTGAGCCTAAAGATTGTCATTGCTGCATCTTTGAATGGTGATGAAAGTAAAAAATCAGGAACCTCGTACACCTTTTTGACTATCTTCTAGTAAGAGGAATTTGCTGCCCTGTTCCTCCAGTGTCATGCTGCTCTACTGCAGAGAGAGAGCAGCAAATGGGGAAATAATTTCTGATATTTCATTCAGGCAGCCTGCTAAGGCATTTGTTTTTTACCTCACTTCAAGTTTTGGACTTTGACAAAGTATAAAAAAAACATCCCACACAATTTCAGTTTGTTGTATTATCCAGATTATGGTGTTTTCTGCATGGCAAAACAATTGCAATATGCTTGCTTTTCTGTTTACTTACTGTTGGTGCAAAAGTCATACTGATGGCTTAAGAACATCCTAAGCGAATGGTTTCTGATCAGTAACTAAGCAAATATCAAGTGGTGTTCTTGCAAGACAGTTTGTAAAAGAAGGGTGTGTCTATCTAAACTGATCCCAAAAAAGGTGCATTGAACAATATGATCATAAGGGTAATATGGAAAGTGATTTCCAGTTCACTGCTTGGTGAAAGGACTTTTCCATCTCCCTAGCTCAGGGGTGGGCAAACTATGGGCCGTGGGCTCCTCCTAACCAGCCCCTGAGCTCTAGCTGGGGAGGCTGCTCCGGCCCCATCCTGCCATACCCCTCCCCCGCAGCCTCAGTGTGTCACACAAGCAGTACTCTGGGGGGCGGGGCTGCCTGACAGCATGTCTGGCTCCAGGCCAGACATGCTGTTCTGAGTGGTGGCGTGGTAGGGGGGCTGGGGTGGGGTATTGGATAAAGGGCAGAGGGTCTGGGGCGGCAGTCAGGGAATGGGGGAGTTAGATAGGGTGTGGGAGTCCCAGGGGGCCTGTCAGGGGGCAGGAGATATGGCTAGGAGTCGGGGCAGTCAGGGGACAGGGAGCAGGGGGGTTGGATAGGGGGTGGAGTCTGGGGGGGCAGTTAGAGTCGGGGGGGTCTCCAGAGGGGGTAGTCAGGGGACAAGGAGTGGAGGGGGAGTTGGATGCATTGGGGGCTCTCGGGGGGGGCAGTTGGGGCAGGAAGTGGATGGGATTCGGATAGGGGGTGGGGCTAGGCTGTTTGAGGAGGCACAGCCTTCCCTACCTGGCGCTCCACACAATTCTGAATCCCAGTGTGGCCCTTGGGTCAAAAAGTTTGCCCACCCCTGCCCTAGCTGTTGTCCCTTGTCTCCCTCCCCCGAATAATTTGATTTGTGAAGAAAAGAAAATGTGCAAGTGTGCGACAGACAAGGCTTTCTACTGAGTATATATAAAAACCAGTGAAATATGAGGGCAGTCTATCTTGTGCAGTGTTAGCGGAGTCAGTCTGTCATTGAATTTTATTAAAAGCCAAGAGAGACCAGCATAAAGAACAGCACTGTTTCGAAGACTGAACTCTCCCTTTAAAAAGGCGGGGAGGGGAGAGGATGTTTAAGTCTAAATCTTGGAAGCCTGACCTGCAGAAAGGAGCAGGGATGTGCTTTCATAACAGCTTCCCTTCGCCTCCTGTGACTGAGGCACTCACTGAAAGGCTTTTAACAGTGAAGGGGGGTGGGAAATCCTTTTTAGTCTGAGCAGCCCACCTCTAGATGAATCCTGACCAGAAATAGCAGCCTCAAGTACAGTATTGTACAGGGAAAGATACATGCTTTTTCCTCCTCTGAAAATACAGGCAGGATCCCTTCATCTGAATTCCTGGCAGACTTCAAACAAGTGAATACACACACATTTATAAATCTCTGTGATGGTATTTACTTCTGGAAAAAAAAGATCAATACTAGAGCTTTTTAATAATTAAAAATGTGTATTTCTCTAATCCCCTATTGATTTCTCCATTTATTGTGCAAGCTCTTGCAGAAGTCAGTAAATTCAGGGCTTTCTCCATGAGTGGCAGTTTGTGCTGGCTTTCCTTCAATAGTTATTACTTTTCTACATGGCCTATCCATCATCTTGAGTGCTTTCTAATTTATTGTTGGGATAATGTTGACAGTGGTGACATGGGGGACATACACTGTGGGCTTGAAATGAAGACACCAGCATGTAGATTTTCTGACAGGAACATAATCTTTCCGCCTTCTTAATTTAGCAATCTGCAGCTTTGCCTTGATTTATGAAGGGGCTGGTTGGGAGGATGCTCCATGAAGCTAGGTAGACAAGGGACTTGAGTTTCTCTCACCCAGAAAACCCACAAGAGCCTCTTGGAACAGCTTTTGTCGTAATAATCTTTTGTTATTCTGATGCAATTAACATTATTGAAAAGACAAGGGGTTAGTATTTCAATTCCGTGCAAACTCAGCATTACTACAATATTGGAAGTGGGGAACTTTCTTTAAAAATACCTTTTTGAATCCTTCCACAGATGTTGATCCAGGTTTGTCCCTCTCTGTTACATCTCTAATTTAGTTCCCTCCTATGTATTGTTTGTGTCCTACATCTAGTGAGCGGAGAGGAATAAAAATCCTTACATAAGATACACAGGAAGGGACAGTCATATTGCAAGCAGTATTGTATGTGCAGCATACAGCTCTTGTTTTGTGGTGAGGGTCCTCAAATAATAGTCTTCAAGTACCAGTGTTCTGCAGTTTGCTGCTCGAGTGCAGTTTAGTCTAGAGAGGACACTTCGATCTCCCAGTGATCTGAAGAAGGCAAGCAATTTGAACGTTGTCTTTTTAAACTTCTTTCATCTGCCTTCTTTCTGACTGATGCTTCATTTGTTTAATGCGTGGTGGATTAAGTCTTGAGGTGAAGGTTGGAAGGATGTTTGCATTGTTCATTGAGACAGCCAGAAAGACCATTCTGAGTAGGACATTGCTAAGTAAGCCTTAAAGAAAGGGATGAATTGGGAATCTGTAACAGAGGGAATCTTTCTTATGTCCATCTTTTCAAACATAAGTGGGTTTTGTAGAACCTGGCTAACTTTAGCATTCTCTTCCCCACCCACTCTTTTTCCAGTTTGATTTTGATATTTCATGGTTGTGTTGAAACACATGTGAAGCCTCAAAAGTTGATTTTTTTTTAACTTGCTACCTTTTAGTATCAGGGCATATTCTTTAGTTCTGGATGAAAGTTCCTAGAATCCTTTTTAGGCTGTCAACTAATGAGTTCCTCTTGATAGGAAATATCTTAAGTATAACTGATAGCCACATAACTACTCTTAAGGTAAAGGATCAGCCAACACTTTTTGTGTTAAAAAGACAGTGTCAGATCAAATTTTGCCTACTTCTCAATCTTTAAGATGAAGATTCTACCACCGACCTTCCTGAGATGATGTATTAATCTAAAAGTACTGTATCAGTGCTAAGTATCCATATAATATAGATCTAATCAGCCAGATATTTTTCAACACTTTCCTACTTCCCAGTAATTTTAAATCACTAGTTTTTGTGGGAGCCACATAATTTTGAGTGTTTTCCGACTACAGCTGCCATCTCTAGAGATTTTTTTTCTGTGACTCTTAAGCTCCCTTCAGTTCCTTAAGTCAGTAGAGTACATAGATACAATTAAAAACAAAATACACATTAATCAGTAGGCAAAGAATAGAGCATCATTTTTTCTATTGCCTTGTTATGCATGTTACAGGTAAGAATGAGGCTAATGTGTTGGGCTGGGTAAATGATGTTGTGAATTAGTTTAAAGCTAACCTACATGAAAGGTAGGTTCATTTCCAAGTGGAAGCAGTAACATCATGGGCATGTTTAGGAGGAAAATACAGTTTTGCCTAATTCTTCTAACATGTTGATGTTGGTTCTGCTTTGAACAGGGGGATGGACTAGATGATCTCCTGAGGTCTCTTCCAACTCCAATCTTCTATGATTCTGTGGCTAGATAACTGGAGATTATGCACTCATGTAGACTTGGTGCTCCGATTAGCCAAACTATTCATTGTCTGGAGATCTGTCGAGCATTGGGGATGCAAGACCCTGGGACCAATTATATAATTCTAAACTGTACCCTGTGAGTCAGGTGATGCTGTTTAAAATGAATGGTTTGAAGTTGGAAGGATTCAGATCTCCCTGACCACTACTATCCATTTTAATATCCTTTTCTATAGAAGTATTTTAATCTCTAAAATAATACGATGGGGTTAGTTATACGTTTTATCCAAGAGTCGTCTACTCCATTCACCAGGATTAACTTATTTGTAACAAGGATGATGACATTGTGTGTTGGAAGCTAGTTATTGTATCTAGATTCTGTGTAAACTTCTTCCATTAGTCTACCAATGCCTGTATTTTCAGCAGGAACATGCTCTGCCCTTTCAGGTCACTGTTCTCTATTTTTATTTTGAAGTTTTGTTTTGCTTGTTTGTCACACAAACAAATACTCCATAGAAGCTGGATACAAACTAAGTTGACTTTTCACAGATTTCCTTGAGAACAGGGTTATACACTTAAGATATCCCAGATATCCTTCAAGGAAATCACTGTTTTGTCTCTTTCTCCTTTATTTTTTCTCAGATCACCCAAGAGGCTGGCGAGTTTATGATCACATTTCCTTATGGCTACCACGCGGGATTCAACCACGGCTTCAACTGCGCTGAGTCCACCAACTTTGCCACACTGCGATGGATTGACTATGGCAAAATGGCTACGCAAGTAAGGGCTTTTGTTTGGATGAGTGGATTCTTACTGTCTTTTAGCTGATTTAAATACAAATGAATGTGGAAGTGCTCATTAAAATGCACACAAGAATGAAAATAATCATCCAGCTGTGAACGTATACTCTCCACATACGAGTTAAGTGTTCTATTCTTGTTGATGCCTTTGATTGCCCTTTGCTGTAGTTGAATAGTTCAGTAACTAGGAAGGGGAAGAAAAGACTTGTGAAATAGTGGGGGTAGGATGAAAGGGGATTTTAATTAATCCCAAAGTCCTAGTTCTTGAATGCGAGATGTGCGTTACATTCTGTGGAGAATGGTGCTTTGGTATATGGGTCATTATGGGAGGTTGATGGGAGATATTTTAATAGGTTTGGTAGCTTTCTTCTGCACCCCAACTAAATTCCACAGGGAACAAATTATCCCCGAATAGCCTGTGACTGCTATATTCTAATGCTATGCACCCAAATGCATAATAAGTAAAAAGGGAAAATTTTATTTAACCATTTAACCCTTAACAAAAATGGACAAGCGACCTTCTGAAAACAACTCAATTTCTGTAGTGTGTGCAGCTTGCTTTCGCTCCTGAATACTTGAAAGCACCCTTTACTCACTCTTTATTTAATTTAGAATCAACTGAAGTGTTGCAGCTGTTGGTTCCTGGGACAGAACTCCCAGGAAGGGCAAGGTGCAGGGTATCTTCAATGGAAGGTCCTTTCCTGTGTAACTTGTTCCCTTTGACAGCTTGCCAGAATTAGAGCTGGTGGTCTTCAGAGTACAGTATATGGAGGATTTGGTTTGATACTCATTTATCTGAATGTTTAGTAATGGCAGAAAGGAAATACCTTCCAAGCTAATGAACGGAGCCTAGTGGATGGCATAAGTGTTTCAACGTCTTGCCCTAAACAGGTGGTGGTTTTAATGTATTTAGATCATGTGATCTGACGTGCTCAGTTGTGGTAGTGCCATGTACCAAGTATGAATAGGAGTGTTTTTCTTCTGGTCTTTTTCATAGCCTGTGGGAAGGGGATCCTTAAAAAGGATGAACAATTACAGAGGTGCTGCTGATGGTTTAGTTTTGGAGTATTTCCCAAAATATGCCATGTTCCTTTCCAGACATAGAGGAAAACACAATCTTTGCCCTAGGGTAGCTCACTACAAGCATATCCTTCAGGAAAAGCATAGTTCAGACTCAGGAGGAGATATCTGAACACAAGTGTTCACAATGATCAAAATAATATTTTGTTCCATGGATTGGGACACTGAAATGTGTATAGCTTGTTTATAGTGAAGGTTCAGTTTGGTCCAGAAAAGGTAAGTGTCCACTTTTCCTTAAGAAATGACTTGTGTTTTGTGTGTAAGAGGAGGTGCATGGTTAGTCACAGAAATTTTTTTACCCTCTTTTCATCTCCCCTGGGACATGAGTGTTTTTGACAGTTCTCTCATTTTAACATCCCCATCTTCAAGGCGTAGTTCCTTCAGCCATCTTCCTCCCAACCAACTCAGGACATTGTAGACAGGATTCTATTCCTAACTAATCAAGGCTGCTCATTTATCACCATGAGTGGCTGCTGCTTGAGAGATGGGAGGCGCTGCTTTTTCTCTAGAGGCTGAATATGATGTCTCTCCATAAGTCCGATATCAGGCTGTAAAGGAACTTGTGGAACCAAGAAACCATGATATTTTAAGAAATGTTACTGTTTATCTTCTCTCCCTTTTTTCTTTCAAGTTGTCTGTCTTTATTGGATTTATCCATCTGCCCAAATAGAAAGCAAAGCTGCTTGTGACTAACTTCATCCTGAAGAAGCACTTTTCCCTGCTACATCTCCTTCCCCTCCCTGTTTGGTGTTCTGTGAATTTGCCTAAGCAGGCACAGGCAGACTGGCTGTGACTATCAAATGCCATAATCTTCAGTGTCTGAGCAGCTCATCCTACAGAAAATATGCCCATCCCTCTAAGCTACTGAAAGGTGGAACGCCTGTCTCATTTATTTTTCCAGTAATTTTCAGCCCATGGTCTCAGGGGATCTATTATTAGCTGACAAATTTGACATCTGAACTCTGTGCTTGTTCTAAAATAAATTCCCCTTAACTCTACAAACATACATCTTAGTAGGTTTTTTTATTGACAGTTTGGAGGAGATGAGGCCACTTGATGGGAATTCCACAGAGCTCTGATATAGCTCAGGGCATGAAGAGAATTCATCAGGCAGTGCTGTCTTGTCTTGTCACATTGTGATCAGTGCTTGTTTCCTTCTATCCGTTTGACTCTGCTTTTAGTCTTGTAGTGGGGTGATGGTGCTTAAGAGCCATAGATTTAGGCACCCTCATTCAGATTAGGCTGGGATTAGACAACAATGTAATAAACACTAGAAAGTATAGTCATTAGCCAAGGGGAAAGGGGTAATTACACTGCTCTACAGCCAAAATGCTTCTGAAATATATGTAGTCAAACTTTACTAATTCTGGGTCACTGAAAACAAAAGTGATGCTTAAAATTGTTGATTGGCTCTAGTTTTCAAGATATGCTATTGGGTCAGTATATACGACTCTTGACATGGGAATGGTGGAGGATAAGTGAGTTATAAAGAGAAGGGATCTCAATTTAAACCAGAAATGACTAAAATACATCTTTGACTGGATCTATGAATAAATCTATGACTGGGTTTGGACAGTACTTGCTTTTTAGGCAAAACAATGAATGATGCAATCGGAAGCTGGTATTGCATCATACATGATATGAATTGCATCATGTTATTCCTAGAAGTCATGGATGATGCAATCATAATGAAGCTTACATCGCTCTGCTGAACAAATTGCCCTATATCAGCTCTAGAAATCATACAGTGTCGTGCTCTCATTTGTCAGTGTTTGATTTTGCAAAGGGACACATTTCTGTTTAGCCAAAGTGAGCAGAGATGCCTCGTACTTGTGTGAACAGTGCAGATAACTTCTGCTATGTTTGTGGTGAAGTGACTTTTGCATCACAAAAGCGCAGTATAACCACTATGGTTAAGAAAGCCTATCACCTTTATTTTGGCTGCAAAATTGGAGATCAGGATAAGAGGTAGGCCCCACACATATGCTGCAATACTTGTGCAACAAATCTTCGCCAGTGGTTGAACAGGAAAAGGAAATCTACCCAAGAGTAAGGCAGAGCTGTTGGGCTCCAGACTACAGCAGCGGAATCTCCTGGCAGGTGATGTTAGGGTTTCCATGTTCCGTGACCGTCAAAAGGATCTTGTCCCATTCTTCTTCATGGAAGGTGATCTTGTAGCCTGCAACAACATCGATGGTGTGATGGCAGCCCTCAACATCGTTCACAATCCAGATGAGTGGAGACTCTTCATTGATTCATCGAAGACGAGTCTTAAAACTGTTTTGCTGCATAATGGCAATGTTTTGCCATCAATTCCAGTTGGTCATGCAGTCCATATGAAGGAAACCTATGATAACATGAAACAACTTTTGAGGTGCATAAACTATGACCAACATCAGTGGCAGCTTTGTGGCGATTTGAAGGTTGTTGCGCTCTTGCTTGGTCTGCAGACTGGATACACAAAGTACTGCTGTTTTCTCTGCGAATGGGATAGTCGTGCAAGAGATTCCCACTACATCAAGAAAGATTGGCCACTCCAACAGTCATTGGAGCCTGGGAGGAAAAGTGTTCAGCATCCACCACTTGTTGAACCAAGGAAGATTTTGTTACCACCCTTACACATCAAGCTGGGTCTGATGAAGAACTTTGTCAAGGCCATTGACAAAACACAAGCAGCTTTCAAGTACCTCAGTGGAAAATTTCCAAGGTTAAGTGAAGCTAAGATAAAGGAAGGTGTCTTTGTTGGTCGTCAGATTCGTGAACTTCTTCGAGATGATGCATTTGACCATGCACCGCGTGGCAAGGAAAAGATGGCATGGAAAGCCTTCCAGTCAGTGGCAATACATTTTCTCGGAAACAACAAGGCAGACAACTACAGGTTGTTGGTGGAAAACCTCCTCAAGGCATACAAAAGCCTTGGTTGCAACATGTCACTAAAGATACATTTTTTGCACTCTCATCTAGATTTTTTTTCCACCGAACTGCGGAGCAGTGAGCAATGAGCATGGCGAGCGATTTCACCAGGGCATTGCAACAATGGAGAAACGCTATCAGGGCAAATGGAGCCCATCAATGCTTGCAGACTATTGCTCGACAGTGACAAGAGATGCGCCATTTAATGAATACAAGAGACAAGCGAAGAAGCGCCGAGTAGACACTGAATAGGATTAAACTATGTACATAATAGTTTTTTGCCTTTTGTTTCATAATACATTTTATTTATATAACCCTTTTGCTGATTTTTGAAGTGTTACATAAACAGGACAGGTGAAATATTATCATGTAAAGCAACCATAAACACATGAAAAGACCTAGGTTTACAATTTATGATTAAAACTCTATCTACACAATATACATAGACATAAAATGTAAAAACTTAAATCTCTTAGAAACAGTAGCCAATCAGTTGTTTTAATTGTCATATTTGAATTCAGCACATAAAATGTGATATTTATTATGTATTTTGATCTCTGAAGCAGACGACTTCTAAAAATTGTAGACCAGTGTTATCATTCTTAAGAATGAGTGCTATATCAGAACAGATCAATTTTACATCTAGTTTGGTGTCGTGTCTCTAGCAGTGGCCAATACTAGCTTTTTCAGGAAGAGATTTAAACCTTCAGATTATGCTTAACGGAACAATCATCTACCACAGGACAAAACTTATTTCTAACCTCCAGCTAGCTTTATGACCTGAAGCATGAATCCTAAACTCAGTTTCTGACACACTACCATTAATTTTCTAAGGAGTGATAATTCTAAATTCACAACAATACATACTAAGGAGTTGCAGAGCTTGCTGGTTTGCTACCATATGGGCCAGGTCATGAAACAATTAGTATAGTTGCCATTGGCTATTGCTCTGGGAGGAATGTTAGGTGGAGGTTCTGGCGGTATTGACTGGATAGTAGCTAGCCACTTAATATACTTTAATTTCATTTTTTAATCTTTTAGATGGAATTAAACCAAATCTGTTCTGAAATAATACCCAGCAAACCTCTTTCAGTGCAAAGTAAGATAACAGGCTGTCTTAAAGCTACAATAGCCATGAAATTTGTAATAGTATTGGCTGTCCCAGCCTTAAACAGTTCCTTTTGTGTCCGAGTACAGATTGAGTAGGGATTGGCCAGTATGTCATAAACTTTTTCTGGAGGAGGGTGCATCAGTTAAAAAATTAAGCATAAAAAAAGAATTAAAAACTTACCACCTTCACGGCTATGACAAAAACTTTCTCAAAAGGATCCAGTGCAGTGCTCCCTATCTGAATCAACAAGGTGGCAAGATAGCTGAAATGAATGATCTCATTTCAAATATTGCATGTGCTGAGCTTTCTTAAAATTCCCACTATCAAACTAGCACCACTGCAGCTGTGGATGGGTATGATGGGAGCGCTAGTATAAACATCCATGCATTTTTATCATTGTGTTATCTAGTCCATCTTTGAACAGGGTTAGGAGACGTACAGTGGTAATAAAAGCCTGCTGCCTGCTAGTGCCAGTGTTTTTACCATAGCTAGCACCAGTGCTAATCTAATGCTATGCAACTTAAAGAAAAAGCTTCTTATAGATAAATCTCCACGGGGTATAAACTCTAAAGCTTAACAATAACAATTTGGTCAGTGCTGACATTTAATCAAGTGTAGATCTTTACAGCAGAAATATCCAGTTAAATATCCAGCTACTGTAGGATTACAGAGATCTTGCATAGTTACCTCTGTTCTCCTCTTTTCCCCTCTCAAATAGCTGAACTGTACCCTAGGGTGTCTGCACCCTGTTAGAGGTCAGATTATTTATTGAGGTTGTAGGCTAAGCCATATTCTATTTATATCTGGGCCCTGCAGAATAAGGAAGAGTGGAATGGAAGCCATAACTCTGAGATTGTGTTTTGGAGTTAAAGGAGCAATGAGAAAAGCCTAAAACCCACAAGAGGTCTTAAATAAGTTTTGTATGCATCAGGCTTAAAAATAAATGGCTGAGTAAATTTGATTTGAAATTTTAAAAATAGTGTTCAGGTCTGCTGCAACCTGGTATACTGTGTTTCAGTCTGTAGCAAATGTTCCTGGTGGTAAAAACACCAGAAAATGGGGGTTTAATCATGGAAATGTTGACAAACCCTTAACTACAGCAGTGCCACCGGGCACTGCTCTAATATTAAAAGCAATTTTGAGCTCAGCCATGTGTTCACAAACAAGTGGCATTTGGGAAGTGCAGTTTTAGATTGAGCCTCCATGCTCACATTGTTAAGCGGCATAGCGTGAAATTACTGAACAAACAGCATAGAACTTTGAGCAGATCTGGGGAAAGAAAGTTGGAGAGTGGAAGGAGATGCCCAATTTATTTCCATTGCACCAGGTGGCACTTCTCTGTTCACAGGATTCCATTTAATATTTCCAAAATCAAGAGTTGCATATGTGTGTGTTAACCATTTGTTACCAGGATATGGGATTCCGGATGAGGCGTGAGCTCTGTTATGGCATTTGGGCAACAAGTTCATTGATCTCTCCTTTTTAAGTTAGATAGGGTGCATCCTCACTACCACGGGTAGCCGTCGATCTTTTAGTGATCAATTTCTCACGTCTTGTAAAGACGTGAGAAGTCGCCAGCGCTGCCCCTGTAGACTCCGGAACTCCAGCTTGACACAAGGCATAAGCTGGAGTCGACGGGGGAGCACGCCGCCAACTGCTGCTGTCATGAGGACGGCAGGTAAATCGGCTGCAGATACGCTGACTTCAGCTACGTGATTCATGTAGCTGAAGTTGCGTATCTGCAGTCGATCTCCCCCACTCCCCCGCCCCAGTGAAGACCAGCCCATAAGGATTTAATGAAATGTCGGATAGGTGTGCTATGTGGAAGATCAGATTGCCTCAGCTTTGTTTGCCTGGACTCTGTGTTTCTGGTTAAATAGCACAAGTTTTTTAAATGAGTTGACTAAAGCAACTATTCTGATTTTGTTCATTTGTGTTTTGCTGTCAGACATAGCTGGATTATATTCACTTACGCTAGAGTGATTTTTCCCTAAGTCACTATCATAGTTCTTAAAGTGCTTAGAAATGACACTGTGGAAGTACAGAATGTTGTTTCAGAAAAAGAAAAAAAAAAAAAACGAAAAAAAAGTCAACCTATTTGGTGTTCCATCTCTCCTCTCTCCAGGTTGCAACAAGCAGGGCTGACTCCTGTCCTTACCACAACAATAGGAAGTCAATAACAGGCCTTTGGCAACTAGCCAGATGGACAGTGCTCTCTTTTCCATATGCTCTGACACTGGGAACTGAGAGCATAGATTTTGCTCTGCTTAGAGTTGTGGATGGAGGGAAAGATGTTAATGACATGTAATAAGAAGGTGCTCATATACTTCAGTGATGTGTGAGCTTAGAAAAACCTACACAGAGTAGCACTAATTGCCTACCAGGTAGATAGAAAGTACTGCTAACTGCAGGAGAACCTGTCTAGACTGCAAAAATGCGTTATAACCAGAGCAGAGTTTAATGATCAGCTTACTAGAAACTAGTTCTGCTGTAATTGTAGGACAAGCATCAGCATTCACAGAAAATCAGCACTTCAGCAGAGGCTGTAAAGTTGCAAAGGCAACTAATTATAGATATGTGTACCTTACGTCTATGTAAACTTGTAGCTGGGGCTAGTAAACACTGGTGGTTTCTTTGTTTTAAAGATCCAATTAGAAGTTGGTCTGGTGGGCGTTTAAGTGGCTAGTTTGCTGCTACAGCATGAATTTTTTAAAGAACCCAGTGGAAATTAAATGTTTCTGAGATGAACATGGGAAATAGTCAAAGTGACTAGAGGGATGTATAATTGTAGCTGAACAGGAATATTTAGTGTCAGAGATGTGAACTGTTATCTGTCAGCTAGTCACTGATAGCTCATTACCATATTAGCATCTTTATCCAAGAAATTATTGCCTTAACTAAGCTAAGAGTCAGTGCATGGTATGATTATCAAGTCAGCTTTGTGTGTTGGCCCATAGTGAATGTGTTTCTTGTCTCTGCTTACTGTGTCCCAGACTCAGGTCCCGGTTCTTGGCAGATAAGATACCATGGATGATCAGCTGAATTCTGTGGTTTCTTCCTCTGGTCTTGATTGGTCTATTTATTTTTCTTCCCAGTTCTTTGATCACTATAGGTGTTCAGTCGACTTGACCCGAAGGAAATAATCTGTCAAGTAATTGTTTTCTGCCTCTTTCACGTCTCTCAAACCAATACCTGGCAAACACCTTTCTGTCTCGAGAGGTGTATAAATCCTCAGGACCAATTTCTATCAAGGGAGGTTACTTCGTGGCTATCACCCACTCACCTTCTGGAATAATTTCTAGCCTTTTTTGCATATAAAACAACAGGAAAGACTTCAAATTCCTGCCTCATAACATGCTGATGAAATCATGGGTGTAAAAGCCCATTGTTACTGTGTGCATTTTCTTTTGCATTACCAAAAGTATTTCAGATTTCGTTGCTGATCCCTGTTGCTTGCTGTCTCTCTTGCATAGAAGAGATGCCAGTGTGTTGTGATGTTATTGACAATTCCCACCACCTTTCCTCCATTTCTTTCTTTTTGATCAATTTTCCTGACTTGCTTAAATCTTCTGAAATCAATCTCTCTCCATTCTTTTGTTGTGATTCTTACCTTTGGGTCCACTTACACTACATATATAATCTATCTGCTGGTAGAGACATACGTGTCCCCAACATCATGGTGTTTGAGGTACTCCATTTACAAAATGTCTGTCTTTTGTTCTGGCTAAAAGGCATGATTAAAATCAGAAATGTTGGTGAGAGAAAACCATGGATTGAGTAACTAGGATTTTGCCTCCCGCGTCCTATTCGGTTGACATAAACATGACAATTAAAGGAATGAAAATGGGAGGTCAGTGACCCTGGTTCACAGGCATTTGGAGAGGTGTTTTGTTTCCTTGACATAGTTAAAGTAGTATTTGAAACCTCTTAGCATGCTATTTTAAACATACTAGTTCTCTCAAAGTAGGGAAATTGTTCCTATCAAGCATACCTTGATTGCCTCCTGCAGCAGAGGTTAATGAGAGGATATTTCCAAGCCAGTAACCCAGTTGAGGAAGTGATTACTTTGTGCTTTTAAGCTTTTCTGAGTCTGAACTGAATTCAGTCACTACCTCTGGCTCTGGGATTCTTGGTATGCTCTCAGGGTACATCTATACTGCTGCTGGAGGTAGGTGTACCTGTGCTAGTGTCAACTGAGCTAAAGTGCTAAAAATAGCAGTGTCGTTGCTGCAGAGTACAGGCTTGTCTGAGAGCCGAGGTATGCACTTGGGAGGCTAACCCATTTTGCTGCTGTGCTAGGGGAGGCACGACATTTCAAGTGTCAGCCTGCACTCTGAATTCCCTTGTTTAGATCCATAATTTAATGCAAATAGTATTGAGTGGTTATTTTTTGCACACTAGTAGTTGGTGTTTGCAAGCAGACCATTAGACACGGAGACTATAAGAGGAAATGCTTCATACCCTCACATGTGTTTGCCCCCATCCAGTATCTTATGAACCCTGGCCCTTTCGGCAGTGATCTCTAGTTAATTCTGTTTTGTTTGGTTTCTCTGTTTAATACTGTCCAGGAGGTCTTATGGCATAAATAAAGCAACTGATTGGTTTCTGTTCCTAGTAAAGTATAGTTTTGCTATATCAGTCTGCATTTCCATTCTGCGTTTCTGCTTTAATTGGCTTTGCTTTTGGTTGTTATCTGTACAAGGCCTCAATCGGTAAAGCGTTACTAGATTCTGCTTAATCAAGTACACTACTAATAACCCTTTACCCTTTTTATAGTCCATATTTTTACATTGTCCAGCTAGAAACCCCCTAAACAGCCTATACCTATAATCTTCCCTTATTCAAGAAGGCACTTCTGAACCTGCAATTACTCGAGAAATTCATGTGCGTATCACAGGTCAGCTTTTCTATTTCTTTTGCAAACCTGAGTGGATATAGGTGGATGGGAGCAATTTCTTATGTTCCTTATTATATTAATAGCAGACACTAGAGGCTGATAACATCTGTGTTACTGCAGGCTGGCGTTTTCATAGCTTCATTTCATCTCCCATTTACTCCAAAGACAGTCCTAGAATTATCTGTCTCAATACAAAATGGGGTCAGGATGCTCTTTCTGCCCGAGTCCTACTTTTATGTACTAGTACAAGTAGTCCTCATCTCCTCCTGGTTAGCTTTCCATCACAGATCTCCACTCCAACTCTCCTGCTTGCCTGTTTCCTTTTTTAAAAAACATAATCAAGACCACATACAATAATATATATAGCCTGCTGTTCTTTGGGAAAGGTGCCCTTTTCAGAGCAGTATTTCTTTCCCATAGTTTACTGCACCTGAACCTTTTCTACCATAGCTTGCCATTTGTCATTGATATATGTCTAATTTAGATTTTAAGTGCCTGGATGTTAGCGATCTTGTCTATAAAGTGCAATGTACAACAAAAGCACTGTGAAATAAAGTAGGGCAACAAGTTAGGGATGCACCATCTGAAGCATTGCTCGTTTGACGCACTGGTGTCAGTGGATTTTATCAAAGAAAGTGGATTTAGTTTCCCGTTGATATAATTCCTGTGGAGTTGGCAGGAATTATTTGAAAGTGTGGACTGGGGTCACAGTGCAGGCAGCCTGCCTCAGTTTCGCTCTTGGGCTGTTCAAATAAAACTTCACCCAGGCTTGTTTTCTCCTTGGGGATGGGTTTATTAGTATGAAATAACCGCCAAACAAAACTCAAAATCCCAGAAAAAAGGGCTTCCAAAAATCCACACAAAACAAAAGTTTTTCTTTCTCCTCCCATGCCTTCCTGCCTGGGGCCTTTCCTGCTTTGGCAGGCCCTACCTGGGTGGTGTCTCGGAGCTTATCTACACTGACATTTTACAACTTTCTCGATCAGGGATGTGAAAAAACACCCCCCCACGCCCCCCAAGCGCTGCAAAGTGCCAGTGTAGACAGTGCACCAGTGCTGGGACCTATTCCCCTCATGGAGGTGGCTTTTTTTTATAGCATGGGGAGAGTTGTCTCCCAGCGCTGGTGCTGTGACTACACTGGCACTTTACAGTTCTGAAAGACCTGAAGCGCTAGTGAAGACGTGCCCTCAGTTCTAACTCCCAGGACTTTACTGAAGCTTGCTCAGGCCTAGCTGTTTCTGATCCCTGAGCATTTCCCCCCTTCATTGCAGCATCCTACTGATCTTTACAGAGAAGACACCTCATCTCTCCCAGGTGTGTCTTCTTAGTAATCAAGGCAGGCTTGCTGCAGGCCTTCTGGCCCTTAAGGTCAAGCCACCCTGTTACAGAGCTGTTGAGACTGCAAGCTTTTTGTTCTGCCTTGCTCCCAACTGGAAATGTTTTTCAGGAGGTGGACTGCAACTATAAAAAGCAGAGGCAAATACCCCAAGACACCTTCTTTGTCCTCCTGCCCATTGGATGTGTAAAAGCAAAGTCAACTCTGGTCAAGATAACTGTGTACGTGATAAAAGGACGGGGAGGGCTGATGAGAGAGCTCCAGGAAATGCAATTGCAACAGCTAACCATAAGAAAGCTGTTAACTGCAAAAAACAAAACAAAACCCGTTTAAACTGGAAAAAAAATTGTTTTTGCTGTCTTACTAACAAGGAACTGTATAATGAGGAAGTGTGCTCATCTAATGTTCCTATGAATCTCTATAAGCTTCTGTGTTCTTTTTCTTGGTAGAACAGCTCAGAGCGTTGCTTCTCAGCTGTCTCTCCCTGCATGATTGTATTATAATAAAGGAACCTCAGGCTATTCTGATCTAAACACAACACATGGTTAATTTCCATGATAGATGCATGGCACCTGAAGAGATAAAGGAAGCAGCCATTGGACTCTGGGGGAGGGGTCCTGACCTAAAGAGTTTGGTCAGTAAGGTTGCTGAAAGCATGTGGCAAGAGAACTTTATTTTTAATCTAATATGGTTTGTTAGACACCAGTAAGTGTGTTATCTTTATTTTTCTTGAAATCCTTTGAGTTTTATGCCTCATCATTACTTGTACTCACTTGAAATCTCTTTGTACTTAATAAACTTGTTTTATCTAATCCAGTGTGTTCAAATTGAAGTGTCTGGGTAGCAAGCTGTGTGCATATTATTCCCTTAAAGGAATAATAGACTTAAAACATTTGTACTGACCAGGAGAGGGCTGCGCATTGTAGGACATGCGTTTCTAGGGGAAAATCTGGGACTGGGAGTGTGTTGGGGTCACCTTGTGATAATTGCTAAGGCTGGTTAGATCTGAGGTGTGGCTTGCTGGCTGCAGTACAAACACAGACATAGCCTCCACCATGTAAGTCACTCCCAGCTATTTGTGAGCAGTTCAGGTTGGAGGCTTCAGAAGCAAGGCATTGTAAAGGGCACCCTAGGTTACAGGGCAGGAGTGACAGCTACTCATTAGTCTGGACTGTACCCTGGTATGTCAGAGTGGGTTGAAGCCCGAGCCATGCTGTAGTTTGGGCTGGAACCCAGTCACTTTTCAGTGAGGGTGCAGGCAGAATTGCTCAGGTGCTGATAGTTCTCCAGTACCCTTCCCATAAATCCTCCAGAGAGACAAACAGATTTTTCTGCAGTTGACAAGGTTGACTGGGAAAGAATCCTACAGTGCCTCAGCCCAAAGAACCATGGGATATGCCCACAGACACAGATGGGCAAGTACAGAAATAATAACATGACTATGGTTCTGCTCTGAGAATGCTCAAACTAGGCTAACTGAGTGCCTGGGCTAACAGTGCAGTGTAGTTGTACTCTGAATGTTAGGTACGTTCTGACTATTGTTAATACTGCTTGTCTCTTAACTTGGTTGGTGGGGAGAAGGTAAGTTACAGGTTGTCTTTTCATAGGCTGCCTCCTTCCCCAGAACTCAAGTCCCCATTGTTTGAGCCTGTTGAAAGCCCAAATACAAAGCTAATATCCTTGATGAGTATGCCAGTTAAAATAGAGCAGCTGGCTTGGGAAACCAGTTTTTTAGATGGTAACTTACCTAAGTTATTGAGATCAGATGTGCTTTGAGATTGAATAGCATTTTCATACTCCCTGGTTGGTGGGGCTGGCTACAGGCGTTGTTTGTGCTGGAATCTGGGCCAGTGCATCTGTCTTGTAACTCTGAATTAATGTTTGATTTAAAACTAGCGCTGTCTTCGTGGTTCCCTGTTCCCCCTTCTTCTAGCAAATGAGAGAAGCTTTAACCATATACAGAATGGGAATACTTGGCTGCCTGTTGTAAAAGAAATTCACACTTTCAAACCTCTCTCTTTCTGTGGCTTTTTCCTGGTGGTGACAGGAGTCTAACGCAAACTCGATGAGAATTTTAGAAAACGATCACAAGTGTAATTTAAATGCATCTTTATTCTTTCACAGTAAATGTGCTTCGGGGGAAATGATCATGTCATGTCTCTGTCCTGTTCATCTTCCCTAGGAGTGTGCATGCAGTGGATGTGCTTGAGGGGTGTGTGTGGGAAAAGGGTGGTGTGGTGGTCAGGCAAGTACGAGGGATGAGTGGGTGAGCACAGGCTGAGAGATTTTTTCCCTTTGCCTTTAGGGTGACAGTGAGTCCATACTGAACAACCTTGTGCTCATGGCTCCTTGGAAATGATGAATGTTCCCGTTAAACTGATGTCACTACAGCTGAGATGCTTGTTCTCTCCACTTGCGGCACTCCTGTCTACCTTGGTTAAATCATTTGCTCACTGAGCAGGGCCCCAATTTTCCTGCATGCTTTGCTCCCCTCCCCAAGGCCCTTAGAAATAACACTTTTTTGCTGCTGCTGCTTTTCCAGTGGTCTAGTTGGAGATGATTCATCTTCAGCTAGTCTGCTGCTCTCTCTCTCTCTCTCTCTCTCTCTCTCTCTCTCTCTCTCTCTCTCTCTCTCTCTCTCTGTATGGTAGATGGCTTCATAGCAGGAGCAGTCTGAGAGGAGTGCTGCCTATTTGATAGTATTGATGCATGGTTAATTAATACCATCTATTCCAGGAGCAAATTCCCTTGGCAGTGCTGAGAGAGGAATGGGTTTTTTTCCCCTCAATGCCCTTCCCTTTGACTGCCCTCCCCCATGCCTTTTTAAATGCCTTCTAAATACTAGTATTCATTACTTCCTTCCCCCTCCTCCCCAATCCTTAGCCATGTGTACAAAGAACACTTTTTAAAATGAAGGCTGCTTTTTGTTAGTGTAGTTGGAGCAGACTCCTTCCAAACTGTCTGTCCTGATTTTTGTCTCCAGTTTGTTTAATCATTTGTTTTTCCTGATAGAAGAGCTACTAATTTTCTTCCAGCTTGGTTCTGTGGTGACAGGTGCAAAGTTTTCACTGTGTGGTTCAGAGGAGAATTATGAATAAGAATTCAGATCTTGCATATTCTCAGTAACTCACCTGTTCCTCATGCTGCTTTGAAAATATCCAAAGGTGGATGTATTTTCTGCCTGAAAGAATTAGCAGTGTTTCATTTATTGCACAGTTTTCAAAAGAGCATTGGTTGTCTGTGCTATCTTTTGCCTTTTTCAGGTGTATACATAGTCTCCTGCCTGACTTATTTATGCACAAACTGTGTGCACCAATTCTTGCAGTTGAAGGTACACCAAGTAAATTTTAGCTTCTTAATCTCTGAAAGGAGGTTAATCCAAAGTATATACTAAATGCTAGTAATGCCAGAACATATGGTGGCCAATTCATTGTATGGTAAATGAGTATTCTGTGTACACCATAAGAGAGTTTTTTATTGGAAGAGGTGCCAATATTCACCCTAAATTGAAAAGCATGCCAGGCTTGGTAGAGTTTGCTTCCAAGACCCTTTCTGGAAAAGTGTGTGTATGCTTGTGTGTGAAGGGGGAACAGTGAGGCAAGATATTCTTGAGCTGGTTTCACCACATGCAGAAATCAAAGTTGCATACCTGCTCAGAACGGGAGTTCGTTTCCCCCATCTGGACAATTTGGTGATTTAGAAGATAAAATGCTCTTTTAACTTAAGGAGTCAGAGGTCTGCCCCAGGGATCATGAAGGTCTAAGATTCAAGCCCTGTTGACAGCCAGAGTTGGAAGGTCCTCATGGTTGCTCATAATGGAATTCGTTTTTTCCAATCCTAAGCAGGTTTTATAGTTGATGGATTATAACAGTTTTTGGAATGATACCCAGCAAAACACAGGTTTTCCACATGCTGGTTATTTGTCACATACTTTGGTTTCACATTACACATTGGCAGATTTGAGGCTGCCACAGGACGATTCCTTCTGGCCCCTGAATGTATCCGTCCAGGCAGCATACTTGCTGTACAAAATGGTGTCCTCTGTGCAGCATGACTTTGCATGCACTGTATGTGTGAAGACATGCCACATGGAGGATGCTATTTTGTTTCTGTATGTGTATAGAGGTGCTACTCATGAGGCCCACGTCACTGGAAAAGATGAACCACCTCTATGAAGGGTTGTCCTGATTGGCTGCAGTGGTATTTGTGATACCAATGATACACAATTACATGTGAGGCCATCTGTTCCATAAAGTCCCCGTGGTCACAAGTCACAGCCCCACAACAATGTGGTTGTGTTCCTCTGGGATACACTAATTTGTGCTATCCTATGAAAAAGCCTGATTTGCAATTAGGAAAGTACTTCCAAATTCTTCCCCTAAGTTACAGTAATGATGGAAGTATCATCCTGTCATGGGAAACCCACAAAGAGGTGTTCCGTAGTCAGGGCCCTTCAGTGTCTCCAGGAATCCAAACCTTCTATGAATATAATGGAAATACCAGTGATCCTTTGTCTGTTCTGTCTTTTGGACCTGGTCACCAAAAAGATGACTTAATTTCAAAGTGTCAGTGCTATTTCCTACAGGGTATGGGACTGGACTGATTCCCCAAGCCGTTCCTGATCACCTGGGACAAAAGGATAAAAGTGATTACAGACCAACTTAGCCAGTTGATAATACACCGTAAACAGTCCCTAAATCTTAAATGTGGCACTTTGGACCTGGATGTTTTATGTTCCACTGAGCAGAGTTAGGTTTCTGCAAAACTGTGACAGTGATGGATCTCTTCTTTCCATAACTTGATTGCATGTGGTGTAAAATGACAGATCTGTGGTTACTTTATTGTGCTCAAAAAAAGGAAAAAACACATAGAAAGCAGAACATGCATAGAGAATACTTGAACCCTCAATGGGGTAGTTGAGGATTGCTAAGGCTTGGCAACTTAGCAACACCCACACAACTTCAAAATTCCCATCTGCTCACTGAAAGCATAACCCAGGAGTGGTGACCCTCGCAGTTCCTGAGTTGACTGCACCTCTGATCTCCTTGTGGCCTCCTCAAGGCCATCCCACTGAAGTCTCAGCCTCTAGCTGTCATCTTTCTTGAGGCAGAGTCCCATGCCTTTTCTCCCTTTAGACCTGGGCCTTAGGCTGCAGACTCCTGCAGTTCATTGTGATTTTCTCAGCAGACTTAGCTTTAATTTAGCACATGCAGGCCTGTTCTCTCGGGGGCAATGACCGGGGGGCTAATCAGTGACCGGGGGGCTAATCAGTGACCAACCAGGTTTCATAGAGCAAAGGACTATTTATTCAGAACAAAAACAAATTGTAATGACAAACAGTTTAAATACATATCTAGCTTACCAGATAGTCACCCATCTTCCATGGGGAGAGTCTGGTAGGATTTAAAGTACTCGGGTCCACTGCAGACCTGCTTTGTTTTAGCACTGATTTTTAGTTCCCACAGTAAAGAGCTTTTAGCTCACCCAGCTATACGGTCATAAAGTTGATACAATAGTGTTTGAATAGTTAGTGTTTCCATAGCATCTCAATGGTCAGTGGACTATTGTAATTACATACTTTGAGAAGAAGTAGTACAAGTGAGTAGCCTTCTTTCACAAAACTGTAAATCTTGTACAACAGTGGAGAGAATTGAACTCTTTCCTACTAATGTCTCAAGACATGCAGTAGGTGGTGTTCGATACAAATTTATAAAATGCTTACTACATAGGCAATCATTTTATTTAGCCCACGAATGAGGCTATCAAGAAAGAAAGGAGTTGATATTTTATTGAATCCCTGTTTGTAATGCTTCTGAGAGGATTCCGACAGTCCAGTTGAGCTCAAACTCTGGATCTCACCGATTTTTGAATTTGTTTTGTACTGTAATTCCATTTGCTGTGTAGAGGAACTACCTGCATGTGTTTTGGACAGATCCCAGACTAATGCCTTGAGAGCTTCTAAGTTGGAAAGTAATCATCTGACGTAGATCTTTAGAGACAGGAACAAAGGACTGAAAGGGACTGCTAGGGTCATCAAGTCCAATTCATTGCTGTCGCTAGTAACCTAGTCATATAATACTGTTCATAAACTTTTCAAGCTACATCTTAAAACTAGCTAGGTTGCTTACCCCCACTTACTGGAAGGCTGTTCCAGAATCTCATTCCCCTGATGGTTAGAAACATTCGTCTGGTTTTCAGCCGGTGTTGTGAAGACTCTGAGGGAAGACACACAGTAGTTTTGGAGAATTGTTTTTTTGGTTTAAGATATCAGAAGAAGCTTTGTATGAAGCTATTAAATTTCGCCCAGCATAAGAGAGACTTCTCAACGGTGTCTACCATTCTGTTTCCTGAACCAGAATTTTCTGTTTTGATCTTGTTTATGGACAGAGTGGGGTAAATCTTGCCCTTATCTGACACCATTTGCCACCTATCCACTGTAATTCTGCCTGCAAAAACATGCACAGAGCATTACAGAAGCAAGCAGAGAGGAAGCATGCCCTGCAGACAAGGACCGGGACAGTCCTTGGAAATTTTTGCCTAATTGTTTTGTTTATGAAACTATATAGTGTGTTTCCAGTGGATTTCCTAATGAACTGGTTTGTTTTTGAGACTTACTGCAATGTTAGTAATTACACCAGAAACGGGGGGTCAAAGCTCATTCCTTCCCACAAGCTTTCAACTACCAGCAAGTAAACATGCAAATGCACTTTTTTAGCTCTTCCTATTTTTTTTAATTTAACTTTTCATTAACCAGAGGACAAGTAGTTCTCATCTACCTTTCCCATCTTGCATAAGCATCTTCCTGCAACTTATGGTGCCTTGGCCATTTTACAAAATTTGGGCATCTAGGTGGGTGTCTACTGGAAGCCACAAAACATGGAGTTCAGTGGAAGGAAAAAATAGAGGGCACATGACCATGTTTCTGTTGCCATATGTGGATGGGTAGTAATTAGCTGAACCCTAGCCTGGTCAAAGATGTAAACCTGCTGGTTAAGGTATTATACTGTGAAGGGAACCATTTGGAGACACCTGCGTCTCTGAGTAGTTAACCAAAACCTGTAACCTTCCTGCTGAGCTAGTGTTCTGAAATTTTAGGTGGAAAGAGGCAGTGTGAAATGAATTAGCAATGTATGTTTTTCCACAATGTAAGTGAATTAGTGGATAAGAATTTTAGCTTCCTCTTGGAAGCAGCCTCCTCTGTGACCCCCGGCAGCACGGGCAATCCAGAGTTAGAGGTGTCAAGCCAAAGCTTCTGCCCTGCTTTTAAAACTGGTGTAAAAAGGAGAAGACCTTCCTCTTTGAAAGCATACATTTTTCTTGTGTTTAAACCAGCATTAAGGCAAAATGGAATTTAGTTCAGTCTTGGCTGATCTTGCATATTTCCAGGTCTGAGTTCAGCAAAACATTCAAAACAGGCCTGAGTTCAGCAGGAGGCCCCGAAGTACCATTTTAAAAAACTGATTTATTTCACCTAAGCTTCTATTTTTGCATGGGGAGAAATGTTCCTTCGTGTTAACTTTCCATATGCTACTGAACAGATTGGATTCTGTTTTCTTTTAATAGCTGGGAAGTCAATTGTTGGGGAGAGAATTCACCTTCCATAAAAGTGATCAAATGAATCCAGCTTTCTGTATATTTCTATTTTATTTTGATTACTTGTATCAAATGAGTGATTTGACTTAATTTGTGTCCTTTTACAGATGATTGTTAGTGATCATAGAAGATAATTTGACAAATCTGAAAGACATGATAAAAGTTTCCCTCCTCCCACCTACTGGGAATTGTAAAAGGCTGGTAAGAGAGAATGAGAAGGAGGTCCTTGGTTTGACTAAATAATCAGTCCTCCCATTTAGACTGTGGGAACGTGGCAATGAAATGACTTTTTAGCCTTTGCAGGGCTAAGACACTGTTTCCCTCTTTAGGAAAAATATTTCATTATGTTCACGGAGTCTCAGGCTCTCAAGGGGGCTCTGCTGTACCCATTCTGAATTGATCAGATCTGCTGGGATGGGATAAGCTGCAGGACAAAAGATGGGGATTTTATTTACTTTTCCTTTTTTGTGTGTGTGTGTTTTAATAAGCTCTGTCTGAATACTACAGTATGCTAGCCTGAACTCTGCATTCTGTGATAGTGCGAAGAGAGGGAAATCTGTTCGGTATTGACTGTCCTCCAAGCTGGTATCTTCAGCTTATGTAAACAGATTTGTTTATAGTTTTTATGCATTTTGCTTTGACCATAAGTAGTCCCTGCTGTGCTTTTTATCTTCATAAACTATCTTTTGATAACCAGATCCCTGTTGCTCCTTGGGGAGGTAGTCAGTGAAGTTGTTAGCTTCTGAAATGAGAGAGAGAAGATTGGGGCAGAGGAAGCCTCAACAGAAAATATGTGGAGACTTTCCCTGCATTTGGTGAATTCCTAAAAGGCCCTTCAGGGCTGTGAGGAAGGTGGGCTTTTTGTTAAATACTTAGATCAAGGGAAACACTAAGACTGTGTGTCTGTGTGTGTATTTCAGTTATTTCACTAAATAGGCCCTTTGAGTCAGTCTGAGAATCATGATTCACCTGAGCACCAGCTTTCTGTCCTCTCATGCTTCATGTAGGCACCAGTCCTGTGTTCTGTCTAGGGTGCAGGCAGGATGAGAGAGAGCTTGTTGTGTTAAAAATGGCAGGCATTCGCCTGGGGTGCAGGATTTTTATCAACAGGCCAGTGAGGGCCTGGGTGAAGTTTTTTTGTTTTTCAGAAGTCAATTTGTTGCTGCTTTGGGTCCCTGATTCCCTGTAACTGAAGGAAAACAGAAAACCCTACAACATACTTTCATTTTCCTCTGAACTTGCCAGCAGGTCCTAGGAGACCCTGGTTATGAATATTCTACTGTTTGATCTGTCACTTTGTTGGCATGCATGGTGACAGCCACGCTGTTTCTCAGCAGTTTGGTATGGCAATCTGGGTACCAAATGAGAGAAGGAGAGACTCAAAGATGCTTGATTAGATCCCAGAGTCCCTTAACTCCATAGCTGTAAATTTTTTCATTTTGTCATTTTGACTTGACAAGTATACGGCCTTCATGTTGCCATTTAGTCATGGTCCATGCTTTTGGTGACCTTGTCACTCTAAGTCCTTCTGCGGGTCTAAAGCAGGGATGAATTCCACTGAGAGAGCAGAGAAGGAAGCCTGTTATAAAGATTCCTTGGGCTGCTTGAAGGTTGTTTTTTTTTTTGATGATGTTGGTTTCTTTTTCAACATTTCACTTGTAGCATGTATCGATAGGTAGGGAATATAAAGGGCAGTTGGGGCTGTGGTGCGGTGAAGATTGGGACTTCACATCAGGGTTTCTGTAGTCCAGCCAGCACCAAATATGTCCATCCAACACCATTTTTTTTAACAAAACAGATATTTATTGTTTATAAAAGTGATTTATCTGATGCATGCTGGCTAAGCTGCACCACAAATAGAATCCTGTACCTATTAAATCCAGACCAAAGGCTAGCAAGGGTTAAACTTTTGTGCCATTGACAGGAACTGGGGCAGCGTTTTCCGAACAGATCTTTTCCCCTGTGCAGGTCTTTTAAAATCCAGTCCAGAACTGGCCCAACGCATGCCATCTTGTCTAAAGGTATTAGCATTTAGGGCCTTGCATAGGGGAACAAGATTTCATACCTCTCCTTAATGCTGTTGTTTGGGTGTTGACTTGCTCGTTTTATAGCATTGCAACTAAAAGGCCTAGACATGTTTTTAATTTGAAAGCACAGATTTTTGGAAAGCCAATTGAACTCTGTAATGAGGTATTAAATCTCAGGATTCTGTGTAGCTTTAATTTCAATGTCATTAGTTCTGCTTTGGACTATTTTTTACCATGCTTTGTTTATGTGCAGGCTATTTTTATTTTATTTTCTATCCTATTTATACTTTATAATTAGAAGGTAGATTATAAATATTGAGGGCTGCCACCTATGTTGCATACAGGTGTTGCATGCTCTCTCTACAATCTCCGGTGAACTGTCAGTGTTCCCGCTCTACTGACCTAGCTTATTAGGAAGTGCCACTTACCCGTCCTAACCCTCCAGCAAGGAGAATTGGGGGAGAGAGACTAGACATGGGCACGGTTGTTGATTTGCGCATGCCTGTTGATCTGTGTTTTCTGCAGAGGTCACAGAAATCCATTAGACATTCAAGGAATTGATTAAATTGTCACAGCTGTACGGAGAGGGGTTTCTTGAAGCATATCTCATCAAGATGTCCAGTATCTCCACATGCGAGGCACAGCTGAAGGGAATGTCGCTGTCACCAGTGTGTACAGTAAATAAGGAGCAGGAGAGAGTGCCTGGCTTCAGTACATGATGTGTGGTCCGGTGAGGAAGGCTTAATGTCTTAAGATGTAATGTCAGCTCCTTGGATCCAAATGGTGGCTCTTCTGTTCTTGGAGTTGTGAGGAGGCTGCTCTCTCAGCATCCCTCATCTGGGTTCATGCCTACCTGAGAGCTGAATCTGAGGAACTCTGAGGGTTGTTTTCTCTCCATTCTGAGTGTGTCCTCATCTTCTGTACCTGCTTTTTTGAAGATCCTGCAAAAAGAGTTGGTCTCCTTTATTCATAGCTAGATTATAAGCAGAAGAGGCCTGGCTCCTTAATGTCACCATTTTTATACTTGAATGCATCATAAAGGGGAATATCTATAGAGCAGAATCAGTGCTCCTAGGGTACAAGTCATTCAGGGGACACCAATTACTCCTTTGTCCTGGTCTCTGACTATTTTATACATGATTGGAACACAATAGGTCCCCAGAGTTCTCAGTACTTGAGAGAACCTTTCAAAGCTCCTTTAATTGCCCCCTGCCCTGTTTGTTCCTAATTTTTCCATTAGAAACTAAGGACACAGCTAAACTCCCTTTCAGAGCGCTTTCTGTCCCTATTTACAAATTGGCAGGAGAATAAATGGGGGTGGGGAGGGAAAGAGTGTGTGTGTGTGTGTTTCACCTTCAAAAAAATCTAGAATTTGTAGCCACATTTAGATATTTAGCAATATTTGCAAAAATGGAGTGATGGATAAGAAGGTGTGGAGGTGGGGCAAAATATTTAGAATTGAGTGAGTTATCTAAACGGGAAAGCTGAGAAATACATGCTTTCTTTGTCCTGTTTTAACTGCAAAAACAGCTGATGCATTTAAAGCCAGCCTTTTGCACCTCCACAACCCCAAGTCTGCAGTTGCACTGAGAGTACTTGCTGCTTGAAGCAGGATTACGCTGCTGTGGCAGAGGGAAGGAGTTGCGGGAGGGAAGGGAGAATTGTTTGGCCATTGTGGAACCATGAATATGACACAATTGCGGTGGCTGAGGAAATATCATTGCACAGTCTGGAAGAGGCCCCGGAGGAGAGAGGCTGTCTGTAAATTATTCATGCTCGCTAGTGTGAAAGCAATAAAATAAAATTAAAATTGAAATATAAACATACATCATGTTACATTTGTGCAGAAAGCGGGGAGCTTGGCTGCTGCAGACTTGTGGCATTGTAGGGATTGCGGAGGTTAAGGCAGGGAGACTACAGCCTGAAGTGTCATTTCCCAGAATAACAATTGGACCTGAAATAGCCCAGTGTGTGAATTCCTGGCAATCTTTGTACATTGAGCCTTTGGGGCCTGCAGCACCTGCCTCGTGGGAGTTAGTGTTACCTGTTCTGGCTTTCATGGTTGCATTCAGGCTGGATATTTGCCCTGTATTCTCTGAAGGGAGATGACCTTAGCGTGCTGAACACATGCTGGTACCAAGGCAGATGCAGGAAAGGGGGGATGTTCCTTGGCTATACAGCTTTTTGTCCGGAGTAGCCCTTTGCATAGGGGAAAGGGGCCAATCTCTAGGACCAACTGATGATCTGCTATGTGGGGTGTGGCTTCAAATTCCCCCTCATAGGAGCACACAGGTGCCTTTTTTAAATTGCTTAAGGGAAAGCAGTTGAAAAGCCGCTCGATACAAATCCCTTAAGCCACTATTGATGGAGACACTGGGGAAAGCTTCTGCCCAGCCCGGAATCTGAAGCATGGGGTACCATCTGTGTTCTGGCAGCTCCTTGGCCAAATTACATTCCAAGCCTTTCTTTCCTGCACTGTTTTTCATTAAATGAATTGAGTTTGCTGGAAATGGTCTGGCCATAAATATTCCCTCCCGCTCAGTACCGTCAGGTTATTACTGCTTCCCAAGTCAGTGCTTCGTGGCAGAGCAGAAGGTGGCCAGCACTCCTTATGAAATGAAAAACAAGAGTGGGGGAAAAAAATCCTCTGGCTGAGGAACTGGGGCAGCAGGGAACTCTGCAGAGAACCTTTCGTCTCTCTGCTGCTTCACATTCAGGGCCATAAATATTTTAATGGTGTTAGTAACAAATGAGAGAAGAAAGGGGAGGAGCACAGCCGTGCACTGTCTAATTTCGTACATTTCTGCTGAGAAAGTGATAGAAATGTAAGCGGATGACTTGGAAAGGGTGTGGGAGTGAAACAGCTGTAAAAAATGTAGTCCCGGAAAATAGCTCCAATTACATCATCCTCCAATTACAGAGCAGAATGGAAATACAGTGAGAGTGCAAAACATGACAAGAGTTTGTGGTTATCTGAGAGCCCAGCTAGTGGGGGTGCCGTCTGCTTCTGAGCACCAGAAAAGGAGTAAGCACAACTCACCTGGGGTGATAAATTGGTTTGTGTGGAGTTCTGCAGTCCTCTGATTTTGCTAGCAGTTTACAGAGAGGCATACATACTCCAGTGCTTCAGTGCTGGGGGCAGAAAATGCTTTCTTAAGGAGTATGGATAGTCTCATACATGACTCGTATCGTTTGGCATGGTGAAAATCTGTCCACCAAAAATACGTTTGTATCTAGTCTCTTGCACAGCTGGATACAGTAATAAATGTGTATTTATAGTTCCACGGGTCAGTTTTAATGCTGTTTTGGTAGCCGCAAAAATGGAACAAATTTCTCCCTGGTCTAGAGATGCTTCCTCTAAATGTCTAAAGTTATTGCTGTTTAGCCTCTTCCTTACTTCCCATCTGTTCGCTCTTTTCCCCTCTGCATCCCCTGCAATGTACCACTCTCTTCTGAAGCTGCAGTAGTGCAGATCATTTTTCAGTACTGTAGACCTCCAGTCTTTAGTCACCACAGGCGGTGTGTAGACGCTGCCAAGCTTCTGTCTCTGATGTTCAGTTCTAACATTTTAACAGTTATTAACTGTTACCAGCCCACTCCTGGGAATCTGATAATTATTGTGACAACTGTTTAGGAGTAATAGATCACCTTTTAAGCGTCTTTTGAAAATCATTTCCTTAATGTGTGGATAAATTTATTCTCTTGGTTGAACTATAATCAAACTCAGACAAAATTAATAGCAGTCAGGTTTTCCCTGCAGGCTGTTGGTTGACCATGCTACTTGACACACAGCTGTATTTTGATTCTAGTCTGATTTGTGTGGGCACAGCTGCTTCAGTGACTTGATTGCCGAGCAGGCCTTTTTGGTTATTAGCTGCATCGAGAAGGGTCAGTGAATTGCCCTTCGCTCCCCAACTCCTGCCAACTAATCAGTTAACTTTTTGGTAGATGGGGACAGTTGGACAGTACTCCTCATATCCCAGCTGTGCGCCTGTGCCGGCAGTCAACAGGCCTTTGATTCTGGATGCTACCACTTGCTGTGCACAATCCTTTCCAAACCAGACATCTTGATTTAGGAATGTAAGGTTTAGCAGATATGGTGTGGCGCCAGGTTAGACTTTTGTTCCTTTGATGTCTTTTTTTCAATTAGGAAATGTCCTGAGGGGTTATTTGTATTAGTTACATGCTCATAGGCAATTGGATAATGGGGATCTAGAATCTTTAATCTCCAAGCTTTCAGGTCAAACCCTGCCCGGGTCTATAGTAATCAAAGTTTCTTACTATCTGACTGTTAGCCTCAATCAATTTCAGTAGACCAGCATCCCATTACCTTAGTTGCCACTAATTGGCAAATTTGTCAGCAGCCTCAGAGGACAGGAGAAGGGTTAATTTGGGGCTGAGGTCTCAAATGCCCTCTTCGAGTTTCACCAGATCAAGGATGAGGGATACTGGCAGGGCTGTGTGGGGAGCTGGCACAGCTTCTGCCTTTGCCTTATTTATTCTAAGGACAGACAGAGTATTTAATTCTCCAAGGTTTTCACCAAATACTCTCATGCATCTATACACACTTGATATCAGCTGTGGGAGTTATAAAGTAAATATGCAAAGTATTAACCTGCTTGGGGGGTGGAGGGAGAGTCTGGAAGGGTTGGAAGGGGGAAATTCCTCTGAGCTGGGCACACTGGCCGAGACACTGGACTGATCATAGTGTCTGGAATTCTCTTGCAGTGCACTTGCCGCAAAGACATGGTGAAGATTTCCATGGATGTTTTTGTGAGGGTTCTACAACCAGAACGTTATGACTTATGGAAACAAGGGAAAGATGGTGCTGTTCTGGACCATATGAAACCCACAGCTCTGACCAGCCCAGAGCTGGATGCCTGGAATGAGACAAAACCTGAGCTGAAAGCTAAGCTGCTCCGCAGGTAAGGAGGGGATGTCATCTACTAAATCGGGGTGGGCAAACTTTTTGCCCCAAGGGCCACATCGGAGGTGCAAAACTGTATGGAGGGCCGGATAGGGAAGGCTGTGCCTCTGTAAACAGCCTGGCCCCTGGCCCCTGCCCCCTATCAGACCCTCTTCCTCTTCCCACCCCCTAACTGCCCCCCTCAGATCCCCTGACCTAAACAATCTCCCCTGCTCCTTGTTCCCTGACTGCCCACTCCCGGAACCCCTGCTGTCTATCCAACCCCCACCACTCCCTGCTCCCTATTCACACCCCTGCCCCTGCCAGGTCTCCCGGGACTCCCATGCTTATCCAACTGCTCCCTGTCCCCTGACTGTCTTCCCTCCCCTCTCCTCCCCCCCCCCCAAAAGCCTCTGCCCCATCCAACTGTTCCCCAGTCCCCTTACCATGACGCTCAGAGCAGCATGTCTGGCAGCCGTGCCAACTGGCCGGAGCCAGACACGCTGCCGCACTGCCCTGAAGGAGTACGCAGCCCCGCTGCCCAGAGCACTGCCCATGCGGTGAGCTGAAGCTGCAGAGGAAGGGCTGGGGGCCTAGCCTCCCTAGCTGGGAGCTCAGGGGCTGGGGAAGATGGTCCCACGGGCCGGATGTGGCCCACAGGCCAGAGTTTGCCCACCTCTGCGCTAGATGCTCATAGTTGTAGTGGCTAGACTATTTGGGACTTCTCCGTCTGTCTGAGGAGCTGCTCTGCAGTCTTGGCGGTACAGGCTCTGGTGCTGGGGTTGAAATTTCAGTTGCCCATCTCTAACAAGAAAAGTACATATGAGGCTCAAAATTCCCTGGGTTCATGGATTCCCTTTTATCTAGGCATTTGTATTGAGTCAGTCACTGTGATAAGAGCCCTAAAGCAGCTGGCTTGTGTGTGGGGCAAGTGTTGTCAAAAAGGTCCTGCTTGGGACATATGATGGCTCAGTGAATTGATATTTTCAGGGAGGAATTTACAGGCAAGTGAGAAGAAGGGTTCACATTGCTCTAACAGCCCAGAGTCCAATATCTTGTCCTCCAGTGGTAGCCAGTATCTGACATTTCTTAGACAAAGCCATATTAAACCCATAATTCACCTGGTCCACACTGCAATGGTGCAGATAGCCCATCAGTGGTTGGTACAGTGTGAATAGAACATAGACATACATGGGGAGAAATTGCTTCCTGACTTTTGCAGGCAACTTAAGCTCTGAAGCATGAGATTTGATGACCTTATTTTAGCTTCTCTAAACTTGAGAGAGATTGTAGGTGTGTGTTCATCCGGGACTCAGAAGCCAGGACTCCTGGGTTCTGTTTCTAGCTCACTGTGACATTTTGGGCAAGTTACTTAACCTCTGTGCTTGGTTTTACACATGTGAAATGTTGTAATATTACTTTACCTCCCAGGATGAGACTTAATTTTGTGAAGGATCTTGCTGAGGGACACTAGAGAAATTCAGAGACCTAATAGTATTAACGTTGGCACATGTAGTTAGTCTTGGAAGGATTCAACTTTTATTGGCGAATGTTGAAATCTCGATTTCACGGTGCACATACAAACCAACAAAAAATATTTCCACTGATCACTATCAAAATCTACAGACAGGCAAAGTAAGAAGAATGTGGCTTAAGTTTGATCTAAGGATATTTACTTTATATATTTTCATAGAATATCAGGGTTGACATCATATTTTGACATCATATGTTCGCAATTTTGTTTGTTAAAGCTTTAACTTTTTGAACCTCATTGCCTACGATCAGTAAATTAAATCAAACCCACCAATATCTCACAACTGAACGTTTAAATGGATAAAATAGAAAACATTCTTAAACGAACATTGATATTTTCTGACAAAATTATTTTTAAAAAACTACTTCTGGTTATATACATTAAAATCCTTTCCCCAATACAACCCCGATTCTTAGTTTTGCTTAGTACTTTCCCTTTGGACAGATGCCCACATCTCCACTGGCCATCTTATAGTTTCATCAGAAGGATCAAGGATTGAGCGGGTTGTGGGAACTCAGCTACTCTTTAGTCCAAGGGTCCAACCCTCTCTGTAAGGGTTGAAGCTCACTGTCAGGGTCATGTAATGAAATATGTGCTGTATCCGTCCATGCAGTACCTACTTTGTGGATGGAGGATTTCAGTTAATCTGACACTTTTTAACCAAAACTAAAATTAATGCAATGCAAAAATGTCTTCCCTAGCATATCGAGTAATTTTTAGCAATAAGAGACTCTTTGCCATCTGAGACCATTTTAGTGACGCAGAAATATTGTCCTGGATTTCACTCTCCCAGTTGATGAAACTGACCATATAAAATTGTCATTTTA
This sequence comes from Dermatemys mawii, assembly GCA_007922305.1. Taxonomy (NCBI): domain Eukaryota; kingdom Metazoa; phylum Chordata; order Testudines; family Dermatemydidae; genus Dermatemys; species Dermatemys mawii. The sequence goes on along the minus strand of ML677376.1, from coordinate 6,451,852 downwards.
AAATTAGTACCCAGAATTTAAACCTTGTAAATACTGATCTAAAGTAAGTCAGAACTATTCCATGTCTTTTAGTTGCATAACTCCTTTACAGTTTTTAAATATTATGGAAACATATATTCCTTATGAATATAAACTTGTGTGGCCCCCATCCTGAAAAACAAGATTCCATACAGTAAGTCTGATAGTGCCATCTACCAGGGAGCAGGAGAAGAAAAGACTGTCAGCAGCACAAAGTAGATCTAGGTAGACTCCTTCACATTTTCTTTTGTCGTTTTTCCTCCTCCTCTTCTGGAAGCATGGAGTCCTCTGCCTTTTGCTGCTTTTATGTCTAGTTTGGTTTCTGTATGTAAGTAGTAGAAGAACTGGAGAGTGGAAAATGACCTTTAAATAATTTATGGAGAATTGTTTTGACACTGCTTCCCTATGAATGTTGCAGGCTTCCAGTCCACAGGTGGATGACTCCCCTTCCCTGCCCTCAGGGCACAGTCTGGTCTCTTCTGTGGGATATGGTTAAAGTGAATGAGTTGCTGAACCTCTGATATAGCCTGAGCATCTGGTGAGCAGCTCTGGAAGGCTTAGATGCCACCAGATCCTCAGGGTGCAGTTCTGGACTCAAACCTCTTCTCCAAGCAAGCTGTTACTGGATCTCAGGTCCTGATTTCTCAGGGCGTTTATCAGGAACAACTCCATGTGCAGACAAGTCCTTAGCTCACCCACCCAGGGACTAAGGGCCCTGAGGAGCCATGACTCTTCTCGTTTTCTTTGGTTAATTCTAAGGTATTTTTCTCAGATAAGGGTGTAACCTTCAGGCTTCCCTTTTATTTATCCAGTGGGAAAGTACGATGTTCACGGAACCCAAGCCCTCTTTACTGAGTGGAGGCTTCAGCCCTATTCTTTCAGGCAACTGAGTTCCAGATCTCTGTACTGCCCGTCAGTCCTTGCTTTCACTTTTCCCTCTGTATTTTCCTCTCTCTGCTGCTCAGTCACATATCTCTGGGCTTGCTGGGTGAGCTCTCAAGGGGCCGCCTTGCTACTGTGCTTTTCTTTTAGCTGCCATATTTGTGTGGTTGTCTTTATTGCAGCACCCTGGAACCTCTCTGGTGTCCTTGCTTCCTTTCCTACTGCCCTTTCACTCCTTGTTAACTACCTTTAAGGGCCTTGTCTTCATCACTGGGGTAAGTCGACCTAAGTTATGCTATTCTAGCTATGTCAATAATGTAGCTGGAGTTGACTTAGCTTAGGTCGACTTACCCCATTGTCTTCACTTCGCTGCATTGACAGGAGATGCTCTCTGGTTTACTTCGCTTACTCTTCTCAGAGAGCTGGAGTACTGGGGTTGACCGGAAAGCACTCTGCAGCCGATTTAATGGGTCTTCAGCAGACATGCTAAATTGATCTCCCGGTAGTGAAGACCAGCCCATAGTCTACAGTTTATCTTTTTATCTCCCCCCTCCCCCGGTCTACGAAAAAGATGCAAGTGAACTTTCAGCAACAACAGAAGGCTTGCGCATTCTCTTAATGGTGGTTATTACATTTGTAGAAAGTGTGCCTAATTAGTAAAGATCAAGTTTCTGTTTCTAACCTCCAGTTTAGTAATCCTGTCCCTCTCATGCTTCACTCAGTTGCTGACTCTAGTGCTTGTTGGCTGGCTTTAACCTCCAGGTTTTTTGTTGAGGGCCTGGTAGTGCTCCTTTTCCAGAAAGGGATTAATTTACCCTTATATGGATTGCTTCCTCATCAGGGCATTTTCTGTCCATGAGCTTTGAAGAGTTTTGTTTTTTCCCAGCTTACACTTTTTATGAATGGAGAATTTCAGTTCATAACAATAAACGGTATGGTACAAGTCTGCTGTCCAGAAATAGAGCATGAGGTATGCTTCTAGTGGAACTCTGCAATGTAAGGTTCCACAGGGACAAAAGCCAATATTTGAAGTGCCATCAAATTGAGCATTAGACCTTGCTTCACTTGGCCAGTTAAGGCTCTCATATTTCTCTAGATTTGACTTTCAATGGGAGCTAGATGCCTAATCCACTTAGGCCTTTTAAAAAAAGTGCTGCTAGGTATCTGCATCTTTAAGCACCTAAAATATAAATTATCCCTAGTTTCCAGAACTTTTATGTGAATTTGATTCCTTGCCTCAGCAACTCCTGCATATGGGGCTTCATACTGTAGTTGGGATGAAGTATATTGTGACCTTATATGTAGCCTAGAAGCTGTCTTAATCTTGTCTGCTTCTGTTGGCAAAACAAGTGTTTAATAGCTTCTAAAAGAATCATTACTTGATTACAAGACTTAATATGGCCTCCCTTTTGTCTGAACATTTCTAGAGCCACCACTACCACTAAGGCAGAGGCATCTGATATGGTTTACTTGATTTATGGATGGCTGTGATTCTGCAGCTATGGAATCCACCCTTTGGCAGAGTACTGTACTCCAGAATCTAAGATTTCCTTAAAAAAAGTTTCTCTCTCATGGTGGTAAAAATAACCTTAAAAATGTGAGCTGAATCCAAACTAATGTGGTGATGTCTGCATGAATCAACAGACAGCCTGAAACAATAGCTCTGCAAGGGGTAAGCTGCTCTGTTCATTTCAGTTGGGTGTTAACTCTGAAATCTAAAGATACGGTCACTTACATTTCATTTTTAGCTATGTACTTCTGATTATTTAAGCATAAAGATCAGCTAGTGTGGCAGTTCTCAAACTTACCTAAACCGCGACCCATTTTTCTTCAGATGCCAGGCAGCGCGACCCTTGTACGTCCGCCGAAAAGCTGCCGAATGAATTACTTCCGCATTCGACGGGTTTTTGATGGTCATGCCGATCGCTCCCAAGTGTCCACCGAAGCCTGAAATAAGCACTTCGGTGGCACTCGGGAGCGCTCACCATGTCCACCTAAAAACTGCTGAATGGGGAAGTAATTCATTCAGTGGCTTTTCAGCAGCGCCAGGAGCTCGCAACCCCCTGGGAAGCGGACGGCAACCTCCTGGGGTTCACGAGCCCTGGTTTGAGAACTGCTGAGCTAGTGTGCTTATTTCACAATCCCAAACTTTTTACTTTCACTCTCCCTCTGAAGCCAAAATAAGTAACTCTTGGGTTCCTATACTGATTGCACTATATATTTTCCTACTTAATTTAATACAATTCTCTATCTTTAATGTAAATGAAGTTGGTGCAGAATTTTCAGTTTTCTGCAAAATCTAGGAGACCTTGCCTCAGAATTTAGGTCCAACTTGCTTGTGAGTATACAGGGCCACTGTTTTAGGTAGAGTCACTATATGGTGCTCAGACTACCATTGCTCCTCAGCAATTAGATCTTTCCTTACTTTTTAAGGCTGATTTTGGTGTCACATTAAGCCTAAATTTTGTTCTTGCTGCTTATCACTTCTGCTTGCTGTATGGAATCTTGTTTTGTAGGATGGGAGAAGAGTGGGCATGCTATAAGGGAAAAATTACATATCAGTAATTGTTGTTTGTAGTCCCCTCTTTTCTCCCATCTTCATTTCTACCCGTCACTTATACTCCGTTGCTTTTGTACATGTGTGTGTCTCCTAATTTTGTTTGTTTTTAAATGATTTGAGAGAAAAGGAGTGGAAACGTGGCTGTATAAATCTCCTGTGCTTTACAGTCTTTTTGACTTAGCCTCCTAGCAGATGATGCTCTAATGTTTTGATCTACTGGAATCTTGTTTTATAGGATGGGAGATGAAGAAGAGGACAACAAACAAAATTTCCGGTATGTAATTTCCCTTCCCTGTTTGCCAGAGATCCCCATTACGAAAAAGGAGTAACATTCTTTCTGTCACTGCTATAAAGTAATACTGTACTGAACTTTTCAATAATGGACTTCAAGACAGAACAGAAACCAATCCCAAAGCTCCATTACTATGGGTATGAGCCACAGCGTAAACACGTAGAGCGAGAGAATGGGTCTGACCGCTTTAGGGATACTTAAACCACACCTTCTTGTTCTGTCTCATACTTTCTTTGGTGGGAGGAGATTAGCTGTTAGCCATTTGTTTCACTTCTCCATTCTCTAACCCCAGTGATAGGCATTTATGCTATGCTCACATAATCCAATTCTGGCCTCAACTAGACCGTATTATCTCCATACGTGCTTCTCCAGAAGAGAAATAGCATGGCCTGAATTCCAAACATACTCCTAAATTCCTACTGTTGACTGTACCCCTGGGTTTTTAAATCCTTTTTCCTAGTGTGGGAACAGCTTCTCATTTCACACTCTCAAATCCCTTCATAATTTTGAATATCCCTGTCAGGTCATTTAATGCCGACATGTCTGACTGAGCTAAACTCATTGTGATACTGGAGTTTAGATGGTTGTCAATGTCAACTGTATTTGCCACACTGGATTTATGTTCAGGATTCAGTTTAAAATAGCTTACAACTGAGAAGGTTTTTCAACAGCCTGTGCAAGAAAGCAATCCTGCACTACCCTTTCGCATCTGGATTACCTTTTTTCGGCTTTGACTGCTTTGCTTGTCACTTTAATAGATGAGTAATTGGAATGCTGTAATTAAGACTGCTTTATCGGTAGAAGCTTTTCCTGTTCTGTTTTCTGACTCTGCCCTTAGCTGTAGCATAGAGCCACATCCCAGAATCCCTTGAATGACTTTCTGAGTCCTTTTGTCCAAAATACGTCTGCTGCATCACCCATGTTTACATCATTTCTCTCTGCAAACTAATTGCCATCTACTGCCATTAATCTGCCCTCACAAGTAACCCTACTCCTATTTTATTTTCCCTCTTTCGTAAACAGTCTCCCATTTTTATTAAATCTGAAAATGTTATCCTGGATTGGCTTGGTCTCTGTTGTTTCAGTAATACCAGTCTTAATCTTGAACACCTTTGTAGCTGTAAAATCAGCAGGTGGGTCATGTCTGATCCCAGTGGCATGGAGGGTATTCAGGTAGTGTCTCTGAGGCTGCCTTTGTTTTACCTTTGCTCGATTTCCTACTGGTGTGCATCTCCTTCTGTCAGGAGAGAGGTTTTCCAGGAGCTCCGTGTGTCCCATTCTAGTTCTGGTCCGTCATTCCTGAATGTGCAGCTGATGTACTGAATAAACCTACGGTAGTGAAGATGCTGCCCTGTCATGGTATTTGCATAATGGTTAATTGATTGTGGCTAAAGCTAATTGGTCAACAGAGCGGGTTGCCAATAAACAGCAGTTGCATTCCAAAAAGTTTAATTGGATTAGAAGGTTTTATAAATGGGTTGCCAATAGAAGAAGTAAATGGGAACTGGAAGGAGAATGGTTTCTCCCTTGGTCATGTTTTCTTTAAGAGAAAAATCTTTATAAAGAGGAAATTGAATTACGGTAGAATTTTCATGTGCCGAGATAAAAGCCAAATGAGCCAGTGTGTGTGTTCTCTTAGGCACGGTCTCCTGATTTCCCGCTCCTCCCCTTTCTTTTCCCCACAATGCTTGCTTTGCAATGTGCAGGGTAGTTCTGTCCCCTCATCTAGTATTGTGCAGTGCTAAAGCATGTCCAGAGATGGCTCCACTTCATCTGAAGTGTATTTAAATTGATAACACCAGCAGAATATTAATTACGACAGACCTATAACTTTTTTTAAAACCCTCAAGCGAAGAGTTAGGTTAATTTTAAAAAACAGTATATGAGACCATCTTAACTAGGAAGCCTGATGTGTGACTGATGTTTTAAAAACTTCCTAATATATGTGTCTTAAATCCAGGCATTACTAGCACCTAGGCAAGAAAGAGATTGCTTGTATTAATGGGAGCTTATCTCTTCTTTAGTGTAGCCCTGTGTTGTCCTCCAGGACTCTTCCGTTCCCTGTTGTTGCTTTGTGTCATTCCTGCCCCCAGCTTTCCGGCATATAATAATTGGCCTGTTACTTTAGTAAAAACTGAGTGGTGTGCGGAAATTCCCTGAATGCCAATTTTATGAGGGTCCTAAAATACTTTAATTAGGATAATTTTACAGATAGTTGGCCTCAAATATTGCTCCATTTCAGAGCTGATCTTCCTAAAACAGTTTCTGTCTTCTCCCACACAAGCTTCAGGAAAGACAGCATGGTTTGGTAGTCAAAACTCTTGGGTTCTTTTCTCTGGACTGTGACTGAGTTACTGACCTTCAGCAGGGTCACGTAACCTCTTTGTGTACATTGGAAATGATACTTGCTTCCCAGGTGTGTTGTGAATGTTAATATCTGTGTAGAGCACTTTATGAATTCTAAGTGTTATTCCTTACCCTCTCTCTTTACTCCTCACACCCTTCTTTCTCTGTGTGAGCCTACTACTTAGCAGTGAAGATCCTCAGTTAACCTGGGCTGTTGTAAAAGATCCACCTGCCTGTGTCCACTTTGCTCATTGCTTCCCCGATTATTCCAAAATTGCTGTGAACACGTGTTACTTGGTCCAGTGACCTCACTTAGCCACCTTCTCCATATGTTTACAACTCCTGGATTGAAATAATTCTGCCTGAACACCCCCGCTTCCCTCACCAGGGTGAAGTTTATCTTGTTCTGTGTTTCCAAACTCTTTGGTTTAAACTACACTTTAAGTCACGTTGAAATAAATCCCTTTTCAAAAGAGGCAAATGCCACCTTTTTGGCTTTTTCATTCTTTCCAAATAGTTGATTATGGGGTTTGAAAACTAAGTGCTCCACACACTGTGAGCTCTGCAAAGCAGTAATGTTGTCCTGGAAAGATCACCTTAATTTCATGTGGTCATGTAGATTATCTGCCTATGGCTTCGTTTTAACCAGCTTCACAGTCTGACCATTTCTGATATTGGAGATGTGTCCAGGTAGGTAACATAGTCCTTCTCTTCCAGTAGTGTCAACCCATTGTGACAGAGGTCCAAGTTTGTACTTGTGGGTCCTGCGCTTCCTGGCAGATTTAAGGGCCTCAGAAACTCATCTAGGCCCCAGAGTGACCTCCATTTCTCAGTATAATTGGCAAGAGTCACCGCCTAGTGAGTTACTTTCATCACAGGCCAGTATGGAAGATAGAAAAAGAGGGGAGCCCGGGCCTGCCCTCTACTCCGGGCTCCAGCCCAGGGACCCTAATAGTATCAGCTAAGATGACTGACCTTTTATCCACAAAACACAATACAATTCCCTGGGCTACTTCCCCACAGCAGTCCCCGCTTCTTCAAACTCCACTTCACCCTTACCTCAGGACCTCCTTCCTTCTGTATGATATGTTGTCCACCACTCAGTCTCACCAACAGCACAGCTTCCTCTCACAGCTCCTGACACCCACAGCCACCTGACTAACTGGGAGGTTTTTAACTGGTTTCAGCCAGTCCCTGGTTGGCTTCAGGTGTCCCAATCAGGCTAGCTGTTTCTACTCCTTTCTAGAAGGTTCTTAATTGGCCCGAGGTGTCTTGATTGGTCTGGAATAGCCTTTGTTAGGCTATCCAGGGAACAGGGACCTGCACATCCTGAGACTAATATACCTGCTTTCCAGCACTCTCTTATATCCTTCTGGACTGACTCCGTCACACCATCTACTTGTAACTCCAGAATACAATTTCATCAGATGAGTGCTCCCTTCTCTGCCCCTCATCCCCATCTCCGTGCAGCTTTAGCAGGGAGAAGAGCACTGTGAAACCTTTATTGCATCCGATATGAGGTTAAAGCTTTAGAACCTGTTGCAACCTTTGTGCCATACTTGAGAATAACAGGGGTAAAAGCCATCCTTTACACGGATAGCCTCCAAAACGTGATTCTACTTAGCCAGCTACAGAAGATTTAACGTCTAACAGAATGTTGTTCATTTCTCTCCTTTCTGAGGAGGTGGTATGTTTTCAGGATTGCAGTGAAGAGAAAAGCTGTGATCCTTCTGAGTTCAGCTGTATGTTCTACCTAATGAATGTCTTGCAGATATGAAGTTAACATCTATACTTAGAGGGCAACCATATGGTTAGAGTCTAGCAATTATATATTACTGTGCATGTGGATCAACTTTTTTCTGTATTAATCATTCATTATTTCTCAGGTTGTGTTTTTTCTTATGATTTGTTGCCTCATTAAGAGCTCTGTTAACTTCATTCTATTCCAAATCTAATTAGCATCAGAGTTTATGGACAGGTTCTGAGGATGTGAAGCTAGATTCCTGGAGAGTCTTGGCAGATGAGTTGCCATAGATGGCGTTGTGTTCCTATGTAATGTGGTGGCAGATGCAATGGCATGGAATGGGGACACCGTATGGAAGCTGCTACTTTCGAAAATCTCTGCATGCTAAAATGATGATGAAAGTCGCAGCTCTCTGACTCAATCTCTGCTGTAAAGGGTTTTGTTAGGCTCAGACTCAGGATCCAGAGGTCTATTTGAGATACTTTTTAAAAACTTAATGAAATGTGGCTCCTAAACTGGAGAAACTCCCTGATTTCATGTCCCCTAGTGGCTTAGGGTCATTATCTGTAATCTCCCCCTCTTGGATTTCACCAGTAGGCCTTTTCACACTCAGTAAGGATTTTGTCTCCACTAGGCCCTTAGTGTCAAATTGATGCTTGATATCTAATGTGCTTCTTTAGTTAGCCTTCCCCATCACCCTTGAGCCCTGTGAATTGTACTGCTACTGTATCAAGTTTCTCAAAAAGCCATAGACTGTCTATATTGACTTAGTGCCCTAAGCAGTCTATGCCTTGCTTTTAAAAAATTGAGCTTGGTAGTGTCTGATTGCAAAGGAACACAATCCAGCTGAGTACCTTCAGATTTTTGTAGGGAGGCAGACACCTAGAAAGATACAAAAATGTGGAGTGCAGACAGAGAACAAAATATGACACTTCCCCCCTACCTCTATAGAAAGCTTGCAGAAAGTGGGCCAAAGGAGCTTAGATTAAAATTATGGTTTAAAATTACTGTAACTACATAGCATCAGTTTACATTAATGGTGAAAACTTTCTTGGTGAACCTTAGGGACGCCTCAAATTAATAGTCTTTCATGGCTCCTGTGAATGGATCTTAGATGTTTTACTGTCAGGCTTACCTGTTCAATTTTAGATGTCTCCCCTGTCCCTGCGGCTAGCTCTGTGCAAGACCGTAATCGTTTATGAACTGAAGGCTGTTTCTTTATGTGAAACATTTCTGCCTCTCCAGGTCTCACAGAAAAAGAAGTCAACCCAGAAGGCATAAAACAGAGGATCAGAAGTCTCTTGGGGAAGTCATAGCTATGGAGACAGCCCTGGAAGAAGTCAAAATGAAGGAGGAGCTGAAAAGAGGGCCAGACCTAGATGAAGAGGAGAGAAGTAAAGTGACTGAAGGGGGAGAAGGTAAGGGCCATGCTCACTGATGGGTACATTGTTTTTAAGCAGAAGTGGAGTGAACTGTTTCTCCAGAATGCATTTGTAAATAAGTTATCTAGCGTTTATTCCTCCTGAAAAATCAGTGAAGTCTTTCCCTGTATTAAGTCTGTACTTTCTGAGGTACACCATCTTACAGTAGCAACTGATTTTTCCCTCTAAGAATGCCGTCCAAATTGCTTTCTTGTCAGGGCTTGGAAGTTTTGCCAAAGCTATTAGTTTTGTTAAACTACAATTTACAAGAGTAATATTTTTTTAAATATTGCATAAAAGAATGACTTGATACTTTTTATCCCCTTCTGTGAGAGAATGTTTTGTGCATTCTTGTGGGCATTCGATTCCCTCTTACCTATCCGCACCCACCTCCGGAGGCTGCAGGTAAAGCTGATCTTAAGATGTGAGAGATCACCAGGTACCATCTGGTATAGGGGAGAGATTAGACTTATCTCTGAGTGGCTGAGCTAGCACAAGTCCCTGGGATCCCTACAGAACCAGCACAGGTTCCAAACTTTGCTTCAGGGGAGGAAGTGTTGTCTAGTCTGATCAGGGAACTGGGAGTCAAGACAAGGGCTGCTTTCCCCACCTCTGCCACTGAATCTCTAAGTGTTTTGGCAAGTCACTTAACCTCACTCTGGCTGCTTTTTATGCATCCATTCAGTGGATGTGATATTTATTAATCTTGCAGGATTCTTGTGAGAAATGTTTTTGTAAAGTGCTTTAAAAGCCTTGGTTTAGAGGCACGATGTCCAGGAGACAGTATATTGAAGGTTTGGCACAATGTGTGTCCTGACTTGCAGATGGTTTCTCTCTGGATCACATAAGAGTTGACTCTCACTGTTGAAGAACCAAATCTTTTCTCTTAGAAATCGGTAGCTCTTCCCACTAGGGGCCCTTTCTGTTGCCACTAAAGCCGTCTGTCTCGGTGCTGTATTGATTGTCGCTGTTCATGCTGCTGGTAAGCGTTTCTCCTTCACCTGACTTTTGAGGAACTCTAAAGCACTTAACAAACATTAATGGATTCATCTTCATATTGCATAATCCCCTTTATTATTCCCAATTAAATTTGGGGAAAATTGAGGCAGCAGAAGTTTAAATGTCTTGGTGACAGTGTCACACAGGAGGTCTATGGAAGACCTGGAACTAGAGCCCAGCTTCCTGATATAGTCCCAGGATCTATCAACTAGACCAGGGGTCTCAAACACGTGGCCCACGGAGTTATTTCCTGCATCCTGCCAAGCTCCCCGCACGCACCCCCGCCCCCATCTCACCAGAGTTATTTCCTGCAGCCCACCAAGTTCCCCTCCCCCTGCTCCTTCTCCCCACAGCGTACTGTCACTGTGTCCCCGTTCATTTGGTGGCGGGAAGTGTCTGGAGGTAAGCAAACAGCTGTTTGGCGCTTTCCAGGAGGGAGAGGGGAGGAGCGGGGAGCCATGTGCTCAGGGGAGGAGGCGAGGCAGGGATTTGGGGAGAGGTTGCAATTGGGGTGGAAGAGGCAGGGGAAGGGCTGAGGCCTCATGGAAGGGATGGAGTAGGGGTGTGGCCTGAGGCAGCGGGGGTGTGGTGTGGCCCTTGGGCCAATGTACTAGTCCTCATGTGGCCCTCTTGATGATTCAAGTTTGAGATCCCCGAACTAGACAGTGCTCCCTCCTGCTCCAAGGAAGATAAGAAGATGTGGAATATTGGCATATGGAGAAAGAGCAGCACAGCATGAGTAGGTACTTCCTGTCACTCCATCCTGCAAATGCCAGCAGTACATTAAACTATACACTTGGCTCATGTATGGGTTTAACACTTGCTGTTTGTAATAAATGGCCGGAAAAAGCTGATGTCTCATGAGAGACTAGATATAAGTGGCAGGCACAGATCTGAGATCCTTAGACTGGAAGAGAGGCGGGAAGAATGGCTGAGTTCTAGATAAGGAGATTTTTAAATCACACGCTTGGCTCTGGTGTTGAAAACAGCTAGCTTAGAAGGAACAAATGGCATTTTCAGCACCATTATAGAAAATTTGACAAGCAGCTAGTCTGTTTTCAGTGCAGTTTCAAGGGGACGCTGCCTGGGCTGGCTCTACCTTTCCTGCTGCCCCAAGCAGGGGGGCGGCATTCTGAGCGCTGGCAGGTCGTCTGGCCAGACCCGCGGCTTCTGTGGTACGCCTGCGGCAGGTCCGATGGTTTCGGAAGTTTGGTGGACCTGCCGCAGCCGTGCCGCTGAATCTGCGTGAGGGGCCACCCTACCAGCAGCTGGAATGCCTCCCCCTGCCATTGGCCGCTCCAGGCATGTGATTGCTGTGCTGGTGCCTGGAGCTGGACCTGGACACTGCTGATAACCGTTGTCACAATGGATCAGTGTCTTAATGCAGTTTCTTAGGGCTTTTGAAAAAGTTAAATACACCTGGGTTTGCCCATCTTCTTACATGCGTGGTCTGCATTCTCATCCTCAAACTTCATACAGATTTCAACTAAATCATTTGATTTTCCTTTGTTTATGGTTGAAGTCTGTATGGAGTGCAGAAGAGAGAGCACCTGGCTGACCTGAGCGAGTAGTTGCAGGTTTCCCTCCTTTTTCCTCGTCTCCTCCCCACCCCTGCTTCCTCATTTTGCTTTGATTTTTAGTCTGGTTGTGTCATAAGTGTGAAGTAGCCTAGAATTAGTGTTTACCTGTAAGGGGTTAAGCTAAAGGTAACCTGAGAGGTGGACAACTGACCAATGAGAAATTTTCTCAGGAGACAAAGGATTTTAAGTTCAGTTTCTCTCTGGCTCTCCCTCTGTTCACCTCGGCTATGGGATGAACACAGCTATGTCTTTCACTGTAACTATAAGATTCTATCAAGTACTGTAGTCAGTAAGTTTACCTTCTTTTTATCACTTGGAGGGTTCTCAGTGGTGAGTGTTGGCTGGGTGCTTCTTGAGATTGTAAGATTCAGCAGAGATATCAACAGTGGGAGAAAGTTGCCTCGGGGGAGAGGTTTGGTTTCTGAATCCTTTTGTTGATTATGGTAGATGCTGTTCTATTGATGGTTATAAGCGATTTATTCCTTTCTTTTTTTCTTTTATTAAAATCTCTCTCTTAAGAAGCTGACTGCTTGTTTTCCATTGTGTAAGATCCTGGTTTTGGATCGGGCACGTCTCGCAGGAGCAGGCGAGGTTTGTTTTTTTTCTCTCAAGCTTCCCAGGGAAGGAAGAAGTTTGGGGGGTAAGTGGAAAGGGAAAGAAGGGTCCCAAACTACCCTAGACCTAGTTTGGTGGTGGCAGTGTACCAGGTCCAGATACAGAAGTTGTGTTCTGGGGAAAAGCATTTTAACCCAAGCTGGTAAAATAAGCTTGTGGGAGTTATTTCTTTTTTCATGTGGGTCCCCACATCTGTACCCTGGAGTTCAGAGTGGGGAGGCAATCCTGACAGGTTGTAAAAGGATATTCCTCTTATATCAGAAAAGAGGAACAAAGCGGGTTGGGAGGAGGAGGAGTGGGATTCTTCAGAGATCACTGGCAGCTTTCAAGAAATGTCTGTTTCATGTTGTTGTTGTTTTTGGACTTCTTGAATATTAATAGCTCTGGTTTTAAGGGTTTCTCACCCAGAAACTTGACAGTTTTTTCTCTTTGCCTTTTATGACTAAGCTTTATGTTAGTAATTCATCATTTCAGTATCAATGCTTTCAGAATTTCTTAGCAGATTTCCTTGTGATTAGAAGTTAAGGAGAGAGCCTTCCAGCTCTGCTCCTCTCTCTGAATGAGTTAGAAAGAATGTAAGGCATGTACCAACAGGTGCTTTCTACCATGCTGTGCATGTTATCAGTGCTGCAGGGCTGGGATGTAGACTCCTGTGCTTCACAGGAGGACTCTGTCTTTTGATGTGAAAAGAAGCAATGAGACCGCTAACTGTGAAGTGGTTATATATGTATTTTATTGCACACCACTTAGCATTTAAAGATGACACAACCCCATTAACTCTGTGGCATGTTGCAGTTGCAAACACACACACACAATTACATGAAGTAATGCTTTGGTTAGAATGCACACAGGCCAAAGGCAAGAAATTCAAGTTCATGCCAGTGATTTGTTATTGCCATGTCCTCTGGTGCCTGTAATAATACATTTTTATGTATGTTTATAAAATAACTGATTAGACAACCCTGCAATACCTGAACACTACAGTCAGTCAAGAGCACAGTAGACATGTCATCTTGAATTCTTTTATTGTCAGGTAGGACATCTCTGAGTGTCATCCTGTTTTCTTCCAGCGTTGTTTGGGGAGAGGTAAATAAAGATTCTGGGATACAGTAGTCCTGTCATAATGTGATGCAAAAGCGTGTCTTGACGCCATATCAAAATGTGTTAAGGTAGTGTTGACCAGCAAGATATTTCAGATCACTTTCTAGCATCCTTTGGGACAGACATCCCTGTCAGAATGAAAACTCTTCTTTAAAGGTCAAATTTCATGCTAGCTAACACCTGCTCCATAGAGAGTCAACAATGCTGCTTCATTTGACCACACATGGCTACAGGAAGGTGCTTCCTTCCTGTAGGGTTGAGTGTGTCACTCTTTTGTATCACTTCCAGCTTCGGTTAGCTTGCCAGTTTGAGACCCAGCTGGGTTCCCCCACAAATAATTTGAAAGGTGTAAACATAAAGGGTGGAGAAGAATGTTTTAGGGTGTGGTGTCCACTCCAAGAAGAAATGAAATAAAGTTAAGAAAGTGAAAATGAAACTGACTATACTGGGAAGAGAAATGAAATAGTCTCCATGACTCCTAGAGAGTCTCTCAACTGTGGGATAGTCTCCAAAGTGGACAGGTGAAAGCCCCATCATTTGGAACACTTAAAATGATTTGTACAAAACACTAGAAATCACTTCCTGGAGCAATGCAGCATTACTAGAGGGATGCAGTGGAGAAAGACTTGATAGGTTTCTCCCATCTCTAATTCCTGTTGTGATTCTATGATTGATCTGCTACTAGATTGACGCTTCCATCTTATAGTTCCTTAAATTGTATTGTTAACAACTTAAAAAGCATTCAACTACAGCTGGGTCTGAATTGCTGCTGTTAATGTCTGTTTCCAGTCTTCTGTACCAGTGCAGATATTTGGGCTTAGTAGCAGATGAAGTCAGTATTCTGCAAAGTTTTCGGGTGTGAATGCCTAAAGTTAGACTCCTACATAAGTAGCCTGATTTTTCAGAAGTATTGAGCATCTGCAATGTCTGTTGAAATTGGTGTACGTTTTCTACCTGCCTCTGCCCCAGCCAGCTCCCCTTGTCCTCCTCCAAAAATGAAACTACTATTGCATTTTTAAAGTTTTCATGTCTACTTGCTGTGTAATTTGGATCCATCTTCAGTGAATGAATAGCTACAGGATGTGACGGTCCCTACACTAATCCATTGTAATGAAAAGGTAATGATTTAAAAATAAAGACGCCTTCTACATCTGTAAACATTCCTGATTAACAGACTTCCCCTTCAAATCTCACTCTTATTATTCCTGTATTCTGGTGTATCTTTCAGATATATCTGTAAACTAGATCTTTTTGTCTCAACATTTAAACTTTTAAACATAGGCCTGGATACCAGCTGCTATCAAATTAGCCTGTTTAGAAGTCAACAAAGCCAGTGAATGACTTTAATTTTGTTGCTTGGGTAGAGAATTCTCTGAGTGTATAGAGAGTAAATATGATCTGTTCTTGTGTGACTGAGGAGAAATCCAATTTGACTTTCATTCAGTGTGTTTTTCTCTCTAAGGAAATTCAGTATTGCTTTCTGTGTGATACTACAAACCACTTTATCTGAAGTGCTACTTACACAAATACAACAATAACTATTTGGGCTGGCCTTGTAGCCATTTTTATAAATTAGTGTAAATAAGACCCTCAGAACACGCACTCCTGGGAAATGTCCAGATTTAGATGTCCACCTAAAAGACTTCAGCAGGGATTCTTACAGCTTCATCTTACTTGGGGTTTAATCATTTTACAGAGTATCACATTTATTCAGTGGCAGCTTATCTGATTTTCTGCAGCAAGCTAAGCCTGGCCAGTTGGTTTTGCTTTTCTTTTTAATGGCAGATTCTGAGCTTGGGAGTTGGTTAGTAACCTTCATTATTAGGGTAATGTTCTCTCTCTTTCTCTGCTCCCGCTTCTGGGTTGTGGTTTCCCTCACCTCTCCCCATCCTATTAGTAGGGAGAGTGACCTTTTTCAACAGAGTCATCCAGTCGTAGCAGCTGTTGTTGAAAAACAATCTTTTATTAAACAGATTGCGGGCTGGCATCATCTGTGGAACATCTATTATTTACTTTCCTTTGAGTGGACTGATAACTTTATTCATGAAATGTGTGAAGGGGTGAGCACAGGAAACATAATTCACTGCAGATGCAATAAGGGAAACAGTCAGGACATCTTCTATCCTGACCCAGAGATGCTCATCAAGGCCCAGGAGGCATTTTAATCATGGCTGTTCTGGAATGCTCTGAAATCTAATTGACCCAATCATTTTACAGGGTTATATTGGGAGGAAAGGTGGGGAGAGAGGAGAGAAGGTCTCTGTTTTATGGGTGATCCCTGTCTCTGTAGAAAAATATTGGGGCATCTGCCCAAGGAATTTGTGCACTGTCACTGCTTTGTAAGAGAGATGTGACAGTATGCAGATAAAATTAGTGGTGGTGCATCAGGAGAGAGAGATGAAAGCAAGCATTGAAAATGCCCCGGACAGTAGCCAGTACTAAGATGGTGTTGATAATAGACCTGGTTCAATGCTGTGTTTGATTCATCGTTTAAATCAGGGGTGGGCAAACTTTTTGGCTCGAGAGCCACAATGGGATTGCAAAATTATATGGAGGGCTGTGTAGCGAAGGCCCTGCCCCTTATCTGGTCCCCTTCCAATTCCCGCCCCCCTTACTACCTCTTCAAAATCCCCGACCCATCCATCCACTCCTGAGCTTGTCCGCTGACTGCTCCATCCAGAGACCCCTCACCCCAACCACCCCCCAGGACCCTACCCCCTACCCAACTCCTTTGTCCTCTGACTGCCCCAACCCCACCCCCACCCCTAACAGACCCCTGGGACTCCTATGCTCCATCCAACCCTGCTGCTACCTAACCGCCCCATCGAGAGATTCCCCCACCCAGAGCCCTACCACCTATCCAACCCGCTCTGTTCCTGTCCCCTGATTGCCCCCACAACTTAGCCACCCCCCCACCCCGATCCCCTTACCAAGAGACGTTTGGCATAGCCCTGGGGAAGGGGAGCGTGCAACCCTGGCCCCTGGAGTGCTGCCCATGCAGTGTGGTTCCGGGAGAGGGGGGTGTGCACAGCCGTGCCCCTCCTCCCAGCGCTGGCCGCATGGCATGGCTCAAGGGAAGAGGGAAGCTGCACTCCCAGCCCCCCCACCCCCGGAGCGCTGCCTGCAGTGGTGGGGCTCCGGGGGAGGGGATAACGCACAATCGCGGTTCCAGGGGAGTGGGGGGAATGGAGCTGCGCGTCCCCCGCCCCAGCGCTGGCTGCGCGATGCAGCTCGGGAAGAGAGGGGAGTGCGCAGCCACATCCCCCCTTCCCCCAAGCGCTGCCCACAGCGACGCAGCTCCGGAGGAGGGGGAGTGCAAAGCTGCGCCCCTCCTCCGGAGCACTGGCCGCACGGCACGGCTCAGGGGGAGGGGGAAGCCGCAGCCCCGGCCCCTCCGGAGCATTGCCCGCAGCAGCGCCCGCGGCTCCGGGCGAGGGGAGGTGCTGAGCTGCGCCCCCCCTCCCCTCCCAAGCCCTGGCCTCAGGGCGCGACTCCGGGGGAGGGGGTAGCGTGCAGCCCCGGCCCGCAGAGTGCTACCCGCGTGGCAGTTTCATGGGGGAGGGGCCAGGAGCAGCCCCTGCTGGCCGGACGCAATGGCGCCACAGGCCAGATCTGGCCCGCGGGCTGTAGTTTGCCCACCCCTGGTTTAAAGCCATCTTTGTAAGGGCTTGGTGTGAGAAGCCTTTCAGTGAAGTGATTTAGGTGGCTTGGTTCGATGCCTCATTTCCCAGGGTCGTTGACTGCAAGGGCTATGTGGCAGTACTCACATACCATCAATGCTTTTACATGGAGGGAACAGTAATTGGGGAGGGTTTTGAGGTGGGGTATGAAATGGGATATGGAAATCCTCCAAATACATATTGTTCTGCTCAGAGTTTGTAAAAGGCAGAACTGTCCTTCCACCTCTGGACTATGGCCCTATCAAACCGGAATCTTAAAATAAAGAGGCCTAGTTGCATGTGACTTCATTGTGGGATTTTAGGGCCAAATGGACATGTTTTACAGCTTAGGTTTTGTAAAGGTGCCAAGAAGTGAGTGAGATGCCCAAATGTGTAGTGCCTTGATTCATACGCTTCCTTAAGAGGGAAGGATTTTCTGACATTGGTACATTGGCTTCTGCTAACTATCACTTGCCCCACTGAATAGTAAGGCAAATGAGAAACTATGTGAAATAGCTGTTGAGGGAAATAGGTAGAACTTTCCTTTGCTTAATCTTCTGTTCCGGTGCTGTAACCCAGTAAATTGGGCTCTAGGATCAGAATTCCAGTTACTTTGACCTCACTATTTCTGCCTAGGCCGGTGACTGGTGTTATGTTAATACAACATGCAGGTGAACCTTGAAGCTCTCAGTCCAGTTTCTGGTGGACAGGTATCTTCTGTCCCAGCTGACGTTCACATTGGCAGTCTCAGCAAGCAGGTGGAAGATTGAATAGGCCACAGGTACAAAATGAGCTTTTGATTTCTAGAGCCAGTCCTTCGGCCTCAGAGCTGAGGGACATCATGGTGTATCCTGCGTGACTGATGCCCGTGCTACACCTGTTCCAAAGATAATGGGTTTTCTATTGTCTGTCCTGTTAATCCGTTGCTTTTTGACCAATGTTAAACTCATTAGTACATGACGGGGGGGAGGTGAAATAAGAGCGCCTTGACATTTCAGCATGTGAAGTTGATCCCTGCCCCTTTCTTTAACAGGAGACAGCAAGGTCAAGGGTCGTCCCCCAAAAGTAAAAGGTGAGAGAAAGAAGAAGCACACTCACCATCAGCACCACCACCATCATAGTCATCACCTACAACCACCACAGCCTCCTTTGCCGCAGCAGCTACTGCCACCACCACCTCCTCCACAGCCACAGCAGCAACCTGCAGAGGAAGAGGCATCAGCAGCACGGCCACTGATTCCTGTAGCAGCACCAGCATCAGCCCCGACAGAGAAGAGCTTACCCTCTGTTCCCCTCAACATTGTACTGCCCTCAGAGGTGCCAAGCGAGGAGGATGACTTCAAGCCCCGACCCATCATTCCCATGCTTTATGTGGTGCCACGGACCAAAAAGGTGGTCTTTGAAAAGGAGCGCATATCCTGCCAGCAGGCCTTTGAGCAGTTTGCCACACAGAAAGGCCAGGTTTGGCAGGAGCAGGTGGTCCCTTTGGAGCTCACTGTGAAGGAGGAGGAGAGTGGAGAAGCAGAAAATGTGGATGTTGCCACTGAGGTCAGTGACTTACAGGTATGTGTTAGAAGGAGGGGAAAACAATAAATATCGCTTCCAGGGAAAGTCCTGGTAGGACAGTAGTGTGCATCGTGGGATCTGAGCTACAGTTCCATAATGCTTTAGAGCAGTGGTTCTCAGCCAGGGGTACATGTACTCCTAGAGTTACACAGAGGTCTTCCAGGTGGCGTACATTGCCTCATCTAGGTATTTGCCTACTTTCTACAGCAGGCTAATTGGTATTCCAATTGATTTATTTTATAATTACATGGTAAAAATGAGGTCAGCAATTTTTCAGTAATAGTGAGCTGTGACACTTTAAGCAACTAGTTCTTAAGTAAGGTGGAACTTGGGTACATAGGACAAATCAGACTCCTGAAAGGGTACAATAGTTTGGAAAGGTTGAGGCACACTGTTTTGGAGGACTTGCTTCTGGCCATGTGGGTTCTCCCTCTTTTCTTTCCCAGATCTGACTCTGCTGGGTCTATTTGAGCTCTTAAGGACCATTCCTCACATTATACAGTGGAACAAAACACAATGCTGCACAACAGAACACTGTATCTTGTATAGCTATGCAATAGACTGTGCCCCACTTGTGCCTTTAGAGTGTAAGCTTTTCAATGAGGGACTTGCATCTTGTGCAGAACCTCATACACTTATAGGGACTTCCTTTGCATGTGGGATAGCCACAAGAATTGATGTACCTAAGTTCTCTGGAAGATTGATTGGTTCTTTAGAACTTTACCCCAGCAAGGTTTTGATTCAGCTTTGCGGTGGCCTGTTGTGTGGTGGAAAGTGGTGCACTGAACCTAAATCTAGGAAAAGGCCGTAGTGATGCTAGTTGGAAGAGGGAGATGTTTTTAAGAATTTGCTGACATTCTGTCCTCTGCCCCTCCTCCCCCTTTTTTCAAAGAGATGCTCAGCCCTGGGATCCTGTTTGACTCAACACTGAGCCTAGTCTGAACAGGAACTATCAGTGGCACAAAAACCGCCACCCCTTTCACCTTCAGCTTGCTAGGAAACTCTGCCTTTTTTTTTTTTTCCTGGATGAGGAGCTTGCCATAATGAGCAATGCCACAGGTCTTGTCTACACTAGAGAAACCAGTCAGTGGTATTTCAGCAGTTGGTTTTATCTCCAGTTGTTCAGCTGCTCATTTAAGTATTTCCACATTGCTAATGTTGCACCAAGTTAAAGACCCCTACCATTTTGCTGCTGTGCTGGTTGAGGTGCCTGGCCCATTAGGAATGTATCTGAGTTCCCAGCACTGCTGTCTGTCATCGTGCTATATTGGGTAACGTTTGCTGGGTATTGTGGGATGCCACTGAGGACCTAGGACAGTTGTGGGAATGAGGGGGTAAACTCCCAGAGTCTTTGGGAAACTCCAGTAATTGGCTGTGGGGTTTTCCAGTATTTACCTTGTTGTCAGTATTCTTTCCAAGCTGTTTTTGGAACACATAGGCTAGCACAAATGCTCTTCAGTGTGTGTCTCACCGCTGAAGAAAGGTTTATGCTAGAGTTTAGGGAAAGGACTGGAATGGGTTACCTAGGGAGGTGGTGGAATCTCCTTCCTTAGAGGGAAAGGACTGGAATGGGTTACCTAGGGAGGTGGTGGAATCTCCTTCCTTAGAGGTTTTTAAGGTCAGGCTTGACAAAGCCCGGGCTGGGATAATTTAGTTGGGGTTGGTCCTGCTTTGAGCAGGGGGTTGGACTAGATGACGACCTGAGGTCCCTTCAAACCCTGATATTTTATGAAAGCTACTGAAAGGCAGATGCTGAGATGCAGTGGATTGTTTTTCAAGACCTCATGCTGAGTGTTGGAGTCATCTGTCAACTTGGACTTTCAGAGTACATATCTCTGATTTATTCCTGAATCAGTTTCCAGTGGTGGGGAGAGATGCTTTGGGCCATGTGCATGAGCACAAAGCGGTGGGGCCAGAATGTGCTTTTGATCTGGGATGTCTAGCGGTGACTTCAGAATTTCAGGGAGTAGAGAGACTTTCCTGGATCCTCTGTGCTGAGCTCACCCTGACATTATAAGACTAGAATGCTCATTTCTCCAGGCTGATGGAGGATCTCAGTAATAGTCGTGTGCAAGCTAGCTATCCCAATCAGCTACCAGTCAGTTAGGAATCAGTTTGGGGCCCATAAGTCCACTGTAGGCACTATTGTGACAGAGGTGCACATGACCATGTACTGCAAGTGGCATGTAATCCATGTGCAGGGCGTTTTAGCAAGTTTTGAACCATTATTTCCTCAGTTGTACCAGTGCATTGCTGAAACACAGTTGCTATCTCAGCAAAGCCTTACAGTGCTTTAACAAGAAGTAGTAGCACTCCTTTGTGTGGCAGGTCATGGTATATCACTGTAGTCAGTTCATGCATATCTGTGTTTGCTGGCCTAGGAAAGTGCTAGTGCTTCTCAAACTCATCCATTTTCCACAAAGACCAAAATTAGACCTCGGTTGCATTGACATGAGTGAAATGGTTGTCTCTAATGCTATTCTGCATATGTGCTTCCCTGGTTTATGAAAACACATCCTCAAGGGAGTGGGAGACTCAACTATACCCTGAGGAAATGGAGGATCTCGGTGGAGTCAGTGATAGACTGAAGGCCACCTTGCAAGAACTGTCTGAACAAACTTCCTTATTCTCTCTGCTTGTTGTCATGTTGTGCACAATATGCCTGAAAGATATTTAAAGATGACTGGAATATACAGTCCTAGACACTTGAATCAGGCCATGCAGGCAAGAGTGACTGTTAGCAGAGTCACCAACAGGAGAGCTACTTGGCTCTGTGCACCTATCCTGAAAACAGGGCAAAGGACTACATTTCATTCTCAGTATGTCATGACCGCTGTATTAACTTGCTGTATGAAGATAATGAAGAAGGGAATGTGTGCGCACCCCAGGAGGATGGGGTAGGTTATTTTTATAGCCTCGTAGATTTTAAGGCCAGAAGGGATCATCATGATCATCTAGTCTGACCTCCTGCACATTGCAGGCCACAGAATCTCACCCATTCATTCCTATAATAGGCCTATAACCTCTGGCTGAGTTACTGAAGTCCTTAAGTGAAGTGAAATCTATTATGCTAGCCATGTACATTGCTTTCCTACTGCATTGCTGCATAGACAAATAAATTCTAAAATGGTTTTAATGCATATTCTGAAATGTAATCATGTATTAACTAGACTTGGCTTGTTTAGCCTAACCAAAAGAAGGCCCAGGAGAGATATGATTGCTCTCTATAAATATATCAGAGGGATAAATATCAGGGAGGGAGAGGAATTATTAAGCTTGGTACCAATGTGGGCACAAGAACAAATGGATATAAACTGGCCAGCAGGAAGTTTAAGCTTGAAATGAGAAGAAAGTTTCTAACCATCAGAGGAGTGAAGTTATGGAACACTCTTCTAAGGGAAGCAGTAGGGGCAAAAGACCTATCTGGCTACAAGATTAAGCTTGATAGGTTTATGGAGGAGATGGTTTGATGGGATAGCCTAATTTTGGCAATTAATTTATCTTTGTTTATTAGCGGTAAATATGCCCAGTGGCCTGTGATGGGATGTCAGATGGGGTGAGATCTGAGTTACTACAGAGAATTCTTTCCTGTCTGGCTGGTGAGTCTTGCCCACATGCTCAGGGTTCAGCTGATTGCCATATTTGGGGTCAGGAAGGAATTTTCCTGCAGGACAGATTGGCAGAGGACCTTGGGGGTTTTTGCCTTCCTCTGCAGCATAGGGCCTTCCTGGAGGATTCTCTGCACCTTAGAGTTTTTAAGCCGTGATTTGAGGACTTCAATAGCTCAGACATAGGTTAGGGGTTTATTACAAGAGTGGGTGGGTAAGATTCTGTGGCCTGCAATGTGCAGGAGATCAGACTAGAAGATCTGATGGTCCCTTCTGACCTTAAAGTCTGTGAGTCTAGAGCAGATCTGATGCCCCAAGACAAACACATATAGACGTCCAAACTTAGAATGCTTCATGAGGTAAACCTGACATTTATTTTCCATAGTTGTACATTATACTGTTCGCAAATGCTCTCCTTGTCTTGAGAAAAAAGTCTCTGATACAGCTGGGATCATGAGGTGGGAAGAAGGGAGTCTCCTCGATATGGGATATTTTCAGTGTTTTAAAGTGCAGGATATTGAGCAGGAACAGGGAGTCTTATAGTAAGAAGTCCTAGACACATCCTTTTCATAAGCCTGGTCTGCCCCTCTATAAATTCCCATATCTGTGAATGGTGAGAGGACAGGGAATTATAGACACACATTCCTGCCTCATATACCTGTCCATCTGTGGATCATCATATGCTGAAGAAACAGAGCGGGGTCCATGAGTCACAACGTTTCCCCTTGCCCCTGGTAAACTTTCAGCAACTCCATCAGTTCAGCAGACATTGTGCTTGGTCTTTGGCTTTCCGTCTTAGGTTGGGATGGTGTTAGTTTGGTGACGTTGCCCACGTTGGTGAACTACTTGTCTATTGGTCACGGCTGCCAATAGTTAACCACTGTCAAAGGGTAAAATGGTGAGAAAGCCAGTAACCATAATCACCCTTCACAGAGGCCTTGCAATGCAACAGAATGTTGATGTCGATTTTGCGCTTGCTTCCAATTATAAAGTACAATCAATTGTACAGGCTGTCCCAAATGGTGAGCAGATTGCCTGTTGCCCCTCAGTATTGGGCTGCTGTGTAAGCCTGTCCAGGAGCGTTTTTTTGATGTGGTTTTGGGAGGCGGATGGGGATGCGGGGGTGACTGTTCAATGACAAATACAGTAACAACCTTAACCTATTACAGGCTGCCCTACCCCTGGATGATATCACCTTGAGGAGGATTCCCAAAAGGCAGCGAAGGGAAATATTCAAGAGAGTTAGCGGCAAGCCGGAGAGATACGCCGCAGCTTTATTTTCCCGCATGATTCCCCCTGATAAGCTGAGGGAATGGCGAGGCACTGTTAGCTATCGCGGGGGCAGAGGGAAATATGCTTTGCCGTGCAATATGGTGGCCCGATTAAAACACCTTTTGTATAAGCGTTTCTCAGATATAGTGGCTGCAGACTGGAGGAAGATCAGGGCTAAAATCGACAAGTTGCTGGAGCCGTGATTGGCTGCACATGGTGCCTGCACCTCTGACTACTGTGTAGCATGGAATGCACTTCACTTTCATTCTTAATGCCATAATAAGGACAATGAGGCTGCCTTTGAACTGCTAACCCTCTGTGCCGTAAAATTCAAAGCAGGTCAACTTGTGCTCTAATGTATGTGCCTTACACCAAAGAAAGCCGTCGATACTGTGATTACCAGTGCATGCTGTGTAGCTGCTGCTGGGTGACAAGTGGATCGGTGGGTACAGTAGGATGTAAATGCTTTGGCCACAGCCTGTGTGGTTTGTGCTGGAGAAATAAAATGCTTCTGCTTTTATGCTGTTTACGCTGTGGTCTCTTTGTACCTTTTTAAATTTGATTTTATTTTTTGCTGCTTGTCCTCTGTTTTGGGTGTGGCTGCATGGTATAGCTCTGCCATTTCCCCCAGCCTGTTGCATCTGGAAGGAACTTGGAGATTATAGGGGGAGTTGGTACAGTAGAGATGAGAGTGTAGAGAAAAAAGGAGCGTATAATGAGGTGGGGATGATGGAGCAGTGGATGTTAACATTCTTGTGTCGCTATATCTAGCCTTCCACAAATGCTAATGGTGGCAGCCATGTGAGCCCCAAGCACGTTCCCTGAATATATTCTTTGATTTTTAAGCTGCTTAGAAGCTAGAGTTGTAATCTGGCTGTGCCGTCATTACTCTGGATGGCCTTCACTGCCAAGGGGTCCTGGCTGATAAGGTCCAACTCATCTATCCCCTCCCTGCGTTTGGGTTTTCCTGCCTGTCAGTTTCATCCTAGCTGATCCATCCTCCAGAGTTCCACTACTGTCCACAGCAAAGTTGTGGTGGTGAGTCTTTGGCTGGAGATCTGGTACAAATCCTATTTACCTTTTTTTTTTTTTTTTTTAACACTGTATGTGGGCGACATCGGAGTGACTTCTATTATTCTTAGTTTTCCAGTCCTTTTGTCTCAAATCCTTGTCTTTCTCCTGCCATTGAACATTTGAGTGCTTGATGCCAGTGTGACTTGCTGCTCAAACAAAGTCATACAGACTGTGGCATTCCTGTGATATATTCCTAGCTGGGAAGGGCATGTTGGTTGCCTCACTGTAAGGGATTAGTGTAAAGGTTTTACAGGAACCAGGCAGTAGAACACCAAGGCATCATATTTCCAAACTTCCTTCCTCAACTTCGTTGTGAGAATATGATTGTCAGAGCCCTGTTAGCCAGATATTTTCTCTGGGAACACCCCAGTACTATGATGATGTTGGGATCGTCTTTACTACATCGCGTGAGTGGAAATCGATGGACCAAAATGTCAGCTTTAACACCTGCTCACAATTTTGAGTATAATATTGTAAGAAAAGTGAAATTTGTTTTGGATTGAACACCTTGACTCAAGCCCTTACCAAACGACCCAAGTTGTTGAATTCATTCTTGAACTTCATGGCCTGTTGTTATTACTGTTGGACAAGACGATGACAGCAACAGCAACAATTGCAATCAGTTAGAGTTGAAATACTGTTCCAGAAATCACTTGCTCTGAAAATGACTTGCAATCAGACTCCAGGCAATGCTACGTGTATGGGTAGGTGGTTTCTTATGAAGCTGATCCTTGAACAGTGCTGTGCAGAAAGATGACCAGAGAGGCCAGTTTTGCAGTGGCTGATGCACAAATGGACAATCGTGAGACACCTGCTGTAGTGGAATAGGTCCTTTGGGTGCTCAATCAGTTGAGTTAGCATTGACTGAGACTTGCTACAAAATTTTTTTTTAGGGTAGCTATCATTAATGCCCAGCAAACAATCCATTACAGCAATTTTTTGTGTGGATGTAAGGGCACTTTCCACCAATTGAAAGGCATTGCAATTTGTCATTTTTCTCTAGTGTAGACAAGGCCTTGGTCACCTCCAGAATAGGTGGCTGAAACTCACTATATCAGCATGTGTGATAAAATGTGGATAAAATGTGTATGTGGATAAAATGTGGATGTCCCAGTTTGTGCAGAATGCAGCTCTCTAGTTCCTCAATGGAGAGGGCCACAGCAAGCTCAGCTGTGGGATAACCACAGGCACACTGCAAGACCTTACTCTTCGACAAAGACTTTCATTACATCCATCATGATGAGGATGGGGGGTGGGTGGGAGGAAGGGGGAAGTGTTTGCAAAGCTCCCTTGTTCAGAGAGTAGAGAAGAGCAGAGAATTCCTTTGTGGAGTTCAAGGATTTAGAACTTCAGATTTAATTTGCCTTGGATATTGTGGTGAAGGGCACTATGAAACTTCCTGTGCTAGATAAGAATTTCACCCAAGGGAAGAATTTTTACCCTGAGGTTTCCAGCTGAAATGCAGGCAGCATGTTAATGACTGATCAGACCTTTCAGAGGCTAGTGAAATTGGCAAATTCCATCTGACTTTGAGGCTATTCTGGGTAGAGGAAAATGTTGTCATTTACCTTTACCTGTCATGATCTTATGGAAGGGTGTTGGCCTTAACTACCAAAATTACCTGTGGGGAGGTCCTTGGTGATTCTACTCAAAGGCAATGATGATTTTCTTATGTGGGTTAAAAGCCCCATTTTGGGGAATTAGCTTGAGTTGGCCTCTGTTGCTCCCCTAAATTTTAAGATTCCCACATAACATGCACTGGTTTGTTTCAGGCCACTTCTGCTTTTTCAAAAATGAAGATGGAGATAAAGAAAAGTCGCCGTCACCCACTGGGCAAACCACCAACCCGCTCTCCATTGTCTGTGGTTAAACAGGAGGCTTCAAGTGATGAGGGTGAGTACAAATGGCTGTTCAGACTACTGATATGCTGAGGCTAATCGCTTAGACAGCCAATGGCTTGTCAAGCCCAGAAAAAATGTTGGGGTGATCATTAATGGGACATCATGGCACGGAATTCTTTTGCATTTTGCTTAATTGGTGGAGGCCTCTCTGCATTCGGAAGGAAGTGTTGCTGAATCCTAACCCAGCTCTAATTTGTTTTTCTGACTTTCTGGGTGAGGCCTGTTAGCTACAGGAGATGGGGAAAAACACTATGGGGAAATACTGGAGAATACGCTGGGCAAGGAGTGATTAAATTCCTGTTTGGAGACAGGCTGCAGGTGCAGTGGAGAGGGAAGGAGGGCGGGCAAGTTCTGTGATCTTACTTAAATGGCTACATCAGTTGGCAGATTAGGACTTCAAGATACCTGCCTACAAAATCACTTTGATGGTCAAGCTGTACTTGACACTTCTGTCCAAAGGAGGTTTCTATGCTCCCTGGAAGTGCCTTCTGTTCACAGCTGTCCTTGCTGCACTGCTAAGCGCAGGTAATGCAGTTTGGAGTCTTAGGCTATGTCAACACAACAAGCTAGGGTTTAATTCCCTTGCCCATGTTCACATACGGGTGGGTATGTATTTGGCACAAATAAGCCATGCCTCTGCTGCCGCTACCAATGCTACTGCAGCTACGCTAGTATTTATACTCATTTTAGGTTGATGAGAGCTATTGCATGTATGTGTACACAAGCAGGGAAATCACACCTCTACTTCATAGTGTAGATATATACCTAGCCAGGGGAAACACTGCGTTTGGGTGTAGTGCTTCTGGCATGAACCTGTGTTCTCCTTAATCCTCTTATAGAATGAATGGAATTAGGTGGGGAGACAGTCAAAGGCTGAGGTCTGCTTTGGCAAACTGGGACCTAGACTTTACTGCAGAGCCTCTTGGTTCTGTGGTCCTGCAGTGCAGCAGGCTGGAAATCTTGCTGCAGATTCAGAAGTTTTTTTGTTTTAAAGGGTGATCTCCACTGAATTAAATCAGAAAATGAATGATACAAATGATGTACTAAAACTTGTATTAATTGTAATGTTAAATGAATATTTTGCTTTGCCTGTGGTCGTTTTTCCGCATGCCCCATGTACTTGAATATATGTAGAAGTTGTCATGGGGAGGCTTTGGTAGCTAGGTAGGAGAGAAATGGGGCTTTAGGGACCCAGAAAAGAATGGGGAAGAAGTTTAGGGTTGTGGGATAGGCAAATTAGCTGGATGTTTCTGCTAAAACCATCAGCAGAAAAGTAGTGCACATTCCTGGTATGTTGTTAGACTTCAGAGTTAACGTAGCACCGAGATGTATGGGAGATTATTGCTTTGGGCTGTTTGCAGAGTTGGGGAACACTACATTAGTTCATACTTCGTGCCTCCATGGAAAGTTTTCATTGTACTTGTAGACTAACTATTTTAAAATGAGCGCTTAGGACCACAAAACTGAGGCAAAAATTGGATTCCATAGCAGCAGAATCACAGAAGGCCTGGGGCCCCAGTCAAAAGTGTGTGAAAGCAAAGAATTGACAGAAATTAATCAGCACAAACAGCTGCCTGTCAGACCTGTGCCAGAAGCAGATGAAGGTTGCTTAGTAGATTGCAGTTGATGAAATGGGGGTTGGGTGAATAGTTGCAGAAAAGTGTAGAGTAGAACTCAGGCTGAGCTTGCCTCTTGGGCAAGATTTAAATCTATGCGGGGATAAGACGTGCACCTGTGATGGTAGCTGAGAACAGAGATGCCACTCTCAGGTGGAGACTGGTTGGTGCTTAGACCTCTCTTGGGAGCTGGCCTGACAAAACAAATCATCATGCAGTTTCCTGAAAGATGAAGCTACCACCTGGAGGGCAGGGGATTACTATAGATCTGTATTGCACACCTTGAACTTGATTTAATTAGGGAAGGCTGCATGAGCTAATGCATGGACACAGGGAGTCAGGAGGTCAGGAAACTAGGGTTCCCTGCTCTCCCAGTTACCTGTCATGTGAGCTTGGCCCAGTCACTCTCCTCTGTGTTTATTTCCCCATCTGTAAAATGGAGATATTGATAGCTGGTTTTGTAAAGTGCTTTGGCACCTATGGATGAAAAGTGCTATAGAAGAACTAACTGGTGGTGGTTGTTCTTTAACTTCTAAGTGTCACTGGAGTGTTTATTTTACACCCTCTTGCTGCATTTCGTCCGTACTGAAGACATTTTTCATTGCTCATTTTACTCTAGAAACGTTTCCATTTTCCGGGGAGGAGGATGTAAGTGACCCAGAGGCTTTGAAGTCGTTACTTTCCCTGCAGTGGAAGAATAAAGCGCACAACTTCCCAGCTGAGCGAAAATTCAATGCAGCTGCTGCCCTGAGCGAGCCCTACTGTGCTGTCTGTACCCTATTCTACCCTTATAAACAGGTAATTTCGGATACTGCTGCGGATGGGTGGGTCAGTGGAAGGTATTGTGTAGTGGGTATTTTAGTCACATTAGTGTGGGTTTGTTTTCATGAAGTCAGTGTGGTGATCTAGGCTTTTATTGTAAATTGATAAATCAGAGCCCCAGATTTGTGTGCCATAGAGATGTATCTGGAAATAGCAGACACAGTGGGAAAAGCCTATTGACTTTTCATCTTTCCTTGCATTCATTTTTAATTTTACTTAAGTAAAAGAGAAATGCCGTGTCAAGGGACTATGCCGTTAACCTCAGGTTGTCTTGTGTTGAGCTCTGCCACAGAATTCTTGTGTGACCTTCAGTACCTCACTTAATCTCTCTGTCTCAGTTACCTTATCTGCAAATGGGATACTGCCCACCTCAGAGGGATGGTGTGAGAACTGATGTGCAGAGCTCTTTGAGATCCTCTGATGGGGAACACGATAAGTGCAAATTATTATTATTATGAATGTTGTCTACACAAGGCCACCCGGACTGTGCAAAACTTGCCCTTCTCCTAAAAGCTGGTAGACCACATGCTTTTTCTCCTCTTCATCAACCAACACTCTCAGCTTGACAACTTCTCAAGCTGAGTAGGCGAACTCAGAGGTCCCTAAAGAGAAAGCAGCCTCTGCTCTCTGTGGGTACATCTCTACTGCAATAAAACCCAAAACAAAATCCCAGCCCACAACAGTGAGTCTCAGAACCTGCATGAACTGACTTGGGCTTGAGGGGACTTGCCCAGCAGTGTTAAAAAGAGCAGTGTAGACATTCCTCTGAGACAATCTTCCTTGCTGGGTTTCTGAGCCTAAGCAGGAATGTCTACACTGCTCTTTTTAGACACATAGGCTCTGAGACTTGCTGCTGCAGGTTTTTTGTATTTTGCAGTGTAGACGTACCCTGAGACACTTTGCCTGATTGAAAGAGGATTCTACCTGGATCTGTTTTTACACTCTCCGGGTTGTTTGAAATTGGAGGGTGGATTTATAAAATGCTGACTGAGAGTAATGTCAGGTCCTTCTGTGGTTTTGCCCCTACCTAGAAGAAGCCAGCCTCAGTGCTACTGAATTGCAAACATAGACTACAATGTCCCTCTTTTCCCAGGCTAATGCAGGCAGCTGTAATGTTTGTTATGCAAGCAAGAGCAACGGTGTTGGTCTCGGTTTTATAAATGAACGCATTGTAGCCTGGACTTAGTGTAATGCAGGAGGCACTGTACAAGGCAGCAGAAAGGAGATATGCATATGTAAATCTTTGTGGTGTGTAATTTGCTTTAATTTTCTAATCATTTGAGTAAATCAGAGATAATACCCAGAAAGGTGTTCTGGGCATGTTCAGTCTTCCTCGCTTGCCATAAGGGGCTGCTGGGATTTAAAGTTCTGGAAATTTCAGTTAAAGATGCAGATTTTCTTGGCAGCTGTTGCCAAGCAAAACATTGGGAACCAAATCTAACCCTGCCCCACCTAGCAAATGTATATTATAAATCAGACCACACAGGATAGGAGGCATCCAAAATTTGTAAAGCTGCTCAGCTCTCAAGATGGTAAATTCTTCTGTGCATTGCGTACGCAGTGCTGATAACTTAGCTGTGTCTGACATAGACACCAAAGCTGCACATTTCAAGGGGATTGGGAAAAATAAGATGTAACGCACTGACACATTTGGGTCCTGTAGTGATTTACAGGAGCAGACATTAATACATACAGTGCTGCCGCACTTGCATACGCATCGAATTGGTACTCAACATGAGGTAGCCTGGTTGCACAGGTAGCTCTGTAGTAATAGGGGGTGTGTGTGTGTGTGTGTTTGAGAATATGCATGACTATATTTGTATGCAGCCATGTGTAATTACCTTCACACCCCTCATAGGTGTAGAGACAGAATCGCATGGAGAAGAAGGTTTTTTTATCAGTTTAAATATGCTTGTTTCAACATCCTATCCCCCAGAAACTAGTTTGATGGCTTTCTATTTTCTCGCATCCAGTTCCACTAAGGTACCGCTTTTCAGAGATGTACTGAGTCTCTTCCTCCTTTATTTTAAAACACTGGGAATAAAAATCCTGGTGGGTCTCTTGCTGTCCTAGCAGATCTGGGTGAATTTTTTAAAACATATATATGATTAGTGCAGTATTTTAGTTCAAATGTGCTTTAACCCCATTCACATCTGTGTGAGGTGCTTTCCCTTAGTGCTCAAGCGGTTGAGTTCTGTTGGCAAAAACGTTCATGGGAAGCAAATTTCAAAATAGTGTTTTGGAAACTGGTTTTTAAAATCACACATGCAAATCTTTGCACCAGAAATCCTAGCACACGCATCCAGTCAGGGAACAGAAACATACAGTGTTATTCATCTGACCACTTGTATCTGAGCACTGCATCCAGGCTTCTGAATATTCACAAGCAAAAAGTAAGATTAGAGTAAAAATCCATCCACTGAATTTGAACATCAGCTTTAAGGAATTCTCAATTTTGCTTCCAGATATTTCATGAGTAGGAAGGCAAAATTTGTTAGATATATAATTTGCCTGTCTCTGCCCCAGTTTGTCGCTGCGTAAGTAGGGCACATGGAGCCAGACACAGCTCTGTGTTCACTTGGGACATGCGTGTTTAAAAAAATAAAATCCCTGATTTATTCTGCAGACAGGAAATAAAGCATCTCTTCAGGACTGCATGATGCTGCTGTATAATAGCTTGTGAGGAGACTTGGGTGCAGCTGGGCTGTTTAATCTATTGTTTTTAACTCTGGTTTAATACCAGAAACCTTTAAAAGTCCTTCTGAAGAAAGTCTTGCTGAAAGAACAGGAGAGGCTGCCAAAGGGGAGGGGAGATCTTGCTTATTCTGTTGAGATCATCATCTTCTGCAGCATTTGGGGATTTGCTCTTGTTTTGTAAAAGTATAAACACAAAAATCATAAATGCTGCTCATTATTCTAATACTCCCCTGAGCTTTCAAACCAAACGACAGATCCCAGGGCATATCCTGTTGGACGGAGGGGAGCGACAAGATTCTTGTCACGTGAGCTAGGAGTTGAGATAAGAGCACTTGTTGCATGGTTGCAAACAGCATGAGCTAGTGAGGATTGATTTTTCACAAGGGCAATATTCTTTGAATTTTAAAACAGTTGGTGGATGGGCAAAGTTGAGACTCTGTGTACCACTGTTTGTTTTTCTTTTCCTTCTTAAGTCCTTACAGATGGATAAAGAAGCTGTCCAGGTCTCCACAGGGGAGAGCTCCTCCTTGCTCCAGCTTTCAAAGTGTGGACAGAAGACAAAGCCTCTGATCCCTGAGATGTGCTTTACCTCAGGTGGTGAAAACACAGAGCCCCTTCCTTCAAACTCATACATTGGAGAAGATGGAACCAGCCTCCTGATATCCTGCGCAAAGTGCTGCCTGCAGGTTCATGCAAGTGAGTGTTCCACACCAACGTCTCTGGGCATTCAGACACTCAGAAGCTTCTTTACATCTAGGCTCTCTGCATTTGGGCACTTTCTGGGCATGATTGTAGTTCCTGCCCCACTCCCTTTCTCCAGTTCCTATGCTAATGTGCGTATGCATTTCCTCTTCACTGTGTTCTCAGGTCTGTCGTGGCTCTGACCATCTCTGCATATTTTTGTACATCTGTTTTCTGTTCCTCTTCTGCTCCCCCTGGAATTATTTTCTCTGTTCAGCGGGAAGGGGGGCAGGGGGTGAGGTGAATAAGGGAGAAATCAGGTCCTGCCTGATGGAAGCTCCCTTTTTATACAGGCATCTTCCATATAAATGCCCAATGTGCAGGCTCTCGCGCTATGCCACACTGCTGAGTCTGGGGGATAGGGAAGCCAGGCGAATACAGCAGTGCCACCTTAGGCATGTAAGTCAGGTGGGGAACTGAGTAGGACTCCTTAGCTTGTGTGATCAGTTATGGTACTGATTAAAAGCTGCTCACATGGAAACACCTGAGGAAGAGAAAACAGGTACCTTGACCTCAGTGAGTCTGCCTCCATTTCTAAAGTTAATTGGGACTGTCCCCTGTTACAGCCCCAAGGGCAGTATTCAGTAGTGGCTGAAACAACAGCAGATCAGCCCCTAAAATGTTTTCAGCTATAGACTGGGCTCCCATTGAGATACTACAGGCGTGTTGCATCTTAGGCACATATAACATGCGCGATTGACCAAAAAAAAAAAAAAATTGGGGAGGAACTAAAAATATAAAAACTTTCTTTAGGGTGGGCAGTTTCGACTGTCATTGAAGTCAATGGGGTTTCAGCTCTACGCGGTTTCCGTTTTACGTGGAAACCACGGAACGGAACCCTCGCGTAAGATGCGACATGCCTGTACTATCTTTTAGAGGAAAGTCCATTATTTTATTGGGCATTTTTCTCGTCCTGACACATCTATTACAGACTGGCCTTCTCAAAACCTGCCTGAACAGAATGGTAATTTGGGTTCCGGAGGGTCTCATGAGGACAAAAGAAATTCTTAAATTTCTCTCCCAAAACTTGTGCTATTGATCTGCTCTCTTCTAGGCCACTCTAGGGAGCTGGCTGCAGCTCTTAAAGGACAACTTGTACCTAAAGTCCTTCTGTACATGCATCCATCTCCAGAAGTAAGGCATGCAAGAACAATGTTAGGAAGCCAAATTCTGCTTTGGAGAGAGTGATGTGTTTATGAGTAAAGCAAAATTAATCTGCAATCGTAGACAGAGCCTGGTGTATTCTGCTAATCAGGTTTAGCTGTGCTGGACCCATGAGGTTTAGCTGCTTCACTCTAGTCCAAGGTTACAGATGCCTCTCTGTCTCCTTGTCACTGTCTGTTTGCACTTGTAGATTCCAGTAGTCATTTGACTTTGGTGTGGTGAGACCAGTTTGCTCAATCTCTAGAATGGAGCTACAGCATCGGGGCTTATTGAAGCTGGGCTGGCTGGATGCTGTAAAACTGCTCAGCAGACCACTTATTACAGTCCCATTTGGAGGAGTCTCACCCAGCTGTGATAGACTGTGACAAGGTGGGGGGGGGGGGGGGGGGATGCCAGGAAGCCTCAGCCAAGGTTTCTAGGCCCTTGAGGTGCTGACGCAACCTGTTGAGGGGAGAGAGTAGTTACTTCGCTTGTTTGCTAGCCTCGTTGCATTAACAATCAATTCTGGGCTTCAGTCCTTTGGGTTCCTCTTTTTTCTTTAGTTTGTGTCTTTCCCTCTCTCATCTGAGAGCGCTGTTACTTCAGAATATTCCCCTCTCAAGTCCAGAGGTTCCCCAACCTGTAGTTTTGAAACAAGAAATTTGTCTGTTCCACACAGGTTTGGGCTGTACAGATATTTCACTTCAGGGCATGAGTTTCTATTTTATGCCTACTTCCTAATCAGCTTTCCAAACTCCATCACCTCACCTCTTTTGCCACGTCTGGACTGGATCTGCATTCATGACCTGTCATGTGATGGAAAGGAACTTCATATGCAGGAGACAACCATGGGATTATATTATTGACTATTTTCTGAGGTTGTCTGTCTAGGTTAGGTAGCTGCTTGTTATGGAACTGGGTACTGTGTCGACCTCACTGATAGCTGAATATTTACATTTACTTTACCCATAGAATCACAGAATATCAGGGTTGGAGGGGACCTCAGGAGGTATCTAATCCAACTCCCTGCTCAAAGCAGGACCAACCCCAATTAAATCATCCCAGCCAGGGTGTTGTCAAGCCTGACCTTAAAAACCTCTAAGGAAGGAGAGTCCACCATCTCTCTAGAGAACCTATTCCAGTGCTTCACCACCCTCCTCGTGATAAAGTTTTTCCTAATATTCAACCTAAACCTCCCACACTGTAACTTGAGACCATTGCTCCTTGTTCTGTCACCAAGTTATTAACGCTAAGTACTGCAGTGCTTTGTATACTAGAGACCCTTTTTGCGGGTTCAGCTGAGATGGTCTCGCTTTGATTTCCAGCTTTAGTGTGTTAAACTGAAAATTTCTCACAAGGTGCTCGGGAAGAAGGATGGCCCACTGGTTAGTCTGGGATTCCCCCCGGTTCAGTTCCCTGCTCCACTACAGACTTCCTGTGTGATGTGCAACAGTAATCACATGGAATGTTTAATTCCCCACTGCTAGATTACTTTATTCACTCCCCTTTCCTCCCTTCAAATAAGGTCCTGCTCAATCTTTCTGCAAAGATGGCTGCACCAGCTGGGTTTAAATCAGCTAATCATTCTTACACCTTTTGATGTGTCCATTTAGTGTAGCAGTAGGGGCATATCTTCTGAGACCCCTCTCTTGAATGTAGTGCCTGACAGTGCCTCCTAACCTCTGGCGCGAGGAAGAAGTTGAGGTTTCAAATTCTGTTTCATTAGTATGTGACGTCAATCCTAGCTGCCTACTCCTAGGTAACACCACAATACGTAAATGACAAGGAAGAGGACTCTTGGGTTTTGAATCTGGTTATTCCAAATGCTGTGTCTAATTTGCAAGGTGCATCTAACCTGAACTATTAGCAATGGGTTTCACATATGTGTTGCCAAGAGTGTAAGAAGAATACTTGGGTTTCTTTCAGGTTGCTATGGAATACGCCCTGATCTGGTGAACGAAGGCTGGTCTTGTTCACGGTGCTCAGCCAATGCATGGGCAGCGGTAAGCATCCACTGTTCTGGAGACTGGAAAGGAAAGGTTTTGGGAAGAATTAACTGGATGCTTCAACACCAAGGGGAGGTGGGGAGACAAAGTATTTCCCTGCATGCTGTTGCTCCAGCTTAATAAATCTCCGTGGAGTTTTGGTTTGGGATCACCTTGGTTGCCTTTTCAATTAATCTTTGATGGTTTTTTACTGAAGGAATGCTGCCTGTGTAATCTCAGGGGAGGAGCTCTTCAAATGACCACCGATGGAAGGTAGGTAGCATTTAAAATGTCTTGTATGTATACTAGAGACACAAGGTGAGTGAGATAATATCTTTTATTGGACCAGCTTCTTTGGAAAGCTCTCACCAACAGAATAAATAAAAGATTTATTGATCCAATAAAATATATTACCTCACCCACCTCATGTCTCTAATATCCTAGAACCGCGTAGCTACGAATACACTGCATTGCATGCATACTAGCACTCTCATCCAAGCAGTAGTGCAAGTAATTTTGTTTGTTGTGAACACTGGTCACGATGCTCCAATGTGGGAGCGAAATTTTGCCTCACGTACATAATTGCTGCTCTCTAGAGTGGATGGGTGAACTGGGATGTCTGTGCTGTCCCACTCCTCTTTCTCTGCTCTTACGGGTCTGATTCTGTGTGGCACTGAACACCTTTAATGTCATTGACTTCAAAGGCAGCACCTTTCAGACCATGCTCAGCACCATGCAGGAATGGTTCCCTGTTGAAGAAAGTTGATCCCAGTTGTTCCCGAGACCTTTATCTAGTGCTGTGCATGATTAATAACCAGATGCTAATATTACCAGTGCTGCCAACTCTCATAAATGTGTCCAGATACTATAGAAGGGAAACCAGGAGAAATGTTAACAACCCTCTAGAGTTTATTCATCCCATAAATGTGCCAAAAAATTGTAAAAATATGGAAGCTTTTAATTTCTCTGATTTCCAGGTGGATCCATATAATCTGTGCTATTGCTGTCCCAGAGGCCCGTTTCCTCAATGTAATAGAGCGCCATCCTGTGGACATCAGTGCTATTCCAGAGCAGCGGTGGAAACTGGTAGGTGCTTCCTGGGGATCTGTTGAGTAATAGCAGGGCTTGTCTTAGCTAGTGAGAAAAACATTAAATGTTGTTTGTGTAGGAGCCTCAGGCTGCAAGGGCTGGAGGTTGTTCTCCTGTTTATCACCAGAAATGCCTCAGGAAGCAGTACCATGTAGATACATCTGAGAGAGGATCTGCTTTCCCTTAAAATGTTTCACTTTCTCCATCAAGAAATCTTTCCCATATCCATCCTCTGTGCAGAAATTAACAAATGCCCCCTTGTGGTCATCTCGATAAGGAGGGAATCGGGAGAAGATGTGTCAATAGAAATCCAGCTACTGGCATGTAACCTAATTCCTTTCTGTGGATGTTGTAATAGCTTCATCCCAGGGGATTAATGATTAGATGGAATCAGTAAGTCTTGGCTTTGCCTAGGGTGCTGTGTTCTCCCAGCTGATTCTAAATACCCATCTGCTATGGGTGCATTTGGTAAGATAAATTGTGCTTTTTGCTTTTCTTTTGTGTGTGAGTCAGTTTTGGAAAGCAAGAGGGGATATGGTGGGGGGAAGATGTCATTAGCATTGATGCATTTGGTAGTTAGTGCTGATGTATTCGTTAACTGCAGAGCTATTCACTGTAGGCAGCCCAGCCCTTCCTGGATGAGAGGTTAGGAAGAATCTAGTTATTCTTCTGTTGTGCAAATGGGTTTTGTACACAAATGTGAATGTAAAAAGCATTCATTATTCAGGTTGCGTGGTGGAGCAATGTGATGCGAGAGTGATAAATCTTGAAGCACCAGCTCTTTATGGATCGTCTGACATTTCCAGCATGCATCCTCTTCATTACCACCACTTGTAATGATGAATTAAAAATCCTTTTACACAGAAGTCGCTTGTATTGCTTAATGGGGCCTCACAAAAAAACCTGTTAACTCCTGCATGACTGCCCTGCAACTGTGCAGCATCCATCACTGAAACTATGTAGTGTCACTTTGTCATAGGGAACTCCTGACTGCTTGGCATGGGTCTGTGTGGAAGGACTCTCTGTGATTAAAGGGGAAGACTTTACAGGCAGGAGATAATTAGAGAAGTGTGGCTTGTGTATTAGGGATGTGGGGGAGACAACCACAAATTATGGGGGCAGGAGACTGAAGGTGAGCATTGGGAAGCCTTTGGTGTAATGCTGTTTGATTCAGTAACAAGTTCCCATGGATTTCTGTCCACTGTGCAGTGTTTAACAAGT
Organism: Dermatemys mawii; assembly: GCA_007922305.1. Lineage (NCBI taxonomy): Eukaryota > Metazoa > Chordata > Testudines > Dermatemydidae > Dermatemys > Dermatemys mawii. Next base: position 6,413,900 of record ML677376.1, on the reverse strand, counting down.
GTCCACAGGCATCCTGGATTTAATAGGCTTCATCTGAAGCATTTGGTTGTACAACACCTGACCCGATTGGCCCGTGATCCTGATTAGGGCCTTTGAGCTGTACCTCATCCGTAATACATGGTACCCTGCATGGACCAACAGTCCAATCCAATATCCTGGTAAATTCCATGTTCCTTCATTAGTCTCAGTGGACATTCTTTTTTGGTAGCTTACCTGTGTTGGGGTTCTCACTGAGAACAGCTGGATTCAGCTGCCTCTGCTTGTGGGAGGATGAGAAATTCTACTTTTCTAAAAGTGAAATGAGCTTGGCTCTTCCCAGGCAGAGCGTGTGGGGATGTGTTGGATGAGCAGATGGGTTTTGCTGTGTAGGGCACAGGAAGTAATATTGCAGATGACAGAACAGTAAAGGAGTGTCCTGCCTTCGTATGGCATCCCGGCCAGCTCTGCTTTATACACAGGTCAGCCCAAACAAACCCTTTTATGTTAAGAAATGAGGACGACCAGATTTTCCAAAGTGCCTATAGAGAGGTTCGTGCACACGCTTGGCATGTTTGCACAAGAAGTAGAGGGGGTTGAGTTTCATGCCTAAGGCATTACAGGCTTTGGGATTGCTATGGCTTGCCAGATTTCCTAAATTACTTGGGCGCAGCAGGGTGCATTAAGGACAGTGTGGGAGTAAGAGCGAGTGACTGATAGCATGGTCTAAAGCTAAACAGAGTATGGGCAGCAGCTGCGAGCTTCCCCTGCACAGCTCTACCAGTATACCCCAGACTAGTCATACCCAACCTGAAGCATCCGTACTGTTCTCAACCTGGGACCTCGCTCAGATGTGTTGAAACAACTCCTGCTGTTTCAGTCTGAATAAACGGACAGTCTTGCTGAACTGTGCAGTGGCTTTTATTCTATGAATGAACATTCGCTAGGGCAGTGGTTCCCAACCTTTCTGTGGCCAATAGCCATGTTTTCAGAAGTGTGACGGTCACCAACAATTTTCAAAGCTTATTTTGTATTTATACATTAAATAATATGAAAAACATCATATTTTAATATTACATAATATATGAATCCATAAGATGAAAAAAGGTAATTTTACATGTAAAATTACCATTAATTAAATTCGACAATTACTCTTTCACCTTACCAAGTGAATTTGCTCTTTGTCTACCTGTAAGAAAAATTAAGGTGTTTTTACAAAATAAATATCATAAACAGTTTTCATCTTATTTATTTTAAAAAAGTAGAACATTGTTGAACTGCTGGTCCAAATATATTTATTATTCTTACTTTGACATAGCCAGTTATGGTTAATTTAAAAATATTCTTTGTATTGTTACTTGTATCTGAATTTCAATAAACAAACATACCTATATGAAAAAAAGTTAAACGAAAGTTTAACTGCAGCCCTGGAGTTCTCTGTCCCCAGCAGGCAGGCACGGGGCTGCAGCTTCAGTGGGCGCACATAAATGCCCTGAGTGGGCACCCCATTGGGCACCACAGCACTAGGGCATGGGGCCAAAATTGTCCCCTATGGTTCCTTCATATTTCCTGGGAGGTACAGAATTTTCACATTTGATGCCTCACGTTGGAAATCAGGACACTTAGTTAACTGTCTGTCGTTCTGAGCACCCATAGCTCCTGTTGGAAGTCATTAAGAATTGCAAGGACTCAGTACTCCCTGAAAAGCCTAGCATCAGGCACCTGATTTTGAAAATATTCGACTTTGACCCACTATGCACTGCTCCGTCTTAATCAGGGCCGCCTTTCCCATTGTCTGCTGGAGCCTTAAATGTGTTAAATTGTGTGCCGTTTATGCCGAGATCATACATTACTCTGCTAGCAGGCAATATGGAGGAGCTCAGATATCTTCTTGGACACACATGCAGCTCTGAAGTTTCTGGCACGATGCCAGCGTGGCCCTTGTATAAAGTTTCTGCTGCCCCTGCAGTCAGGACTAGTTAGAATGTAGGAAGTAGACTGACTCTCAGTCCCTTTAGCCCACACCACCAGAATGTCTGGTGTGTTTATGGTCTGCTTGCGAAGATCCCTTTTTGGTTTTTAACTTGTATGTGCATATATATTATAATGGTACCCACAAGTGCTGGAAACAACGTGTCATGGTATTACCGTATCTAATGCTGTGTTACTTTTATAGGTGTCACAACTAAGGGAAGATAAATTATGTTTTGAGCTGAAATTTGAAATGAGATGTAAAGTCAATGAGTCAGAGATACAAGGAGGCTTTGTTCTGGACAGAAGGATGCAAAGAAGAATGTTCTTGAACTAGCAGCCCTGGTAAAATTGTATGAAGTGGTGCAGAGGAATTTTGAGCTAGATGAGCATGGGGGAGCGTACAGAGAAACATGGATTGTGAGATACCATGGAGGCTTTTGGCAGGTGCATCTTGATGCAAATGGGGGAACCAGTGCAGTTTGGAGAGGAGGACAAGAGGATTGTGGTCACCCTTCTTTCATGTCTTAGAAGTGGGTAGAGATATCGTGTATGTGGTGGGGCTTGTGGTGAACATGGAGAAGGGAGTTGAAATCAAGGTGAGCAGAAAAGGAGGCAAGGCTGGAGATTTCAGAAGTGTTTGAGTTGAGGCAGATGTTGGTTGGTGAGAGTGTGGTGCTGAGATGAACAGGCCCATGAACAGGAATTGGGAAAGGAGGGTGAAGAACGATAGGTAGCTGAAGTAAATAAACTGGAGTAAAGAAGGGAGGTGGCAGGAGATGGCTCTCCAATGGATTCAAATGCATTTTGTTACTGTTCACAGCTCTTTTCCTTTGCAAATGTGAGGGAGGTGGGGCAGCATTCTCTGATGTAGGTGCAGGTGGAAGACTTGGGTGACTTGTTGGAGAAGTGTCCAGTTGATCTGAAAATGTGGATTAGATGCGAAGGCCAGGGCTCCCCTTGAATGTATAGACTGCTCAGTTCATTTGAGCATGCTGCATCGTTATAAAGAATGCAGTTTGCATGGCTTCTGATTAATGGTGTATTACAGGCCTGTGTGTGTAAATTATGTATGATGTGGAAATTCAGAATAATTAGCTGTCATCCCTCACTGGAGTAAATGAATTGTAGTGTTCATCATGCTGTAGACAGCCCATTCCTTATTCTCAGCTATGATCTGATTTTTTTTTTCTGTGTGCATTTATTCAGAGTATTTTTCTCCATACCTTAGACATTCTTTCTCTTCCCACCTCACCTTCCTCATTAATTCATATCTGTCGGAGCATCTTCCCTACAATACTCAGGACTTACAGGGACTGTTAGTTCCATGTCTCACACCTCTAGGTCTTCCACTCATGCCCTGTTTTCACCATTCTCCACATCTCAAGGTCCCTGTAACTTTTGTCCTCTGATCATATTTGATCTGTCTAATCATTCCTTTTGGTGTGGCTCTTCCGCACAGCAGAATCTCTCTGACACTGGGATGCCATTAGATGCATGTTTAATCCCTCAGGCTTGGAAGCAGGCTTTACAGCAATAAAGTCGGACTCCCTGTACTCAAGGGTTAATACTCCCTTGAGAGGCTGTATAGAGCACTTCGTATATCAGCGCTTGTTCCTGCTAGCGAGAGAATTAGGTATTGACAGTTTAATAATGAGATCTCATTGCTATTGACTTGCTCTCAGTGCTGTATTCCTGCTGTGCGCTTTGCTGTGGTGCTTATCTACCTTTTGAACATGGCTTACGGAGCGATAAGGGCATAGCTTATTAAATACTAAAAACTACATTCAGGCAATGCGAAGGGCCTGACTTTGACTAACAAAAGCTGGGAAATTGAGTGACAGCACAGGGCCAAATTCGTGTCTCTCTCCGCTGATTTTGATACTTGCAAGAGAAATGAACTTGGTTTATTGCATCCACAAACGAGTGTTACTGATCTATCTGGGCATGTTCGGGAGTGGGAACGTATGAGACAGAGTGATTTCCTCTCTTCCTTTCTCAGTTTATGGTGGGGAAAGAGAAATATCTGTCCTCCTTTGGAGCAGAGACAGTCTTGGTTACAGCACCTGGTACAGCTGAGATAAGGAAGGGAGGGGGGAAAGAAGGCTATGCCTGATGGCAGGAGCTGCAAAGGGAGGAAGGTTCTCACCCCCAGTGAAGATGGGATATTGATGTTTAGATGAGCAGAGGGAATGAGGAGGGGAGTTGGAAGCCCAATACTGTTTGTTTTCTTCTGGAGCCTAGTACCAATTTTCAGGTGACTAAAAATTACCACCTGTCCCTATTCCCACCCACAATATATTGGGAGATTATTTCCATGTGATACATATGTATCACATACCTGTGTCCTGATCACTTGTCTGTCAATCTGTCTCCCAAGGATTCTATTCATATGATTAGTTTGAAACAGTTGCATTCATTTTAAAGGACTCCCTCCCCAAAATGTGGAATTTCCTCTTTCTCAAGTTACCCCAATCTGTGGCCCAGGCCAGCCATCAAGTGACAGCTTTTCTAGACATCAGTGTTTTATGAACTAAGGCTGGGATTTCCAAATGAGGATATAGGAGTTGGGAGCCCAATTCCCCATGAAAGTCAGTGAATTCCTAGCGCCCTGAGGTTCCTTTGGAAATCCCAGTCTAAAAGTTTAATATTCCACATTCCTGCAGGGATGGGAATGCAAGTTTGATACCATTGGAGTGAGGGGCAATTCTCAGCTTTATAGTGGCACCCAGTGCTCACTGCCAATTATGTAGTAGCATGAGATACTGGACTTTTTTTTAAAACAAGGGCATGTTTGTTTAGAAAGGTTATTTCAGGTGTCTTAAAGCTTGTCTACACTTGCAAGTTAGTTTAGTTCCTGGTAAGGTGTGAATTTTATAATGCAATAGCTATTTTAGAATAATTTCGTCTGTCAACACCCTTATTCTGGCATAATAAGAATAAGGAGTAGTAGACTAAAGTCTTGGTGGCAGTATAGCCAATGCATAATATTCTCATTCCAGAATGAATGCCTTGTTCCAGTTTAGTTTTATCTTCTTTCAAAGAGGATTAAGTGAACGTGACACATTTATTCTGGAATAAGAGAGTCCGTACACAAGAGTTATTCCCGAATATCTATCTTGGACTAACTCCATATGTAGACAAGACTTTACATTTATTATTTACTTTCCTTTCACTCTAATCCCTGCATAGTTGGACTCATAGTAACCAAGGCAGCTGGCTTTACAGAGAGGAATACAAGAAACAGTCCAAATGGGGAAGGTGGATGGGACTTCAAAGCATTTTAAAACCATTTTTTGTAAAATCTGTGGCATATTCAAAATACATGGTGAAGTGTGAAGGTTTTATTTACCCAAGAGTGGCAAAGCAGTGAGTGAGTTACAACTTCAGATAATCTCACATAGATGCCAATCAAACCATTATACCATGTCATCATGTATTCCGTGTGTGTATATGTAATAATAAAAAGGGCCTATTTAAAAATAAGATGTTAAACTCCTATTCTGTGTTGCATTGTTGACCAGAGATGAAAATTGTCTTTTCTAGCAACTTGTTTCCCAAGTTTCAGCTACAATGTGAATTAAAATGGGTAGATTTAAAAATCTCTGGAGAATGGGTGTATAATGGAAGTGTAAGTTTTACCATAATGCTTGTAAGTATTGCCGATACATTACACTCCAGAGAACATGGTCTCAAATTGTTTTTGTGAGGACTTCGTTGACTAATATGTGTCTGATGGATTGTGCTTGAGGGATTAAAATGATGTCCTCTCATTGCTGTTCAGGGGAAGAATAGTTCTGTGTGTCTGCTGTATTTAGGGTGTGTGTGTGTGTGTTGGCTCAGGATGGGCTCTAGATGAGTACATATGGTTGAGCAGGCAGATCGAAAGGAATTTGACTACCCTTGCGTCTGTAGTGCCCTGCATGCAACATCCTCGATCCTGGTAGGACCTCTGAGCTCTACTTCAGTGTAGCTATTGATAACAAGGAGTTTTGTACCATGTCTGGTTACAGGATGTAACTGGTAACTCTAGCTTCCAGCCTCAAATATGTTATTTAAAAGCTGCTGCTGACTTTGTCTCCATTGCATAATGTGAACCTGTGTTTCACTTCAGAAATGTGTGTACTGCCGGAAGCAGATGAAGAAAGTATCTGGTGCCTGCATTCAATGCTCCTATGAGCACTGCTCCACTTCCTTCCATGTGACCTGTGCACATGCCGCTGGGGTACCCATGGAGCCGGATGATTGGCCGTACGTTGTGTCCATCACTTGCTTCAAACATAAAGCAGCCAACCACAATGTAAGTGTCTTCTATTTAAAATCCCTTCTATGTACTGTTTCTCTCATATCTCTTGTGATTCCTGATTGGTCCCTTTTCTCTGTTCCATAGATCCAGTTTCGGAGGGAGGTATCGCTGGGGCAGACTGTGATTACGAAGAACCGCAATGGACTCTACTACAGGTGTAAAGTAATTGGCACGACAACGCAAACCTTCTATGAAGTGAACTTTGACGATGGCTCTTACAGCGACAACGTTTACCCGGAAAGCATTACTGTAAGAAGCTCTTTAGATTCCTCTGTAACTGCAGGTAGAATCTATAGCAAGGGTGGCCAAATTTACTGCCCCTCCGAGCCCCACACAATAATCTTCAGGAGATGCTTGCTGGGTCTAAAGCCCGGAGCCCCCCTGGGCATGCCTCACGGAGCAGAAGCCCTGAGCTCTCCTCTCCCCCAGTCTGGTGGGCAGAGAATGAGGGGGGGAGGTGATGGGCTCTCCGAGCTGCACTTTAACTGTAAAAGAACTGAACGTGGCTCACAAGCTGCAGTTTGGCCACCCCTGATCTATAGGATGCAATGCTGCAGCCTTGCCTACTTTGTAGGAAGGAACAGCAAAGCATACTCTGAGAAATTTTTTTATAGTAGGTTAAAAAAAGTATTGCTAGCCGCAGAGCCAATGGATAAAGTGTTCTTCGTGCATCTCCTTGTATATGGCTTTACTGATTATTACCTGGTTTCCTATCTTTTGTTCCTTGACCAACAGCTGCTGCCAGTGTTGGTCACTGACGTAAGAGAACATAGTTTCTGTCTTGCACACTAATTGCATTTTTAAAGTTTTTCTTTTTTCCCTCCAAAATCCTGTGTAAATAGACTAGACAATGTGTAAGTTTGTTTTAATATAGTAAATAGATTACAGTAGGAGCGGGGAGTGTATTGAAGAATTGGAGCAAGGTACTAGGCGTCTAGATTCTTGAGTATTATTCCCAGTTCTGCCACTGACCTGCCATGTAATACTGTGGGCAAGTCAATTAACACCTCCCCCCCTGTGCTTGTAATATGAGGGTAATACATCACAGGGTGATCTGAGCTGCTTTGAGCACCTTGGATGAGTTCCATAGAATTACAAAATACTATCACCAGCAGCTGGTGCAAACAATTGGTTCAGTATTCGAGCAATGGGTTGTAACCTGCCTATGCTCAGTGAGTTTTTGAACAGACGCAAATTTGCTTCTGGTGTGGTAGACTCCTGGGTTCTTATGTTAAAGCATCATTTTATTGTGGCATCTTCCATGGGTGGTCACTATGACAAAGACCATCAACTTGTTCCCAAGTTTTATTCATGTCTGTTGTTTGCCTGACTTTCTTCTGTCTTTAGAGCAGAGACTGCATTCAGATGGGACCCCCTCCAGAAGGCGAATTGGTTCAGCTGCAATGGACCGATGGAATCATCTATAAAGCCAAGTTCATTGCAGCCCAGATCAGTCAGATTTATCAGGTAAAAAGTGAGGGGGTCTAAAAACTCCACCACTGTACCTGTGTGTTACACAAGCTTTATTCCTCACTGACACAGAAGGCTTGTTGTATTTATGAAGACTTAATGTGACCTCCTGAGTTAATATTTCCTGTATTTTTATAGGAACTGTAATGCTCCTAATGCAGAGAATCAGGAAAAGGGTCTTCAGTGGCAGATTTTGTATGTGCACGCGCGCACACACACACACACCCCTCTGTCTGTGCATACCTGCTCTTAAAAATTCACGAGTTCTTTTCCTTTACACCCTTTCTCTGTAATGAAAAAGGATGCTTGAGTTGGCATATGTAGCTGTGCAGTGGATAAGCAACTGTAGAGAAAAGGGGGAGTGGTTAGTGAATGCTTAAAGGATTTGTTAAATTTAATATAGGATTTCTGGCACAGAGTAAATTTTCTCTCTCAAAGATAAACAGTTTATGACAAAAGAGGTCCTGATCTCTGGAAAATGCTTTGATTGGAAATCTAAGTCTTCCCTTCTCCCTTTTACAAGTGTTCCTGGCAGAGCTTTTGCTTATGATGAGGAGTTTGAGAGAGAGGAGTTACCTAAACACAGAGAACTTGCTGAAGAGAGGGCCTTTCAGATCCACTGGGGGGGAATACCTGTTGGGGAATGGATGATTTGGGATTGTTAATGGGTTACTAGGACATCATATGACCCAGGTCAAAAGTAACTTGATATCACCGCTGTCTGTTGGCTGTTCAATGGCCTGTGTGAAATGAACTTTATGACCTCCGCTTCCTAACAGGTATTTAGGTAATTAAAACACTCTTGGCCATAAAAGTGGAGATCAAGAGTAGAATGGGCTTGAAGACTTTACACTCGCCCTGGAGAGTCATGGGAAGGTACATGGCAGAGGAGTATGTGGGAATAATGTCCTGCTGCTACATCTCCTTTACCTGTTCTGTGAATAATTAGAAGCCTTCAGTCTCTAGTCTAGTCATTCATCTCACCAGCTACCTTTTCTAGCAGAGAACAGAAGCAGCCAATTCTGTAGCCCACAAGGCTGAGTGCTGACGTGGTTTTGTCTTGTGTTTTGTACCGCATGTGGGATTTCTGTTTACAGGATGCTAGCAATCAGAAGTTTGGAAAAGGATCAGCATTTCAACATGAAGTTCCACAAAATTCAGCAGTGTCATATGACTACATCTAGGTTAAATGGGCCACAAGAAATATCAAAATTATCAGGATTCTGGGAGCATTCAACTGCGGCCTGCGCATCTCAGTTTAACCAAACACACATGATGAAACTTAAAAAAACTATGTTGTTCAGTGTAGATTTGTGTTCCTGAGTAATCTTGAAAAGTGTGGTGGGAGAAATTTCCCAGGACACTTGTCTAAGAGGCATTTATTATACTGTTTAGTCTTTTCACAAAAATTGCCTAAGGTCTTGACATGCAAATAGAAGAGCATCATGAGCCACAGACTTGTTTCCTGAAGATATCTGTGGCATGATGCTCCCAAGAAAAGACAGTCTGATTTTAATATAAATTTTAACTTTTGTACGGTTCCATTGAAAATCTGTTTTGTTTTTGTTCTGATTTAGTCACAATAAAGGAAATTCACATATTGATTAGAATAGCATTAAAAGCTAATAATATGTAAAGAAGTGTCTATGTTACCAGCACTAAATGAGAACAAAATATGCAGGTGCTTGTACATTTTGCAACTCATGCAGTTACTTGTTCCATATTTTTGCACATTCAGGATAGGTGCATGTTTTTTGAAAATTTAACTCTAGTGGTTTGTCTTTACACCTCATTTGTGTGTGTTTTCAGAATGGAGACTTAAACTATCCATAACTTATTCCCTTGTGCCTAGTTGTTACAGCTGATGTACAGCTCTCTGTTAGGAGACTACAGTAAGTGGTGTTGACCTTGCATAACTGATGAACCACAATACCTGGGTGCAACAGGAAGGGCAAGTTCAAACGTAGGGCTGGTCTAGACTAAAGTGCTACATCGTTCCAGTTCACCACAATAGCTGTGCTGCTGGTGAAGAAGCTCTGTACTGACAGCAGAGAGCTCTCCTCTTGGCATAATTGCTCCACCTCGGTGAGAGACAGTCACTGTGTCTGCGGGAGAGCATCTGCTTCCAACATAGCGCTGTTCACACTGGTGCTTAGGTCGGTGTAACTTGCATTGCTCAGGGAGGGAGGGTGGCTTTTTCATACCGCTGAACAACGTAGGTTATAGCACCATAAGCAGTAATGTAGATCTTCCCATAGATTCTTTCATCCCTCTGAATTTCCCCAGTTTAAATCAGACCCTACTTTTCTCTCAAACGGTGTTAAGTATGTTTTCTGCATTATCCAGGAGGCTACTGTAAGTCTTCAGCAAAGGAAGCAAGAGGCTCTGAGAATTTATATTATAGTTTAAAATTTCATGTGCTCATTTTCATGAATAAACATCTCTGTAACATCTCCTGTTACATAATTCATGATGTAATCAGTGCTCAGTGAAAGAGGTTTGGAATGAGAAGTTAACACCATTTTTTACACCTGACTGATTATTGTTCCTTGTTAAAACACAAATGTATTTTGACTTGTGTGAAAAATAATCTTAATTTAAGAAGGAAGAAGGGCTTATTAATGAGTGTAATACCTGTGTTACGACAGGGGGTGAGTTTTTTCCTTCATGGTTCCTACTGTGTTTTGTGTGTCCATTAGAGAATTGTGGGGACTTTTTATACTGATAAAAGGAGGTGAGGAGAGAATTGTTAGCTGTAAATGGAGAAGCCAGTCACCTGATTACTACTATGCTCTCTGCAGGTGGAGTTTGAAGATGGTTCCCAGCTGATGGTAAAACGTGGTGATATTTACACATTGGAGGAGGAGCTTCCTAAGAGAGTGAAATCTCGCCTGGTGGGTATCAAATCTACAGGGGGGAAAAAAGGGAGCTGCTTCTCACGTATGCTCGTTAAATTTTTCTTTTAAAGGCTGTTTGAAAGTGACCTAAAAAGCTCCCTCTCCCTTCTAGAACTGTACGATCCTAATTCACTCTCAGAATATGTGTAAGATTGTAAGACATTTGAAATGGTTTTAAACAATTCCTGCTTGTCAAGACCTGATTTCTGTGTTCCCCAGTTAAGTGATCTTGTGTTCAGTAAGATGCCTTGCATCCTATAGGATACCAGTTACAAACTCCACCACTGAAATGTTTCCACCTGCAGGGTGAGAGGATGATGGCCAGGTGAACTGACCTGCAGCCCAGTGGTGTCTTGGAAATTTTGGCCAACGATACTGAAATAAAAATCTTCCACGCAGACATTAAAAATCCCATGGAATACAAAGGCCCTATTTTTTTAGGCTTCTTCTAAAAGACCAACATATAGTCTGTCTACACTATGAGCTAGTGGTGCGATTCACTCTGCTCATGTATATATACTTGCACTACATACTACCTGTGCTACTTCAGCTACACAAGTATTTACACTCCTGCTATCTGAATGAGAGCTAGCGTGAGTGTGCTTACACAAGTGGAACAGTCACACCCCATAGTGTTTGCATACTTCCATGCAGTTAACTGTTGCTGAATTAGTTGACCTAGAAAATAGAAGGTACTGAGTTGATATTACGAAGACTGGAATCTGTGGCTCGAGTTTTTTCCCCCCCCAAGCTTTGACTTTTGAAGCCATGTCCTCTAGCAAGGGCATGAGATCAGATGCCCAGAGCAATGAAGCACATACAGTTTCTTGCTTTGTCTTAGATGCCTGTGATATCAACTTTTGCAATGATAAGGACAAAAGGATTATAGGAACTACCATACCAAGTTCCACTGGTGATCACCAGAATCCCTGGTCTCTCTGACCACTAACAGATGCTTGAAGTTGCACACAAAATAAAATAACCCTGTAATGGACATTTATGTGGAATAAACTATCTATGGGGATTAGGAAGAAACTTCTCTAATTGGTTATAGGTTAGTTTATGCCATGAAATATAGAAGGGTTTTTTAATCCCTTATAAAATGCTTTTATCATCTCTAATGTAACTCTAGATGTTACATTATTCATATATATATATAATATATATATATATATATCATCCATTTTTGAATCCTCTGGTCTCAGACATCTTGTGGTGATCAATTCCACAGATTAACTATGCTGTGTGTAATTTACTTTTGTCCTTTCTTCAAGTAGATTCTGGGGGCAGAGGAGCCGCTTGTGTTTGCTTTTATCAGGTGAACAGAGATCGTCAGTCTTTATTTAGACAATATTTTTGTTAGTATCTGGCTGCAGCGCACTGCCTTTCAGCAAAGCTGATGAATTTGAGTGGTGAGGTAGGGTGGGTGGGGATGTCAGTTCTGATGGATCCTGACCTTCAGGCTTTGTAACATTTCCAGAGTGACTGACACACATCCACTCCCCTTTGTGTGCACACTCTTGCTCGCTCTCTGTCTCTCTCTTATGCGCACATACACAATGAAAGGTGAATAACTCACATCTGACTTGAAACTCTTAATTCTTTCCGCATACTTCCTGTTCTCAGAGATTTTTAGGAAGAGGTCTGGGTGAATGGCATACAAGATACTCTAATAAAGAGCAGATGGATGAAGGAAGGAAGCAACAGAGAGTAACCACGCTTACCAAGAACCTTCTCTCTGCTTTGAGAGTGAGAAGCAGTGTATAAGCTATGTCATGTCGTCTTACAACAATCCCTTCCCCGAGCAGATCCTCCTGTGCGTAAGGAAGTCAGAGAAACTTCCTTTACCAGGGTGCTTTGTACAGTGAGTGAATAACCTGAACAGACAGAGAAGGGTTGCAGTGGCAGAGAGTTTGCAGATAGGAGTTAGAGAGTGGAAGAGAACCTGCTACAGAAATGAAGCAGACTTGGAGTTGTTTTTGAGTTTGGTCCTACAAGCCAAGTGTGTTCCTCTGAGCCAGTCACTGCACTCTCCAGCCTTCAGTGATTCTCTACCAAGTATATAACGCATTGTTCACTTTCTCCTGTCCAAGCAGTTTTATTAACTAGGTGTGTTTCTCTCACGCGAATCTTCCTCTGTAATGATTGTACTTTCATGTCTCCTGTAGTCCCTCAGCACTGGGGCCCCTCAGGAAGGAGTGTTTTCGGGAGATGAAGTGAAAGCGGCCAAGCGCCCCCGAGTGGGGAATTCCAGGAATCCCGAGGACTATGGACAGAACCCAGATTACTTGGCCTTCATGGAGACCCTTCTGCAGACGCAGTACCAGCCAGGACCACAGAGCAACATGTTTTAACCAGGCTTAATAATAATAAAAAAAATTAACCCCTTTCAGCCCTGAGGAAAAAAAACCAGGAAACTGTGGAACAAAAGGCCAGCCCTGTGCAATAGCCTGCTGTGAATTCCTTTCTTCTGCTCTTGGTTTGGACTGCAAGAAAATCCTGTCTGGCTACAGGCTACCTCTACTCTGTCAGCTGTATTGCTGACCAATAGAATAGGGAGCTCAAAACCCCTTCAACAGCATTTCACACAAAGACTTCGGAAGAGTTTGTACTAATGGAGCTTTGTGATTGGCTCCTTTTTTTTTTTTAAGGTTTGGAAAGGGTTAAAATTAATGAAAAATGAAATGACTCAGATTTTTAAACCACATCAAACTCTCTTATCTTTAAAAGGTGCTATTTCACTGACTACTGAAGCAGCCTTTGGAATCGTGATTTCTGTACATATAAATCACCTTTGTGACGTTTTCTATAAATGAGCATTATTAAGCAGAAAAACTACAAACAAAAATAGGAAAGCGACAGTTTCCACAAATAATTTTTTCTAGACCATGGCTTTAAAACAGAAAAAAATCAAATCATTTCCCCCTCTTCCCCACTACTGAAACGTAATTTAATACTGCAGTGGGAAGAGAGAACAAGAGCAGACATTGTGAGTTGTTTTTCAAAGCAGTGTTTTCTTTGTAACCTGGGGAAGGGGGAAAAGAAATGTCTCATAACCCGAATGTTGTTGCAGTGGATGAATTAGATGGTGGGTGTGTGCATTTCTGCCCTGTCATCAGCAAAGGGCAACCAGTGGGGAAATGGCTGGATGTTGGTATTTGCTCCTTCTACTCCTGTTCCTTGCCTTTTCCTTCGCCATCTTTGCAATCACTTACACTCTGTGGCCTCCAGCATGCATGCCTTTTGATTCAGATATGCCACTTGATTCTTCCCCTCCCAGATCTGGCAGGCATTGTTTTGTTGCTGCCATCCCCTTTAAGAGCTACCTCCCCCACTTCCTACCGTGGCGTGCAAGGGGATTGTTCTGGCTCTCTATTAGGCATGGCTCCCAGAGGAACTTTTTCCTTTTCTTTTTTCTTTGGTTTTGAGCTGTGCAGCTTACAGCTGTGCGAATCATTCCATGACAGAAGCCTTGGAGGTGTCTATATATTCTTTTTCTCTCCCCTCCGCCCCCAGTAAAGAAGAAATTCTCCAAACACCTTCAATTGTTGTGATATCCTTTACTTAGGTAAGTAGTGAGCCTTTGAGATGCTCCTGGTGAAATGGGATGAAAGCCTGCATTTGTTTGGGCTCAGTTCATTGAGTATTAAAAGGAGTATTAAAGTCAGAAGCAAATCTTGAAATACTGAATGGGCAGCTCCCACCTGAATGCTGTGTAAGCACCTCCTGCTGTAGGGCTGTTATGGAACAGTTTTGCATGAAAGGCCTGATCCAAAGCCCATCAAAGTTGGTGGAAAGAGACTCCCACTGACTTCAGAGGGCTTTGAATCAGGTTTGAAGTGAAGAGAAATAAGTAGACTTTGTGGAGAACTGCAGAGATGAGGCTGCTGCAGTGTGTGTGCAGGGGGGACAGGAACATAGTACATGTACAGCACCTATTCAATCCCACTTTTTTTATCTTCGCCTGTGAGTTGACAAAGCTATCCAGGAAACGCATCCTCAGCTATCTTTTTCACTTGAGTCCCAGAATTACTGAGCAGGGAGAAACAATTATTTTCTTTTTAAGCCCCCTTGTAATACAGTCAATATATTTTTTTTTAAAGTGACTGTGTTTAGATATCTTCAGAGGAGTAAGTCAGAAGCATTGGAGGATAATGTGGTAATTAGCATCTTAAGAGACTGGACAGGTATTCAGCTGTCCCAATCAGAGAATGGAAATGGAGTGAAGCGTTCTTTCATGGGGGAATTAGAATTCCCTTCACTTTCTGCTGCCTCTGCTGTGAGGTGTTTTGCTCTTTTTTTTTTTTTTTTTTTTTAAGTGTGTTTTATAAAATAGTTTGAAATCCTTTCAGGTCGTTTTATTCTTTTTTATTATTATTTTAAGTTTTCAACTTCTCCAAATGAATCTGTCTCCAAAAAAGCATTAGACTGAATTTATAAAAGAAGAATGTACTTTTTTTTTTTGGTAAAGGAAAAAAGGACATGGTTGTTAAAAGCCTCCATTTGTGTAATTTTGGATAGAAGAATTAAAACCTAGTTGAAGTCTCTTTCCTTTATTTGCTGCTGCACCTGTGTAGTGATTACTCACGCATAGCTGTCTCCTGTTGGCTAGAACATGATTTAAAGGATAATTTTCTTGTATAAAAGAAAAAATGGATGTTTTAATGGTTGCCAGGCCACAGAGAAATATTTAAAACAATTGAAAGAGAATTTAAACAGCAGAGGATTTTTTTTTTTTTTAAATGGGGAAGGGAAGGGAGGTCGAATGGGATGGGTTGGGGGTTATGAGCAATGGGCGGATTTCCTCTGCATGTTTAAAAAAAAAATAAATCCTGACTGAAGAATCCTGACTGAAGTAGCAGCATTACTGTATTCATATGTAGTACGTTTTAAAATACTATTTATATTGTAAAAGCAAAAATAAAAAAAAAAAGGTGTTTCCCTGACCCCCATATTCAGATGGTGAGTTATGTTTAAACGTGAATCTGGAACAGTAGAATGCCCTTCTTTGTTGCTGGGTTTTTCCTGTTTTGTTTTGTTCTTAAAGCCCTCTTTTGGTTCAGGAATGACTTGTGCGGTTTATCTATAATGACCATGTTGAAGGTTTCTGTGCATCAGACTATGGAGAAGGAAATAGGAAATGCACACTTCTTTCCCACCCCCAGTGAAATATATTTGTAAGTGTCTGATTATGTGCTATAAAATTATTGATTTTTTCCTCTTAGATTAAGGATGTGATGTATTTTTTTGCATTTTTTTCTCTGCCTCTAGGTTCATAATGAATTAAAGGCTGTTGAGCACTTCAGAATTACAGTTTTTAGGAGGCTGACGTCTCTTCATTTCTAAATAAAAGCTACTGTGCTGAAGGGGAAAAAATCTCCCAAGTCAGAGTGGTTGCTGAAAGCTGACCAATAACTTGGTAATAAGAAGCTGAGGTTGGTGAACTGGAATGTAGTCTGCCCCTTCTCTCCTAAGAACTGGACAACAGCTCTACCCTTGCACCCCAGTCAGTTCAGAATTGAAATTGCAATGATCCAAGGTCCAGGGTTTGGTATAGCTGGATCAATGCCATGGGAGCACTGGTTAGTAACTGATCAGTGAGAGTTTAAGGCCCAAAATAGGGAAGTTGTGGAATCTGTAAGATGATTTTAAGCAAAGGTTAGACAAACACCTGACAGGGATGGTCTAGAATATTATTTAGTCCTGCTTTTGAGCAGGGGACTGGGCAAGTTGACCTATTGAGCTCCCTTCCAAACCTACATTTCTGTGTTTCTGTATACCACCAGTGGCTATGTATTACTGGGAAGCATCCGTCTTTTAGCCATCCTGCTAGTGGTTCAGCATGCCTATCTCGCTCTTGCAGGTCACACAGATAATGAACCTTTCAAAATCAAATCCTTCTGATTTCCACCACTCTATTTTCCCCCATTTGAGTTCTCATATTGTTTTATAGAGACATCTCACGAACTGCTACAGTTAGCGACTAATGCTTCAGATCATGTGAAAGCAATATCCCTTAGGTTTCAGCTCACCAATACCTGCTCGTAGCTTTACTCAAGGTAGTCTGATAAAACCATATTATTTGATCCAGGAGTATGAGAAGGATGTGAGAGCCAGAGTCTCTGCTGGTGTAACTCCATTGCAGTCACTAGCAGAGAATTTGTGCTGTAGGTCCACTACATTGTGACCTGTCATAACCAACACCCCTTTGTGAACAGCCATAAAGCCACATTAAGGACCAATAAAATATTTCCATGCAGCTGGGATGGAGTAGATATTTTCACATTAGCCTTCTCAAGTTTTGACACTCAGTGGCTCTAGGAACTAGTCTAGGCCCTTTCCCTATTCAGTATCCCACTGAAGTAGATTCTGCGGGACTGAATAGAAAATTGTGCTATCCCATGTCATCTCACAATGTGAGGATAAGGTGTGAATACTGCTTACCTAGCTAAGAGTCTCATTCACTATTCCTTCATCCCTGTATTCGGAGTACCATTTGGGGTGGGGTGGATAGTCTTCTGTTGAATGCCCCTCATTAAACTCTTCTTCCACTGTCATATCCCTGGGGATTTGGGATGCTTCTTACCCATGAACTTGAATTGCACTGATAGCTGCCGAGTCTTCCTCTGTCCTTTTTTGTCCGTTCCCTCCCCCCACCCCACGCACACACCTTTCCATCTCCTCAGCTTGCCTCAGCCCCATTTCCTCTAATCTCTGGAATTCCCACTCCTTCCCCTCTTATCTCAAGTCGGGTACAATCTGTTTGCAGAAGTTGGCTACATATTCCGCAAGTTCCTGTTGCTGGGCAACCTGGACCAATGTGGTGAACAGTCTGCAAAGCCCTTCCCTGGTCTGCCCTGTGGTGTGTTTGTCAGAGATGCAGTCAGTGAATGGCCCAGATTACATGGGTCTTTGGCCAGATAGCCATCTGTTATGCTCCATCCCAGCTCTGAAGCCCTAAAGACAACCACTTTTGCTATTGTAGTTTCAGAGAAGCTCCTGTTTTGGGGTTTGTGATTAGCGTGATGTATTCACAAGTGAACATGTTAAATCCTGTAGTGTAAAAGCTGGTGGAGTTCCCTTTGGGAGTCTGTGTCACAAATCATCATACACACACAATAAAGCTGTTCTGTGATCATTGCTGGCAGCATTGAAAAGACAGGAACGAACAGCCTGCTTATTCTTGCTGCAATGCTGCCAAACAGAGTTTAGCCCTAAATCTGGAGGGTCAAATAGTGGAGGAAGAGAGATGTTTAACTCTTTAGTTTCTCTAGCTGACTGAAGACACAGCAGCTCAGCGAGGGATGAGAGGAGGATTCTTGCAGACAAGGAGTAATTTGGAACATCATGTTAAAACAGCAATGCTGTTGGGGCTATGTGTTGCTACATACTTTACGTGCATTGCCTCTTGATGCTCATGGTCAAAATGCTACGGGCTTCATTAAGAACATATGGATTAGTTTTCTGATCAAGATGATAAATGGCCCAAACTTCTAACCACGTTGGTCAGCTCTTCACCTTTTTCGTTTCACCTGATTCAGATGTGGAAGTGCCGTGAGATGAATGTTCTCATTGTATTTCGGATCCAGTTGAAACAGTGATTCTCGTGGGTGTGTTCTCACGGGTCTTAAGCGAAGCGGTCTTGGTGCTTATCTGCACCATTTTGAAGCTTGCCCACCATTTCTCCCATTGTTCTGCAGCTTCCTGGCACTAGGATCTTAGAACACAAAGGACCAGGAAATTTTAATACAGCTTCCATGCTCTCTCTCCACTGTCCTTTGTACTTTCCTTTTCACGTGGCTGTAGTTCCATGATCATACTCCTTTTAAGAGAGGATTAGATGAAAACAGAGAGCAGTATGAGGGTGACTTGATTACATGGGGAACAAATATTTAATAATCGGCTCTTCAATCTAACAGAGAAAGATATATCATGGTCCAATGGCTGGAAGTTGGAAACTAGACAAATTCAGACTGGGAACAGTTTACCAAGGGGAATGGTAGATTCTCTGGCAATTTTAAAATCAAGATCAGATGTTTATCTAAAAAATCTGCTTTAAGAATTATTTTGGGAAAGTTTTTTTTTTCTATTATACATGGAGTCAGACAAGATGATCAAAATGGTCCATTCTGGCCTTGGAATCTATGCAGGGTGACCAGGTGTCCTGATGTTTTTAGGGACAGTCCCAATTTTGGGGTTGGTTTCTTATATAGGCTTCTATTACCCTCTACCTCCTGTCCTGATTTTTCACATTTGCTGTCTGGTCACCCTAAATCTATGAATCTATAAAAGGGCTGCCTCAGATGCACCTGAAATCCGTGTTTCAGCTCTTTCTCATAGCAGGTGTATCAGTTGAGGTTATTTTTGTCATTACGTTTCTCTTTTCCAGCCATTAATATGTGCTCTGCATCAATGTTGCTGCTTCAAAGGATGCATTGAAACCCTAACTAGAGCAGGTCAGAACTTGACATTTTTGTTTTAAGGAAGTCGATGTTTTTGAAATTTGTTGTCATTCCAGATTACAACAAAACAAGTTTTTGAAATTTGCTACAAAATGGAAATGGGGGGGGGGGGGGGCGGGGGGAGGAAATCCGTTGGGAGAACGTCCATATGAGGAACATTTTAAAATTTCATTTCAGAACAAAATGTGTGTCTTGGGTTTTTTTTTCATTTTTATCATTTTTACATTTCATGACATGCCAGTAGTAGTAGAGCATAAGCTGACATGAGGTGGAATCCTAGATATGTAGGGCTGGAAGGGACCTGGAGAAGTCAAGTCCAGTCCCCTGTGCCAAGGCACAACCAAGTAAACCTATAACAACCGAGACAGGTATATGTCCAACCTGTTCTTAGACCTCCAGTGATGGGGATTCCACAGCCTCCTTTGGAAGCCTGATCTTAGCTTAACTACTCTTTTATAAAGATGTAGTCATGCCTCTGAGTGAGTTTGGACCACCAGCCTTTCGGATAACAGCCAAACGCACTAACTGATTGTGCTAGAAATCCAGCTGCTTGCTGAAATGTTGCACTACCAGTTTAACTGAAATCACTCTTGAAACCTGTGTTTAAACATGCTGTATGTCAAGCCATGTCATGGTATGCTATACAGTAATGATGATGTACTTGATGTTGTAAAAAATTAAAGGGAGCTGCTACTTATCTTATTTTCTAGATCAGGATGTTACCAGTTTATGTTGTGAAACAGTTTGACACCAATTTGTGGAATTTTTTATCCAAATAGACACTTTCACTAAAAAATTCAGTGTTTCTTGAAAAATTTCCAGTCCACTCTCTTCCTAGTTTCCTTTGTATCTGTGTTCTACCCCATTCAGCTCTCAAGATATTTGGAGGAGATGAATACAGTGAATCCAATTAAAAATGAAAATCAAGGGAACACTTCATTTTTTCTTTCCTATCTGAGGGAGGTGTAAGAATGGGGACTGAAAGGCTTCATGGTGAAATAAGATAGATCTGAAAAACTGTCTAAACCACTAGTTCAAATCCCACCCAGATCTGTAGGGGTTGAAAGCTCACTGATATTCCATGGCCCATATGAAATGAGGTGAATTCCAGCTGCCCAAGGACAAAGGTCCACAACTCAAAGCCGTTGCCACAAGGCTCTTCCTCTTGCTGGTGATCTCAAAAGAGAGGCCAAATGCTGAATAAGATATTGTCACTCAACTCCAGTCTTTCATGAGGTCCCCTCCGTAGGTTGAGGCTTATCTGTAGGCAAAGCTTGCCCTGCTCTTGCCTGGGTTTTTACCTCTTCTCTTGAGTTAATAGGATTTCAGTCTCCAGGGTTGTCAATCTTCCACCTTTCAGCAGCACTAAATAAATGAACTAATACAAAGAAATACAGAACCATACTCCTGTGGATTGAATTTCGGGGCTTGTCTACCTGAGGAAGTTGTACCGGTGTATAAAGGTGTGATTTACTTTTTAACCAGTACAAACCCCGTGTGGGGATGCACTTATTTTGGTTTGAGTGACTTGTTTCAATTTACCTAAAATTGAACGGGTTAAGCTAAATCTCAGGAAGCCACTCTTAAACTGAAGTAGCATTCACACAGGTTTTAATAAGTGATTTAAGTTAAACTGGTGCAACTTTTCTGTGTATTCAGGTCTTTAGAGACTTCCACCCCTGCCCTCTCCTTCCCCGTTTCCTGAATGTGGAATCTGTAGCTCTGCTTACAAGAAGACTGTGGTTTTTAAAACAAAGCGTTAACGTTGCTCATTTTGGGGCAAGGGAATATGAAGTATTTCTATTTGCTCGATGCTGAGGATAATTCCATTGAGGATTAAAGGTGATAGTGTCACATCAGGGTGTTGCTTTAGACATCTCCTCCTCTGTGGCTTGGTAATTTGCAGGTGAGAAAGCAAAAATGAAGACTTTCTCCAGCAGGTTCTTTTACTGGAGCTGAGGCAGCTGAGTCTTTTCCATTCTGCTCCTATGAGAAAATCCCCTAATCCTATTGCCCTGCACCTCTTGCAGTCATTGATACCATGGGAAAGTGGCTTGGTCTTTGCAATGGTTTAAATGATGGGCAAGGAGCAGGGCAAATGGAAAATCAAGACCTCTCTGTAATAAAGTGTCTGAAGGACTGTTTGGGCTGAGCCTCAAAAAAAAAAAAAATGGAGAGGAGGTACAGATGTGCGACTCAGGTGGTATTGGCAGTGGAAGGTTCTGTAGTCCTTCCGCAGCTAAGATGACAGTGGGTTGGGGAGACTCTCCATGTTTGTTCCAAACAAAGAATCTGAAGAATGCCTCGAGGACCTAGGTGGCTGATTCCTGCCTACCAGGCACTTTTTGTAGATGCCATTGTTTTTCTTTAACGTGGTGCTTGGAATAAATTGATAGTTCTGTCTGCATAGCACATGGAGGAGAGTGTTAAGAGCCTAAGCAGAGGACCTGTGCTTAATACCGATTGGGCCTCGCACTGAGATTTGAATGATACTTAACACTTTCCACCTCTAAGCACTGCAGAAACAACACGACTCCTCCCAACATCCCTGTGAGAGATTTCATGCCTGCCTTACAAACAGGCAGAAGGAGCAAGCGAATTGCCCTAGATCACAGTAGATGGCTGTATGAGAGCTTGAAGTTGCTGTTTCCCAGCCCTGTGTTCAGATTACGCCTTGCTCAGATCCTCTTCCGCAGATTACTGTACCCTCACCTCTGCTGTAAACTGATATTGGGGCATAAATTGGGCTAGAATTACTCCACCTCTCTGACGGAAGAAAAGTGAACCACCTGCTGAGTTTATTTTGGTTATGTGCCAATGGAAGGTGGTTGGGAGTATTTTATCTGTTAAAGATTAGAGGAGCAGAAACAATGGCAATTTATTCTCCAGTGTACAGATCATTGTGTAATTCTACCCATAGTTGGCCACTCACTCTTCCATGGGCTGAACAGGAACCTGGCTGAGCAGTGGCAGGGCATGGCAGCGTGCTGCTGACTTTGGCTTATCTTTCAGCCCTGGACTTGGCTGCTTTCAAATGCCTGCTGCTAATATTGGAATATCAGAGCAACAGCCTTTTTCCAGCAAACAGGCTCCTGGCCAGATTGTTTCTACAGCAGGAGTGACCTCATCTCCGTGTGGTTTGAAAATCAATGGATCGACATAGGCCCTCCTCATGTGGCCAAGCTAGACTACACAGGTCTGAATGGGTTGGAGGAGAATGGCTGGTGACTTCTGATACAAGCTGGGGTGCTGCAATAGTTTTCTCTCTCTCAATTAGCACAGCAGAGAGGCAGAGATTCACCCTCTAGACAACGGCCAGCAAAGAAAGAACCTGACTTGATCGTCGATACAGGAGGATTCAACCATATTTTGAAGAGGTGATGGTGGTAAGAAAGCTGTGCTTAAATTCTCCAGACAGCTGAAGCCTCCTCACTCCCTGCCTGTGGATAAGGGCTGTCTCTCTTCTTCCTTTGGCCGCTCTTTCCATTTCATCACTGTGGAGCTAGGCCAAGGGAGTGATGCGTCTGGGCCCAGTGTCGTCTGGGGTTCAGGCATAAGACTCAGCTTGAGGCTGGGGTTTACAGGTGTTGTGACCTGGCATAAACTGTTCACATGAGATTTCCGACCCCAAGTAGTGGAAATGTCGTGAGCTCAGCTGTTCTCATGCGTTTCCTCCCACTTTGGCTGAAGTTCGATAAGAACAGCAGTTGAGATTTTTCATAGATTTTTTTTTTTTTTTAATTTAAGGTTACAAAGACCCTAGATCATCTAATCTGACCTGTACAACAATGCCACTGAATTTCACAGTTACCCCTCCATTAAGCCCAATAACTTGTTTAGATAAAGTACATCTTCCAGGAAGCCATTCGGTCCTGTCAGAAGACATCCAGAGATGGAGAATCTACCAGTTTGGCAGTTTGATCCAGTAGTTACCCTCACTATTATAAATTTGGGCCTAATTTCTCACTTGAATTTTTATGGCTTCCACCACCAACCATTGGTTCTTGTTATGCCTTTTTCTGCTAGATTAAAATCCTTTAGTGTAACTGGGTTTGGCTGCTTCTGACCTATGACTGGAAAAGAGGCTGCTTCTGGGTTTGGATCCCACTTGGCACCAAAACTGGGGGAATTCTGAAGTTCTGCATGCATAATTAATGAGCCATGAATATTTTTAATTTTTTGCACAGAAAAAAACCTGCCAAAATGTTGCTGCAGTTCTTCCTTTTGCCCACCAGAGGGTGCTGTGGTGATAGACCAGAACGGCAGCTCCTGGCCAGCTAGGGAAGAGAGAGAGACTGTCGTCTTCGCAGTGCCTGAAGGCCAGGTCAGGAGACAGGCTAGGGGAAAGAGAGGCTCATAAGGGCAGGCTCATAAGGGTGGCTCCAGGCTCTAGTGCAGCAAGTGTGTGCCTGGGGCGGCAAGCCGCAGGGGGCGGCCTGCCAGTTGCTGTCAGGGCAACAGTCAGGCTGCCTTTGGCAGCACACCTGCGGGAGGTCCGCAGGACCACATGGTGATGGGGAAGGTGGTGTAGAGCTACATAGGGACAGGGTGTGAGTTGGGACACAGACACACATTGGGACAGGGAGTGGGTCCAGAGACACAGGGATAGGGGAATGGCTGATTGTGGGCACAGAGACACATGGGCAAAGGATCCCTGGAGTTTAAATTATTACCCAAAGTTCTATATTAATATGCCTAGTAAGGAATCTTTCCTGAATCTTTTTTGTTGTCTGTATTGTTACAGACGTACTTGCTGACAGGTATTTTCAAACAAATGACCAAAAATAATTGAAACTGGTGTGATTATTGTGTGTTAATTTAACAAAGAAAATATGGAGAATTTTAAAATATTGTGCACAGAATCTTTATTTTTTTGGCACAGAATTCCCCCAGGAGTAAAAACTAGAGACAGGCTTGACTTCAGATGTTCAAATACAATCTGAAAAGGATAGCAATCTAAAGCTTTGTCCTTATGCAGAGGATGGAACCACTTTATAGACTTATGCCCTCTCTGTTCAGCTCCACTAATTTGGACTTTTTCTGCACTAAATTCTCCCTATTTAATGAAGAATTCTAATACTTTTACCTTCTATAGTGCTGTTAAACTAAGGACCCCAAACCACTCTGTTCATGTTAATAGGCTCTCATCATCTAGCCTTGGAAGAGGGGAGGAGGTATCTATCTTACCGCTGTGAGTTAAGACCTAAATCTTCAAACATTTTCAGAGAGGCTGAGCATTTGCAGAGCCCATTGACTTCAGCCCCTCTGAAAATCAGGCCTCTACTTATTAAGTTGGCTTATTAACCTTATTTAGCCACCCAAATTTGGAAATTGACAAGTGACTTTCCCAATGTCACCTGGATAGGAGGGGCTGGGAAGAGAACTTAAAAATCCTGACTCCTGTCCTCTCCTTTAAACGATAGGCTCTTCCTTAGCTATTGTTACCCCTCTTTATCTTTAAAATACGTCATCTCAGACACAGCCCTGTGGGGCTGGAATATTTTTTTGGGGGGACCCCTTACCCACTCCCTGAAAATACTAATTGCATTATTTCCATGAACCAAAAAAGATACCAACACAAACATATTAATACACATGTTTAAAAGTCCACATTAAATAAAATGAGCGGTCTTTTGGGGTAATATTGAATCGGGGACCCTCATGAGCTGTTTAGTATCCAAAGCAATTGCCTAGTGCCACCACTGATCTCCAAGTCCAAACCATAGACATCTACTTACTCATCTGCTTGCATGGCTGCAGTATTTTTCTCTCAGCAGGGCGGCTGACTTGGAACGAGGGGAGTAAACCTCCCTTGGTGCTGTGTTTTTCTGAAATAACTTTATGTGCACCATGCATTCTCTGCACTGATGTTATGTACCAGGAGTGTGTGTTTTAATCTCTCTCTAGTCACTCTTCCGCCTCCCTGCTGCACCCAAAACCCAGTGAAAAGAAGGGATTGGCTCTACTTTGTCAAGGCTGCAGTGTGCTCCTGGCCCCTTGCAGTGCTCTGATGTGATAGGAATACTGCCTGTCAGTGTCTTGTCACTCCCCACACCTCTCTAATACGCTTCTATTTACTGCAGTAATCAGGGCCCTTCAAACGCAAGACTGAACTGCCGCTGTTAAATATAATTGTCATTGTGACAGGTCCATTGTGGGTTGGAAAATTTGTGCCTTTCAAAGCTGTCTCTGTGATAAAGAGCAGCAGTAAAATCAGAAATTAATCCCCTGGCAAGAGAATGACACGGTGATCACTGGATTGGCACTAACAACTCAGTCAGGGCACCTGCCGAACCCTCCTCTCGCCACACTAAAGGGCTAACAAGTGGAGTGGAGGGCAAGCCACTCTTCACCTGCCTGGCTTGCAGCTCCCTTTATTTTGTTGCCCCTGTTTGAATGAAGAGATGCAAAGTGCTGACCACTTTATCGTTCACACCCCACTCCAGATATCCTCTCTGGGAAGCAACTGCTATCTGCCACCCAGAGCTGGGGGAAACCCAGAGGAACTGTGCACCCCAGCCCATTGGCAGTGCTCACTGTTCTGTGTGTGAACCCACCCCTCCTTTTGTTGTCCCTTCCAGGCTGCTGGCTAACCATGGATCCATGTGGGGAATGAGGGGTAAGGGAGTTTGGATCTACTTGCAAAACTCCAGTATACAGGTAAGTTCATTCTGTTGCCTGGCACAGAACCCTGGTGGGAGCCCTGCGTTGGCATTTGGTTGGTTTGCATTGACATGTCTCATTAAGAAACAGGAGGAATCAGTCCATCTGCTGGGACTTAAACTGAGGCTCCTTGCTTCCTGCATGTGCGTATAATCTCGAATGGTAGCACTTGAGATAAAGGAGAATTGCCATTAACTGTAAGTGGTGCTCATTATGGCTAAAAAGGCACTTCCTTTGTAAGCCTCTATTGAATGCAGTTTATCGCCACATTTAAAAAAATGTAAGTTACCATCAGGGCTGAAGCATCTCATATATGATCTCAGCCTCAAAATGTATTTGGGGACAACGTTTGATGAAACTTAGTTTGTTCATTTCAGGGGGGGATTTTCTGTGATGCAGCCAAACCCACAAGAGAGTGGCTCACCGGTGAAGAGGTTTTAACTGCACCGAGAATTCCAAACCTGCTTTGTTTAACAACCTGAGACTATCCCCAGCTTCGTTTGAAGACTTCGAGATGGTGCACTGCACTAATGCTACGATGTGCAAAACATCTGCAGCATTGTACAGGGCAATCAATGCTTAAGGCCAAATTCTGGGCTAATGCTACGCTACCTGCTGTTGCCTTGAAATCTGTAGCAGTGCACAGGATGGAGATAAGTGCAGAATTAGGCCATTAAGGGCCAACAGAGTGCTGTAATAAGTCCAGCTTCAGTGAGAGGCAGTGGGTTGGCTGAATACGGTGCTAGAGAAGGAGTCGGGAGGCCTGCGTTCTATTCCAGTTTCTGCCACTGACCTCGAATTTGGATGTGTCATTTCACCTCCCCGTGCCTCAGTTTCGCTCTGTGAAATGAAGATGATCTTTTTTCTCCCCTCTGTCTTGTCTAGTCTGTTTTTATTTTGATTCACCATGCAGGAAAGTTTCCCCATTAATATCTGCCTTTAACAATCTTGCCTTCAGCTGAAACAATTGTATGTTTTCTTTGGATAACTTAAAGTGGATTCTTGCAACTAGTTTGCTCCCGAGCCAGGCTGATTTATTTCAAAGGGCTTTGACTGCACTGTGCTTGGTGCAAGGTGAAAGAAATATGTACTGCATTTGTACATATTTATCTCACCAAATAGCACCCAGAGGACCTAGTCAGACTTGTAATCTTATTGTGTGGGGTCCTGTGCCCCACACACTAAATGAAGATCTCTGCCCCTAAGAGCTTACAAACCTACCTAGGGAGAAGGTGAGTGGAAAACACAATGGAGGTAAGGAAGGGGAAGGATGGGGGTGACAATGCCAGGAACTTGTGGTTGTAGGTATTTGCAGGAGTGTAAAACTCAGAGAGCAATACAGAGCGCTCTGTATTGCTCTGTGCGGCAGAAACGTGGAGGACCAACAAGAAGATAGAAGGTCGACTTCGGGGTTTCGAAGGAAGGTGTCTTAGGCGCATCCTTAATATACACTGGCTGCAACATGTCACCAATAGAGAAGTGAGCCGACTAACAGGCATTAACAACATAGTGGATGAGGTGAAACAACGAAGATGGAGATGGTTTGGGCACGTGTTGAGAATGGATACTACCAGACATCCTCACACTGCTCTAAGATGGACACCACAGGGAAAAAGGAGAGGCAGACCGCTGGGAACATGGCGAAGAACTATCGAAGGCAAAATGAAAAATATGGGAAAGACCTGGGATGAAATCTACTGGCTAGCCCAAGATCGAGTCGAATGGAGAAGAATGGTTGGCACCTTATGCTCCACTAGGAGCGAAGAGAACTAAGTAAGTAAAACTCAGAGCCCTCAGAGTATCTGATTTGGTAACACAGTGGACAATGAGATCTTAATGAAAGAACATAATGGCCATGCTGGGTCAGACCAAAGCCCATTATCCTGTCTTCCGACAGCGGCCAGTGCCAGGTGCTTCAGAGGGAAAGAACAGAAGAGGTAATGAAGCAAACAGAGGCTAGGGACACCATTCCTGCCAGCCTGGTCATTTCCCTTAGGCAGTTTGCCATGGATGTCTGGTAGCGGAGGGTCTTAAGAGCAGGATTTGATGTTAGAATTCCGTTTTGGACAAGATAATATGTTGTGTGGGATTTCTACAGACTTTACCATTGTCAGATATTTGTAGTAATACAGTGGGCACCAGGAATCAGATTTTAATTGGGTACGTTTATTTGAGATTCTTGATTTAAAAAAAATAATCCAAAAGACTCCCAAACATTTCTACAGTGCTGTAAAATTACCCGGAACTCTTTGGGAGCTAGAAAAGCTGCAATGCTTGCTCTGAAGAAAATCAGTGAGATTGCTGGCATCTAATCATGAGACAAGCTCAGATGTTATGAGCGGAGGTGTAGGACTGGCATTTGGCATACACCCAACATCCCCCCCCACCCCCAGGAAATAAGCGAAGAAAGGAAGGTGAATTACCTGTGAGAGAGACATCAAACGTACAGTCAAGACTGGATCCCGCAGCTGCTGGAATTCTTTGGGACAGAGAAACCAGTTTAGATTTATTTAAAACAAACAAGCTCCCATGTATTATGTAAGTTCTAAATTCCTTTGCAGTTTTGGAGGGAATTAAAGAGAGATTCATTCTCATTCCTCCCTCTTCTTGTTCTTCCTTGGAATCCGGCCAAGAGTTCCGATTTGGAGTCAACTCCTGCCGCAGTGGAGAGATGATACAGATCTACCTTAGACTGGAGGCTCTTGCGCTTTGTGTGACAAGAGCTGCATGTTTGGAAGCCGAGGCTTAACGGCTTACCCCCTGGGTAGGGATGTGGGGAGTTGCGTCAATTTGCTTAGAAATATGGGATCACAGCAGACAAAAGTCGCCAAGATCTGATAATAAAATCTGTTTGGAACAGCTGTCTGCTGACAAGTATAATAAACTGTATTAATGGTGTCATTATTATTCCCTAATTAAAAGCTAATAACTAAGAGTTAATTGCCTTTAAAAGATGAAGCAGTGCTATGGCAAGGATTTATCTCTGTTTTTCTTTGCTTGCCTGGCTGTGCTGATATTCTCAAGCTAATTAATTGAATCAAATAGTACAGAAAACTAATAATCTCCCTGTGTCGATTCAACCAGTTGAATTAAAAGGTGTCTGGTGTGTGAGGTTTGTAGGTTTTTTAAAAAATCCATGTTTTTTGCAACTTCTTACCCCCAGGTGATGATCCAGAGGGGTGGAAAATAAACAATCTGTCAGTGAAAAGTGGTTTGATGAGGAAGGCATTTTCCTCCCCTCTCAACAGGAAGTCATTACAGATACCATCACTAGACAGCTTGATAACCCACCCAGAGGACTGTTGGTCTCCCACCTGTACTCCTGAACAGAGGAAAATGGGAGTGTGTGGCACCTAACCTATAACACCCATAAGGCACTGGAGAGGTTCTTCAGAACTGAAATATTTTGGAATTCAATTTTTCCACCAGTTGCGTAGAGGCGAGGAACCCCTTAAAAAGGCTTGTAAAGCACTTTGGATTCTTGTCAGAATAAGACAGGCCTATAATTATCCTCATCCTGTTCATCCTTTTTAAATATGGGCACAACATTAGCTGTCTTTCAGTCATCTGGAATGTCCCCTCTGTGTTCCAAGTTATTGAAAATCAATATAAACATTTCAGCCAGTTCCTCAGCCAGCTCTTTAAAATCTTTCAGTCTCCTCTCGCAAGACAGGCTCTCCATTCTCATGATCATCCTAATAGCCCTTCTCTGCACCTATTCCAGTCTGAATTCATCTTTCCTGAACATGGGTGACCAGAACAGTGTGCCGTATTCCAGATGAGATCTTATCAGAGCCTTTTACAATGATATTAATTCTATTGCTACTGAGTGGCTAGGAATCGGCATGTCCTATTCTATTTATTGTTACCTTGCCTCCCCTGTGCCCAACCCACTTTTGTGGCTCATCCATCCATTACATCTTGTCTTTCAGACTGTGAGCTCTTTGGGGCAGAGACTGGTTGACTATATTTTTGTACAGTGCCCAGCACAATGTGTGGCCTTTAGGTGTTACTGCAATATAAATGTTAAAGAATAACAATAGGTTTAGGTGATTGCAGATGAGCTTTGTTCAGTCAGTACAGCTGAACGAAAGGAAGTCCCCTGGAAGATGGATGTGTTTGAACTGCCTTGCACAGTCTTCTTAGATTGCTTGTATCTCTTTAGAGATGTTGCCCTTGGAAACTAACAATATTAATAGGCCTCAACAATAGCAACTGTTCTTTATTGTTCCCTCAGTTAAAAGCTGTAAATAATGCCCCTAGTTTAATTTGAAATAAAATAACCCACAAACTTTAAATAAAAAAAGGAACCGCCAAAACACCTATACAAATTTGGACTTTATCCATGGGAGGAAAAAAAAGAGAACTACCCTGGGATTTCCTCCTCAGATGTTGACTAAATCTAAAAACTTTTGCAGTCAATGAGGCATGAAACATTGTCTAGAATCAACAGTTGCTGAATATTTTATCCCACTGACAGCAAGCCGCTCACAAGTCCGCAGCTTGAACGGAGCTGAGATTGCATATGATCAGCCTGCGGCGGTTACGTTCTTCGCAGTGTCTCCAGAGTGGTTCTCAACTGGTGGCCCATGGACCACTGATGGCCCATGGACCGCCGGTGATCCACGCGAATATTGTCCAAAGTCAGATAATGTGAGCAGGTGCTGCCGTTAGGCTGTTTTACGCATGCAGTGTGTCATCCATAGCGTTATCTAGGATGCGATCGTGTTGTGTTGCCTGTAACTTCCGTCTAAGGCTCTGAGCATCAGTGTAGCTCCCGCCATCATACTGAGTGGTTGTCGTGTCATTCATTCAGTGCGAAATGTGCTGTTTTACTTTGTTTATAATTTCTGTTGTAAAATGTAAGTTTGCACGCAATTTTCAACTTTGTTAGTTTATTACACACTTTTTATTTTGTTGGTGGCTTTTTTGTATGGGGATTTTAACGCAGGGGATAAGACACAAACTTTTATATTTACATCTGTTGAATTTACCACGTTGGCATGAAAGTAATCTTGGTTTTGACAGTACTAAGTTAAACGGTCTACTCCAAAATAAATAATACTTTAGCGCTGGTATCGCAGGTTAATAAAATATTATTTGTTAGATAACCCTAAAATATGTTTTTACTCAACCAAATACAAGAGATTAAAAACTAACCACCATATTTTATTTTTTCATAGCCCATGTAATGTGTGCAGTGTGAGTTAGATAGATATTATATTGTAGTTTCAATTTTTGCCACCAAAAAAACAAAAAAGGTGGTCTATGGAATTTTTGTAACTGGCCTGATGGTCCGTGGATGGAAACAAGTTGAGAACCACTGTTAGGGATAGCAGGCTGAAGTGAGAGAAGCTGCCCCCTGGTTCCCAGCTCTGTCGGAAAGGTTCAGTCTTGTGGGGGTTATTGCCACCGCTATCTCTGTCTTGCTTTTCCCTTAAGGACTGCTTGCAAAATGCTCCAAAAAGCCACTTGCAGATAACGTGGAGGTTCTCTCATAGGCTGGGCTTTTGCTATTTCCATACCCTTCACCTTAGGCTCTGCCTCTGATTCCCGATTTCCGTAATGACAGGACAGAAGGTTTTGAACTGTCAGTCTTTTCAGTGCCTTTAAAGTGACCTGGAATGGAGAAAATAATGTTTATTCCCTTCCTCTGCTGGTCTGTGGGGTATAAAGAAGGTCCCGGGAAGGTTTGTTCTATTTAACTGTGAAGTGTCCAGGAATGTGTCTTTTGAGATCTTTCCAAAGAGCATTGGCACCCATCAGCTCCCAGGAAGACACCTACGTGAATGGCTCAAGACCCAGCAGGTCTTGCTGTGCTCAGTGAAAGCTGCTGAGTACGGAGCACTTTCAGTAATCCAGCCACTTCATTTAGATGCTTCGATGGGAGCTGAGCACTTCAGAGAATCGTAGACTATCAGGTTGCAAGGGACTGCATGAGATCATCTAGTCTAGCCCCCTGCTTAAAGCAGGACCAATCCCCAAATAAATCATCCCAGCCAGGGCTCATATCCAGCTTCTCGTCCACTGTAATCCCTAGGTCCTTTTCTGCAGAACTGCTGCCTAGCAACTCAGTCCCTAGTCTGTAGCAGTGCATGGGATTCTTCTGTCTCAAGTGCAGGACTCTGCTCTTGTCCTTGTTGAACCTCATCAGATTTCTTTTGGCCCAGTCCTCTTATTTGTCTAGGTCCCTCTGTATCCTATCCCTATCCTCCAGCATATCTACCACTCCTCCCAGTTTGGTGTCATCTGCAAACTTGCTGAGGGTGCAGTCCACGCCATCCTCCAGATCATTAAGGAAGATACTGAACAAACCGGCCCCAGAACTGACCCTTGAGGCACTTCTGAAGATCTTATCCCAATTGTGGGTACGCAATGCTTCTGAAAATCTGGCCCACAACGAACCTGGTCTTCCATGTTTTTGCTGGAGGGCTGGGGGTCTGGAACACCAGAAAAGCTTTTGTACCCATGTTTGAGTTAAACAGCTCTTGGCAAAAGCAAAAAAGAGACTTTTTAAAAACAGTCTGATCTCAAATCCCTTCCCCCCCCCCCCAGTGGGTCACATTTCATCCCTTTTCATTTCTGATGTCACAGTCCCCTTTATTGTCTAGTCATCCAGTGAATCCTCCTTCAGAAATGGGAAAGGTGTGGCATGATATTTCTAATTTTCCCACAACCTTTCTTTCTTTTCTTCCCTCCACTCCTCTGGGTGTAGGATTTCTCACTGTTAGGTTATAAGAATGGAGGAGAAAAGGCGCACACACAAAATGCTGTGTGCAGTTTGCAAGTCCCCTTGAATAAGAATTTCAGGGGCATCAGCCTTGACAAGAAAATTCTTCTTTCTAGAAGAAATTAGATTGGGAATTGATGTCTGCTGTAGGAGCAGCATTAGAAGCAAATGCAGGCGAAATCTGACCTCCATTCTGCCAGTTGCATTGGGCTTTGCTGGACTTGTGAGAGCATCTAAATTGGCTGTTAATAGAACATTTTTTGGAGCCTCCTAAGCAGTGGCAGCCCAGGTGAGTGTTTGTGCCCCAGTGAGTGGCAGCTGATCTGTCCCGCTGTCCTCTGTCTTGCAAAATCCATTTGCATTTACAGAGATTTTCTTGATAGGTTTGGGGCGCTTCCAGCGGAGAAACCTGAAACCATCTTGGTGCAAGAGATGGAAATTAAAAAAACCCTGGATGTGACAGGCCCAAGCCCAGAAAGCTGCTGATGTCCATTTGCTAGCTGCAAACTAATTGACATCTGCCACCTCATCAGGCCTCTGCAGATCGCTGGAGAGAAGCTTAAACAAAGTCGGGAGTGCTGAGTTTCACAAGCAATGTGGTTTAACAAAGCATCTGTAGACGTCCTGGCCATGACATCCATGTTCTAAGTGTTTCATGTGATAAAAACATGCCGCACAAAATCTGGATGCTGTACCGCAGAACTCAAGCAGTTATAAGCCCCCTGCCATTCAGGTTCTGGGCCTTGAGTCACAAGCTGGGATGAAAGGGAGATAATGCAGTCACAGCTATGGCGTTCTGGCTATTGTGTGGCACCCCGAAGCCAGTAACAAAAGACGCATACTGGCATTTAAGCCTCTAGACTTCTGTTGTTCTTTATAGTGTAGTGGCACCCAGAGACTCCAGTATGAAACCTGCCCCCAACTCCCTAAAACGAACTTGGAGCAGCAATGAGGTTAAAACACACGTGCATGTGACCTGTGATGTGTAGGGCTGCAAGGGAAGTCAAGAGATCATATAGTCCCCCCCTCGCCTTGCTGAGATAGGATTAAGTGTGTGTGTGTGTATAGTTACCCCTTTTGACCTGAGTGGCCAGTCAAAGTTTGAGCCCTGCAGGTGATCCATTTGGGAGTGGAAATTGACTGTGGAGTTTGGTATTTACTTTGATTAGGGGTGTGTTTGTTTATAAGAAATAAGCAAAGTCCTGTTGCCTTGGAGACAGAAGGAACCAAACAAAGGTTCACAGCACCCACAACACTCTTCTCAGTCAGCACCCCAAAAGCCCAGGCATGCTTAGCTTTTTCCAGGCTGAGGTGCCAGCTGCTTGTCTGTGTGTCTCTCGTCTCCTTCAGCGCGTCTCATCTCTGGTCAAACAATACCGAATGGAACCCTCTGCCCGTGTGGTCCTGGTTTCTGGGTGGGCCCACATACCCCAGTGTCTCGGGGGTGGGGTGCTTGGGAGCACTTTATTTTAAGTGAAACAGGGTGGCTAAGCTCGGGGGGTGTGTGGTGTGTGTAGTACATACAGAATAATTATGTTTACTGTTGATCTTCCCCTCTTTGCTAAGCATAAATGCAAAAGGCATGTGTGTTTCCGAATGGGGACATCTCAGCTCCAGGTACCAAAGAGAGAACTCTCGTGCCAAAACCTTTCCTGATGAAGTGAGTTCTAGCCCACGAAAGCTTATGCCCAAATAGAGGCTTGTTAGTCTCTAAAGCGCCGCAGGGACTCATTGTTTTTGCTGATACAGACTAACACGGCTACCCCTCTGAAAATTACTGTGCCGCCACTCTGTGTGCCCATCAGAGTTCATCTTCTCCAGAAAGTATTAAAGGAATAAGACCAGCCCTTAATGGAGGAATAAAGGTTATGCTGACCCTAAAAATAATTAATAGCGTGGGAGATGGAGGGGAGTGTTGCTTGCTAAGATATTCACAGCATATGTGGATGCTAACAAGCGACTGACATCTTCAGCACTGCAGTTGTTGGTCAAGCAAAGGGTAATGTGAATCAATGCTGCCACCTGTCAGTGCTCATTACAGCATTCTGCTTTCCTCTCCTGTGTTTGTCTCTCTCCCTACCCCCATCTGTCTTTGCCATGCATTTCTGCACCATGGTGAACAGTTAGTTGCTGGGGCCTCACGGCTTCAATGTTTCATCTTTTGCTGGAACTCTGCACATGGGATATGGAATAGTGGGGTACTGGATTGATCAGACGGTAAGGGCCACGTCTTGCTGTCCAAATCTGTTTCAAGAGTGATCCTACATGTAATCAGACCCCCAGGCAAAATATCTCTAGAGCTTCCCCTCCTGGCTCCTCTTCCCTTCCCCTCATTGGGCTCAAAAGAACCTGCAGTTAATGCCTCCAACAGGGAACATAGCAACATCAGCTGACCAGCCTGAAACAGCCCTGGTCATAACAAGGAGAGCCCTAGGAGGCAGCCTGCGGCCCCATCTTCATTAAAAATGTACACCAGCATGACTCTGTCACTCAGGGTTTAGAAAAACCCACAGCCTCTAGTGACAGTGTGAGGCTGACAACTCCCTCCCTTCCCCCCAGTGTAGATGCAGCTTGGTTAATGTTCAGGGCGTTCCTCTTCCGGCAGAGCTGCTTTTGTTGGTGTACACCGCAACTAAACGAGGAGGGAGCTATGCTCGGTAGTGCAGAAAAAGTCGGTGCTGCTGCTTCCTAAAGTTAGCCTAGCGCTTACAGGTTGTCCATTCTGAAACTCAGTGCCGCTGGCGCCTGCCTGCACAGAACCTGTGTCCTGTAGCCCAGTGGTTTGATAGCCCAGGCTCAAAGCTGGCAGGGCCGTGCATTTTAGAACCTTATGATATGGGGATTTTGTAGTTCCTCAAAGACAGTCTCTACGGCTGTGTTGTTGGGTATCAAAGGAAATTGAATGCTGTTGAGCCTGGCCCATGCTAGAATGGGAAATCCAGATTTGGATGAACCTGGGTAGCGTGACATGGGAAGCCTGATACTGTATCTGTTCTGTGCATAGAACTCCTGTGGCCAGTGGGAGTGTTGCAAAAAGAGACCCTGATGCTAGCTCTGTGGGCTTTGAGTAAAACAATTAATGCTCATCTTCCTCTGGGTCTTAGCACTGCAGCATGTGAAGCAGCTGGTGGTTGCGTGCAGGCAGGTGAGGCAGAGGAAGAGAGAATTTAGCATCTTCTCTTCCACCTTGAAACCTCCGTCCTCGCCCCAAGACACAGTAGCGCTTCAGCCTCCCCTCCACATGCTCCTGGTGCTTGTAGGATGCTAATTGATAGGAACCAATGTTCTCTTTGGACGTTCACTTTATCAGTGTTAATCTTCTATGTGGACTAATTTTATTAAACTTCCCAAAAGAGCAAACTGTAAATACATTAGTTCCCATCTTGGACTGCACCCTCTGTCACTCTGGGTAAAAAAGATTAGAAGTCATTGGGGCCCTGCTATAATTAAAAAGAAGATGCTCAAACATAATTCTTAATTAAACGGTAATGAGATAAGAACTTGTGTAGTCTGCTTTTAGTCTGTCAGGGAGATGCAGAGGTTCCTGTTGTAATTATGTGATTTATGATTTTCCACACAAGGATGTAATTAGTTTCTCTCCCCCCACCCCGTTATAAATTGAAACATTATTTAGATAAAAAATAGTGTAGCAATTTCAGTCTGTTTTTCCTGATTTAATAATAATTTATTTTTTACTTAAACGCTACAGCCTAACAAAAGACAACACAACTGCCATGTGGCCAAGAGCTGATATTCCAAAATGGAAATCAGGCACGATACACCCAGGGTAATTGACCGAGGGACAGATCTGTGGAACACACAAGGCAGCCGTGATTGTAAGGCAAAGGGAACTCCGTTTGGAAAGAGTTCATCAGGCAGATCCAGAGCTATCTAAAGTCTGTGGATGGGTAAAGAGAATCAGAGGTGCATAAATTGTGGGTGATAAGAACTGAGAGAGACAGGTAGTGTGTGAGTTTGTGTGAGAGGGAGGAGGAGAAGGGGTGAGATCTTCAGCACCGAGGAATTGACAGAATATTGTATCTGTTAGGAAGATGGAGTTTTAACACACTCAAGTGAGACCTGTGGAATGATGCAATGCCCCCATAAGAGAGAAAAACGAATCTACTTTATTTGTTATGATACTGTATATGGCTCAGCAAATAGTTATCTAATCCTGTGAAGAGAAGCAGGTTTTGGACTCGCCTGTTACTGTCTCAGTATCTTCAGTAAGCCTGGGTCTTATATTACAAATATTCAGCCACCTTTTCTGGAAGTCTCTAATTTTTGGAGATGCTCAATTTGAGATCCTTCGGGCTGATTTTTGAAGGTGCTGGGCAGCCAGAGCCGCTGTTGGACGTCAGTCAGATTTGTGGGTGAAAATCAGGCCAAAGGCATCTAAACATCAGGCACCCAAAAATGGGGTAAATTAGAGCAGCCTTCCAGAGTTAGACACACAGACAAAGAGAAGCAGGGTTTTAGAAGAGCACAGGGAGTGGAGGGAGGTATGGGAGGCAGTGAGGGGAGAGCCCAGGTGGTGGTCATCAGGAAGTATCACAACAATACCTAGCTCTCAAAGCGCTGTATCCTCACAGCACCCCTGTAAGGCTGTTCTCCCCATTGTCCAGGTGGAAACTGAGGCGCAGTGACTTGCCCAAAGTCACCAGGGAGTCTGTGGCAGAGGAAGGAATTGAACTTAGGGCTCCAGCCACTAAACTAGTTTCCTAGACACTAGACTATCCTTTGTGTCTCTAATTATTGTTCTTGTGTGTTGGGATTACCTTGCTGTAACCACTTCAGTACTGAAAACTCTTGGTCTCTTTATCAAGTCCATTTACTGGAAATATATATGACCATTATGTCCATTATCAGATGTCTGTGACCACAAAAAGTCCCCGTGCTGTCATGGTCAGACAATGAGCTAAGTGCCTGACAGCATTTTTCGCTGCTGCTTTTTAAAAAATTAGAGGTTTTTTGTTTGTTTAAAATTTGTGATAAATTAATTGAATATTAAAGGTGCTGGATTGGCTGCCTCAGAGACGGAAGGTCACAGAGCAGGTATCACAGAGAGGATGCACGTTCCTGCCATTGTGCTTCAATTGTGATTGGAGTTATCCAGTTCTGGAGTGAGAGGGGTGTTAAGTCTCCAGGATCTATTTAGTCCTTGACGTCTCTAACAAGGAAGCCAATAGAGGACATGTTTCTTGTGGAACAGACCTTCCTCTGCCAAGAGCTGGAGATCATTTCTCACAGCCCCCTGAACATCGGCCAAATGGTAACAACTTTGTCACTATTACTGGAGTCAGACGGGTGACCAAAATCCATATCCCATGACTACTCCTTTCAGCTTTCCTGCCCCAGCCCTATCCAAATTAAAACCGCTGAGATATTCTTCACATATTGACTCAGAGAGAGACAAAGCAGGTGAGGCAATATTTTATTGGATCAACTTTTGCTGGTGAGAGACAAGCTTTCGAGCTACACAGTGGTGGTCTTCAGGTCTATAGCTCAAAAGCTTGTCTCACCCACAGAAGTTGGCCCAATAAAAGATGTTGCCTCACCTTCCTTGTCCCCCCAAAATCCTGGGTCTGACATGGCTACAAGAACACTGCATATTAACTCGAAGTCAAAGCACAATAAAGAAAAGTTAAGGTACAGAAGAGTCAAAATTTGGAGAGAGTTTTATATTGGTTCAACAAATGAATGGCAATAGCCAATGGATAACTAGCAACTTGTTTGTTGAGAGATGGTTGACTGGTTTATTATTATTTAATATTTGTATTGCATAGTGACAAGGGATCAGCTAAGCTGGAGCTCTGTTGCAGTTGCATTGTCCAAACATATAATACATGATAGTCCCTCCCCCACAAAGAACTGCCAAGGCACTAGGCTAGTGCTCAAAAGATTCAAGATAAATTCCTGGCTCTGCCACAGACTTTCCTGCGTGATCTTGGGCAAGTCACGGAATCCAGATGTGCCTCAGTTTCCCATCTGTAAAATGGGGATAATGATACTTCCTTTCTCTCATCCCATGTCTGTCTTGTTTACCCTGATTGTCAGCTGTTTGCTGTGTGTTTTGTGCAGTAGTTTTCTGTTGGAAAATGCTGATTCTAGGAAATGCGAACATTTTGGGAGAACATATAGATTTCATCTAAATTTTAATGGGAAATGACTGAAATGACCCATTTTGATAGAGGAAGAATTTTGTTTGACTTTATGATTTTGATAGATGATGTATGATTGTATTAGTAAAAGTTTTCAGCTTATGTGACAGACCCAGGCAAGCTGGGTACAGCAGAGTAGCAGAAGGCAGATACTCTGGCCAGTGGATTAACAGTTTTCTGTTCCCTGACTGACCAGAGCAGGGGCTGCTTCAGGCTAATGAGAACACCTGACTCCAATTAACCCGAAAAGAGTCAGGTGAGGCCATTGAACTAATTGACCACCTGACTCTAAGGCCTCTCTGGTGCTATAAAAAGGGCTCACTCCAGTGAAGGAGAGCAGAGCCAGAGGAGAGGACGTGCTGCTGAAGGGCTGGATACAGAAGACACCCTCAAGCTACTGGTAAGGGAGAAGCAGGAGAGCTGTGGGGAAGTGGCCTAGGGAAAAGTAGAACTCTGGCAGTGAAAGGTTGGCTGCCAACAGCTGCTGCCATTAGGGTCCCTGGGCTGGAACCCAGAGTAGATGGCGGGCCAAGGTTCCCCCAACCCTGCCACTACTGATACACCTCCTGGAATGGGAAGGTAGACCGCTAGCAGGACAGGAGGTTATATTGTCCTGAAATAATCCCAGAGGGATGACAGAGACTGGGGGAGTTCTTTCACCAACCGCTTTGCTGGCTCATGATGAAAAGGGCTGCTTAGACTGTAACCCTGGCCTAGAGAGAGAAGGGCTATGTGGAGAGTCACAGTAAGCCTCTGAGGCTAGCACAAACTGCCTGGAAGTGCGGGACCCACAGGGACAAGGTCAGAGCTTTGCCACACTTATTAAAACAAAACATTTTCTGAATTATTCCAAAAATTTAGCAATTTCAACTTTTCATTCCAATTCAGGATGAAACCAAATTTCAAAATCTTGGAGTGTCCCACTGGACAGAAATTCAGAATTTTGATCAGCCCTATCCCAGCCCAAAGATGCCCTGATCTTGGTTAGGGCCTATCAGAGTTACCGTAATACAAATTAACAGCAGCAATAGTATTAATGGATTGTTTAAAGTTTGTGTCTATTTGCCTAATTTGTGAAGAAACAGAAAAGTCTACCAGTGTATGCAATTAATCATCCAGGCTATATTGCCTGTTTACCTTAATTGTAGTTATTAAAATATATACATAACAGTGAATATTAAACTGCATTCTGCTGTTCCTAAAAGCATGACAATATGTTGTTCATCGCTCCTTTGTTTCGGTGTCTATTTACATATCTGTCTAGTGAGAGAACAGAGCTTTAAAATCATTGCTCATAACTCTAGTCCTCTTGGTCCCCAGTTCAGCTGATCCCAGTTCACTGGAGAATAGTCAGTGTATACCAACAAAAGATATTTTTTCTGCTTCACTTGTAGAGGAAAAAAAGTGTTTCTTATTTTAAGATCCGATTGGTCCCTGAAGGAACAATCTGTATGGAAAACAGTGGGAAATGGATGAAGTCTGACCTATAGAATAAATGGATAAATATCAGACGTGTACAGTTCCAGACCTTGCTGCCGCCCAACAGAAATGTTAAACTGCCCTTACTGAAGTGGAAAAAAAAGACCGACTCTTTGCAGGTGTTATTTTGATATTCTGCATGGCTTTTGCCCAGAATGGAGTAATACTTTAAAAATCATAAGAGGAGTAGACCTATTCTGTCTTGGTGCATTGAAGGAAAAGAGATTTTTGGTACTGATCTCCAGCTGGTTTGAGTTTAGTTTGTATATTCAAACATGGAATTTGCCATAGTGGATCAAATCACTAGTCCACATGGTCCAACATCCCCTGCCTCTGTGCGGGCAGTGGCTAGTATCATGTCCCTCATAATTTACTTGGCTAATCATATCATGCTAGCAGAGAGGATTCCTGCCTTGCATACTCATAATAGACTCTGATTTACAGTCACCCTGAGGCATGGATTTGGTCACCAGACCTTTTCTTAGCTTGGCTACAAATGTAGCTTGCAACTAATGAGCAGAACTGGTGACTTGATTTTAACACTCTGATTGAAATCTACCGGTAACAGGCACTTTTCTTCACAGAGAGCAGGGGCAGAACAGGAAATTTAGGCCATCCCTCCTTTCTGCCTGCTTTTGATTAGACATGAGTCATCCTCTCATTCCCTTCTGTATTTCATTTGCTTGGCTCCTGTGTACTTTCCTGACAGTGTGCTCCTCTCCACCGCCAGCTAGCAGCAGTGCAAAAACAACAACAACAACAAAACCCACTGCAGAAAGAGCTATTTCTATAGCTATTGTTCATTGCTCTCATCTCAGTGTTGTCTTTTGTGGGTTATTTCTCTCCAAATCAGAAGGCAAGGAAAGGGTTAACGGCCAGATTTGACTGTTGCATGCTAGCAGCTGTGGTCCTATAGCAGCAAGAATCATTATGGGAGTGGGTGTTCATGTTAACTCAGCCTCCTGCGGTAATGGCTGCAGCAGCAGTTTGTTCTCTCTCTGGGAAGGTTTGTTTTTGCAGGAGAAGCAGCTTTAGGGTGGTTGATACAGATGGTCAGGAACTGGGCTTGAGGTTTGGAGCAGTTTAAAGGTGTAGGAAACACCTAGGTCATGTGCAGTGTGTGTTCCTGTGGCTTGTCTGAGCTCCATGCTGTTTGGTTATCTTGCAACTCCTCGTGCTTTGCGCTCCATTTGCGGAGAGAGCGTAAGGGCAGGGGGCATGTCTCATTAGTCATCTAGATTTTTCACCTCCAGGTGGGAAGCCTTTTACTGGATATTGCAGAGTATGCTGCTGCCTTTGAAAGACCCTGGTAACAGCTCACTTTAGCCCTCTGTCCTCGCTCTGTGTCCTGGGCAGGTGGGGAGCCAAGAAGTTATTCACAGGTGCGGAGTGTTCAAAGACAGGAACAGTAAAGAAAATGTGAAAAAATTCTCTTCTGAGGCCTTAATGTCATCCCACAGAATTAGGCCAGGTGAACAAAGCGGGAATGAGTCAGTCAGTGACACCTTGTTGCTTGGAAGTAACAGGAGAGCAGAGCTGACTAGATTTTAACTCTGTATTACCCTGCTCCATTTCTTGCTCTCTCTGTCCCCCTCTCCATTTTGCAGGACTCTACTCCCTGCATCTTTCCCATGGCTGTAATATTTGGTCTGCTCGTCAATACTTTCACCAGAAAGTGCTCCCCCAGGAGACGAGTCAATTGATGCAACCACATGGAAAAAGTTGGGGAGTTTGAACGTGTTTCCCTTATTCTCACACAGTGGGTGTGCCTATGGGCAGTGCCAGTGCTGTTGTTGTTAATCTGACGGTGTATCAACTTCATCCCTTGGGAATATAGTCCAGGGTCTTTTCTGTTTGGCCTAAATTTTTCCTTCCATAGCTTTTGGCTACTGCTGTTTGTACTACCATTCTGATGCCAATGGGAATTAATCCCCTTTCCTTCCTAGGTATCCTCTTCCCTGTAGGTTTGAACCCCTGAATGCAAGATGACTCATGGAAATTGTAAAGGGCTTTTCAACATTATTGCAAAATCCTTGGTTGGTGTTTTGGTTTTGGGGTTGATGTTTGCAGAGTTCCTCTGTCTCTAAGGTCTGTCTTCAGTTTCAACCTCCCACCTTCCTGTCTGGCCCCCCATAGCCTTCCCACTTCCCCTGAATGTTTACAGCAGGCCTGCACAACTCGGAAAGCAGTGAGGGCCATATTACTGCAAAAAACCCAGCTGTGGGCTGAAAAGCCCCACCCTTGCCCCACCCCCATCCACTTCCCCCCACCCCACCGCTTGGCTTGTCCCCCCCCCCCCCCCC
Source organism: Dermatemys mawii (assembly GCA_007922305.1). Taxonomy (NCBI): domain Eukaryota; kingdom Metazoa; phylum Chordata; order Testudines; family Dermatemydidae; genus Dermatemys; species Dermatemys mawii. Next base: position 6,371,482 of record ML677376.1, on the reverse strand, counting down.
CCCCCCCCCCTCCCCCCCCCCCGTGAGTTGCATGTGGCCCCCCAGGCCGCATGTTGTGCAGGCCTGATTTACAGGGACCCGAAGTGCTGAGCATGTTTTACAATTGTATTTATAACTTCCCTGATTCAGCGAGATGCTTTATACCTTGACTGTCATCTCAAGACCAACCCGTATGAATGGTTCCTTTCCCTGAGGCAAATGCTTTGCAAGTTTTATCTTTCTTTAATGTCCCCCTGCCTCTTTTATTTTTTTTTATACTAGTTAAGTGCGGTTTGAGCAACAGACATTAGCAGATTGCGTAGTAGACTGGTTTTCACAGTCTGTTCCTTTCTCACTTTATTTTGGGAGAGGCCATGGATAGATCTTTTCACTGTGTTCTGTTACCTTAGGTAGATGTAGCAGTGGGGAATGGTACTTGTAAAAATGATTTTATGGATTAACAAACCAAATGGGACATGAAATCATTTTAAATGTACCATTTTCCCACTGCTACATTGACCAAACGGGACAGAACACAGTGTAGGGATCTGAGCATGCCCTCCCTCAAAACAACGTGGGAAACTCCCAGAACGGAAGCTTCCAAAAACCTCCAGTTGCTTTTGAGAATTGAGACCAGTTCTATTAAAGACAAATTTTCTTGCTCAAAACCCTTTCAATTGTTAAAAATGACCAAATTAAAAAAAACAGCAAACATACCTTTCACCATGTATGCTGTGCTGGTTTCTTGTGTCTCGGGGCTTGGGCAGTGAAAACGAAATAGTTCTGGTTTGATTTCTGGTTTTTGAAGCCACTGTGAATAAGCGGAACAGTTGAATCCAAGCAGAGAGCTTTGTAATGAAATTATAAGCCAACCCATGTGAAATCAGTCCAGTTCATATTAGTGCAGCATTCGTAAAACTTCTTTTATCAGCCCTGGTACAAGAGAACAAACATCCTGCTTGCTCCGGGACTTGTCCCGTTTTCAAATCCCCTCTCCTGGAAATGTGACGCCTTAAAGCAGGACGCTGCGGTGTCACTCACGTTCTCTAGCTCCCCTCTGCTACTGCTGTGAGCAGTGGGAATCCAGTCTCCACCGGGGAGGACAACTGCAGCAGTGCTCCCAGACGCAGGCTGATGGTGACTCTGGCACAGGACCTGCCACTGGCATCACCTTACCTGGCAGGATGGGGATACAGCCGGTGGCGATGGCTGCAGCAGACCTGGTCCCGCCCAGGTTGGCAGAAGTGGGGCCCAGCCGGCTCTCTTGACAGCCCTGGTGAAAAGCACCATGCTACCCATTGGTGAGGGGGTGGGAAGATAGTGCCCCCCCAGGACAGGAGTCACTCCTCCTCTCACTCCCACCCCTCCCAGGCCCCCAGGGGTCTTGGTTTGTGCCCATGCAGCTGATGACCTGTTCCTTCAGGTTGTACAGAACGATCTTGTCTGCTTGGTAGATGGCTTTCACGTTACAGAATTGTGGGTTTTTTCTGGTTCCCTAAGCTAGCTGCAGGTGGGTCAGCCTTCCAGGGCAGAAAGCAGTGGGGTGGTGCTTTTATTTCCTCTCCCCTCCCCGCAGCATTTTCTGCCAGAAATATGGAGGGTAGCTGTTTTGTCTTCAGTGACACTGATCCATGGGTTATCTGGGTCTCACAATGGGCGGAAGACCACCTGAGACCTCTTGTGAGGGGGCCTTAGTCCAAAAAGCTGTGAATGGCAGTTCAGAGGTTGCCTGAGGACCTTACGATTGTTTTCTCCCTGAATAAGAAAATGTGTGTTTCCATATAGATAATGAAAATTGCTTGGAGTTGATCTCTCCTCCCCACTGTGTCTAGGACCGTTCCGAACCAATAAACCTCTCCGGATGTATTTCTCCTCCTTTGCTTCCGACATCTTCCTGCCCAGGGCTACTGATTAGGGAGGAGCAGCTGCACCTTCTGTGGCCTGTTACCCCCACTGGAGAGGGAGGAAATGCCTTGTTCCCACCTTCCCCTCCCACCAGCTGAGTGTGTCTCTTTCGAGGCTCATACTTTACGTTTGATTGTTCCCCACAGTCACAATACGGTGAACATTTAGGACCTGATCCTAGTGAAAGCAATTCCACATCCCTGGGGGATTGTGTCCTCAGGTTAGGTGTCCATGTAGAGCTATCCGTTATCCTATTGGTACACTGCCTAGCTTCCCCCACCAGAAGGATGGGCTGAAGTCCGCCCTGGATGTGAAATGTTTTACCAGGTTTGTTATGTTGGCCTTAGTAGGAACATCATCATCTTCAGGCAGCTGTCTGTGTGTCAAAACGTTCAGAAATTAATTACATAGAAGGGATTTTTGATCACTGGGGTATGTTGTATTTTTCCTGAACGAGGATTTATTATTCTGAGTAAACCCAGGATAGACACAACCCTTGTGTAGCCTATTACCCTAAGATGGCCATCTGTATATATAGGAGTCTGTGTACACACTGTCTGTCTCTACAGATGGACAGATACTACAGGTTTCTACTCAAATGTCTGTGTGTCTTGAATGACCACGAAGAAATTCTGAGTTTTGTCTTTTCAGAGATAGAGTGATTAGATAGCAACGTAAGGATTTAATCTCTGTGTGAATTGTAAAGGGATCTGGAGTTAGCTATCTATGGTATGGCTGCCTGGAAAAATAGATTAGAAAAATAGGCAGATTAAAAATGGACTGGAAAGAACAGATTAGATAGATGGCTAGAGAGAGCGCTATTAATAAATGGAGCTATATATCTGTTGGTCAAGCCTCCAGCCCTTTGCTAGCTTTGAAAGGATCTCGTGATTTATTATTACCGTGGACGGTTTGCATAAGCTAAAGCTCAAGATCAGTGTATGTATTTGAGTGATATTCAAAACATTCACCCCATTCCTAGAAGTGGATGCAGCTTGTTGCTTGGAGCTGCATGCTTAGGACGTGTAAACAGATCCGTGTGTGCATGAGCAGCAAAAGCCTCTCTGCATTAGCACCTCTAATTAGCCTCTCTCCGTTAGCTATCTCGTTGTTCTGTATCTTTGGGACCCTATTTTTATTGTCTATAAAAATAGGGTGTATCGTCATTTTATTTCCCACCACAAAGCGGCGCTGAAGAACAGCAAAGACAGACCTGACATGCCTTGCTCATGTCATCTTAGGTCTGTTGTCCCCTGCTCTCCGTCTGGATATACAGGTAGCATCTTTCCTAGCACCATATTAAATAATCCCTTCTACAGCGCTCAGTCTTACTAGAAATTAAAGGTGGGCCCAAACCAGAATTCAGGATTCAAACTTGGATTTGGGATTTACAATGTCTGCTATGGCCAGTCCTCTGGATCTGAAAGCCAAGCCAGGAGTGCGTGAAATGCGGATCAATATGTAAAGTTCCTGCATGGTTTGGTGTATGCAAATCCAGTTGTAGAGCTGGGTTCAGATCTGGATTTGGGATGTTGTTTCAGGCCCATCCATATTGGAAACAGTTCCCAGGGCCAAGTGCAGGTGTTTCCCGATGGTTTTAAGAGGCTGGCCGATTTGCCCAGCAGCTGAGTTTCTAACACACTGTCGGTTTATACAGCTTTTCCAGTGAAGTTGGGGACTATTCACTTGGGTAGCAGTGAAGCAGGTAAAAAAGGCGTCTCTGCTTCTGCTAGGGCCGACAGGCACGACGTCCGGGTTGCTCTGTGCTTTACAGGATTAGTGACAAGTGATGGCAAGGATCCCAAAGGCAGCTAGAGTTCTGGCTTCTAAGTTTGCCTTGGAGCAGTTGACAGTCTTGTATCAGGAGTTCTCATGCTGTGGGTCAGAGCCCACTTTGAGGTCCCGACCCCATTTTAGAGGGGTTGCCCAGGCTGATGTTAGACTTGCTGGGGCCCACGGCCAAAGTCGAAGCCTGAGCCCTGCTGCCCAGGGCTGAAGCCAAAGCCTTAGGGTGTCAGCCCTGGGCAGGGAGGCTAAGGTTACATATCCTCCCTCCCCACTCCCCGGCCTAGGACAGAAGCCCTTGGGCTTCAGCTTTGGACCCCACCCCACCCCTGCCCAGGGCAGCAGGGCTCAGACTGCCTTGGGCTTTGGCCCCACCAGCTGAGCTACTGACTGCCACATGTCACTTGTGTCCTTTTCACACACTTCCTGCAGCTTCTGCTGAGTGGAGTGAAATGGTTCTGCAGCTGGGCCGTGAGGTCGCACCAGCGGTAGTGGCTCTCGGAGGGTTGTTCCATCATACTCCTATGTTGGGTTATTCCTGGGGAGGGAGAAGTGACACTTACTTTGGTTACACAGAGTCTATGGCGTACCTGCAAATGTAGAACCGCAGAAATTCTAGTGCTACAATTCGAACCCCTGTTCAAGCTGCATTTTATGACTCTCTGGGAAGAGAGTCTGCAGCTAGTTCTGGAGACCTCATTAGCGAATTTAGGAACAGTCTTGCGCAATCCTCTCCCCAAGGCATGGGCTAGATTAGTTAAGAATAACAAACTCGACTGTGTTTGTTTTCTATTTCAGTTCTACACCTATTTGATTCCCGATTTGGGGGGTAGTAGCCGTTACTAAATTTGTTTAGGAAAAAGCTATTTATTTTCCTTACTCTGCCTACTTTTCTCAGTGTAATTAAAGAGCACTGTAACACGCAGGGTTTCTAATGGCAAAGTGCTTCCCCTGGCTTGCCACATGTTGTAGCCCTGTAAACTGAGAAGTTTATCTCCTAGAGACAGTACATTACACGCTAAGGTCCCTTTGTACTCCCGTGGTGTGTAAAGGGGCCCTCATGTACATGAGAATCAGGTTCCCTGTGTGTTTTGTCTATATTGGTTGCCTCTGTTCTCCTCCAAGCCTCCTGTGCATCCTAAGAAAATAGCTCCTCTTTCAGGTTGTCTTTCCCCTGTTCCAAACTTGCCTGCCAGCTATTGCTTCATTTTAGGAGGACGCAGAAGTTCACACAGCTGCAGCATGTCAGCTGAGTGCATTCAGGTGCGTCTCATTAACTGACCCAGCAGTGTAGCCTGAGCAGATTATTCCTATTATCGGTGTCTGGACGAGGACTGGAGACGTGCATAGGACACCAACAGCTTGGCGTGCTCTTCCCAGTGGGTTAGCTGCCGTTTGCTCAGGCCGTAAAAGGTGAATCATAGATGTCAAGGGATTTTAATTAGGAGTAAGAGTCTCTCTCCAGTGGGTGACCCTTAACTGGCCGGCAGCATCTTGGGGATACTGATGGTGAGCAGTCTGTGTATGAGGGGTGCATTCAGTCAGCAGGGGATGGCATGCTGTAATGTTAAACTTAGATCTCCAGGTGGCAGTGTCTATGAGCTGGTCTCAAGCGCTGGTGATGCTTCACCAGCTAGATTGGAGTGAAGGCAGAAGAGTTCGGAACTGACCTTTGGAAGCAACATAAATAGACCATTATGTTTAAAGGAGAAGAGACAGGCAATAGAGATGGTTTAGAGACTCATTTATTAAACTAGGGAAAGGGCCTCTTCAGGATTTGTATAGAAATGATTGCATAAGAGTTACGGCAGGAAAATGTCTTTGAGTCCATTGGCGGCTGAGCAAAGCTCCCGCCTCAGAACAAGACCGTGTTGGGTTTGGAAAATAAGGCTCCGTAGCTGTTGGAATAATCTTAGCCTCTCAAAGGTCAGGAGTGTGATTTCCATGCCGATGCCCTTGATATAAGGAGAGGTCTGGGGTTTAATGTAGCAGCATCTTTCGGCTGGGTGCTTTGGAGGCTCTGCTCTTATTAACTGGAGTGACATGGGCTGAATCCTTCAGGGTTAGGGACTGAAATGTGCCATGACCTCCTCTTCAAGAAATAAATGTGCAGCTTCACCTGGTTGGCCGGAGGTGGTATTGGTTTCCACCCTGGTCACGTCCCCATTCTCCTGCTTTTTCTTGGCTGGCCAGTCTCCCTTTAATAAGGTCCTGCCACCAAGATGCTCCCCCTCACCCCACCGTAAAGCCAGTCTATTTAATAACCCTTCTCCTGGCCATAAGGAATTATGACAGTGTGGATCCCTAGCCGCTCTGTGTTGAGATGTTGCTTTGGGGAACAAATACTGCTGGCAATTATTTACTCTTTTCACATACGTGCTAACATAGCTAATCAACTCACTGTCAAAGCTGACATTAAAAAGCAACGCAAAACCCTCTTCCTGTGGATCAATAGTAAGTGGCTAGCAAAACCTCCCTGAGTGCCTTGCTGAAAGCTGATTTTAATGGTCCTAAAACTAGGGTTTTGTTTTTAAAAATAAGAATGTGAGCTAACAAGGTGTCGAGTTTCAGGCTACTGCAGTCTGACAGTCAATCCTGAAAACTTGGATTTGTACTGAAGACTCAAACTCTACCTCAATCATCCCAGCAACAAACACCACTGTAAGACCCTAGTGCATTATGCGTCTCGTACCCTAGAATAACTTATGCTCAATCAAACCTGAAGCACGTCAGTTTATTGTATTCAGCGTCAATGCATTAGAATATAATTTCAGCAGCTCATGAACCCAAGTAAAATGTTACATCAGCGAGGCTATTAAAGGCAGATTTCTGCGTGTATTCATTTAGTCTCTGCTTCCCAGAGGTCCAGAGCAGCCTGGGCTCAACAGAGAGAGTATAAAATCTCTGCTGGTTATCTTGCATCATAAAATGAATGCATGGAAAGATTTGCAGTGTGCATCAGTACAAGTTATGCCTGGTTAAGTCACGTTTTCCAGACAGGAAGATTTTTCAAGGTCTCAGAGTATGTCTTGGAGGGTCCTCCATTTCCCCTGTTTGCCCCCCTACAAATTCGTATTTGGCATCTTCTTTTCATGCATTGGCCTCCTTTGTTTTTGCAGCCCTGAATGGGATCCTGAATATGTTTCTGGCATAGGTCAGCTCTGAAGGATCACAGCTGTCTTCCACCTGTCCCAAAAATGCTATGGAGCTTTGTGATTTCTCCCAGTCCTTCTGGGGAGGGAAGAAATGCTGATCTATACTGTTTGAGTTTCCAGTCCTGGATCCAAGTGATCAGTCATGGTACTAGTTTAATTGCAAAGAGATGACAGAGAGAAACTTAAAGACAATGGTCAAATTGATAGTAGAAACTGGGAACCACCTGCTACATCTGAGGATTGGAGAGAATGTCCGTGACCAGGCAAAATCTCTCTCATCTCCTTCCAAATCTCGGTTCTTTTTCTCTTCATTTTGTTTAAGCGGAGAAGGGATTTGCATAGATTCCAAACTAGAACACCAATGCCCACTAGGCCATTCTCACTGTTGATAATTCTCTGGGTCAGAATGGCCGCCTTTACATCTTTCTTCTTCCCACTTATGCATGGTGCTCCTGGTATGGGGGTTACACTGAAGACAGGAATTTGGGTTGACATCTGTACCACTGGAGAACTTACACCCTTCACTGAGATTTCCCCTCAATTGGCCTTTTCTAAAAGTTCCACAGCCCAATTGGTTTGGCATGGAAAAGTCTAGTGTAAGCAGGACTGCAAGATGGGAAAGAGACTCCTGGTCAGAATTTTTCGCTGAGCAAATAATTGATTTTTTTGGTTCAATGACTGAATAAAAAAAATTGTCATTTTGGGATGAATTAAATGGTTCGACCCAAATTTTTTTTTTTGGTTTATCATTTCATGATGTTCCCAGGGCTTTTTACCCTTTTAAAATATTTGTAAACAAATCTAATTTAAAGTTCTAAACAAAACATCACATTGAAATGGAAAGTTGAAACATTTCGTTTAGAAAACATCTAAACTGTTCTGAGTCTTTCAAAAATACCCAAATTTCATGCTAAATTTGGGCTGAATTTGTGAATAGTTTTGGTCACTCAAAGTGCATTTTTCAGTAATTAAACTGATTGATTGAAAAATGCTGCCCAGCTGTTGTCATAATGCTTTTGTTTCGTGTTGTTACAATGTAGTGTTTGGAATGAAGATGGGTGTTGAAGTGTTGCTACTGGGAATATCATCTCTGCTGTATATTGTATGTGTGGAATCAGTTTAGTACAAGACTTTCCTGCTTTCATGGGCTTTGCTCTTCTACTGAAGAGATTTCATTTTACATATGCTTTTCTAAATGGTTTCCTCCGGTAGTGATTGTGTTTTTTTGGAAAGGTTTACTTATTTCCCAGCTGCTGTTCCAATTCTCTGTAGCATTCACTTTGCTGGAGTTCATTTGGCACTTACTTATTCTGCATTGAGTGTGAATTTTTATATCTCCCAACACAGGAGATGATCACACCATCCCTGAAAAGATGGAGCAGAAATAGGAGGCTGAAGACTGGTGATGAAAATGATTAGCGGCATGGAGAGACTTTAGTAATAGCGGAGAAAAAATGGGACTGTTTTTCTGCAGAGATCAGAAAAATTGGTTGGCAATTGATGGAACGCAATGAACGGTGCAGAGAAGGAAAATTGGAGATTCCTTTTTGCCTTCTAATAATACAATAAAGGGAAACCTAAAGTCAACAGATTTATAAGAAAATAACACTTTTTCCTTTTACACAATGCCTAGCTTGTAGCCTTGCGTTCCAAAGGTCAGTTATATTAGAGCCCAAGAGCTCACAGAGTCAAAGGATTATGAGCCATATACATGTCTGAGGATATCCAGGTGCAATAGACAGGATTCAAAATGAGGGAGATTTTCCTTATCGGTCTCTTTTTTTTTTTTTTTTTTTTTTTTTCCCCCTTCCAGATCCTCTGTGCTAGTTCAGAAGCTTATGGTAACCGTCCCGGCCAGCAGCTGGAGACTATACAGTGTCATTTCCTGTCTAGGAGGAGTTTGTCAGCATGATACTTGGAAACCAGGTCTGTAATAACGTGCTATCTTCTTCCCCCCAGTAAACTTAAACTGAACCAATATGCAGAATGAGACTAGTCTGAATGGGGAGGAGGGTCAAAGTAGGATTCCAGGCACCTCTTGGTGTGGCTAGCCTCCCACAATGGACTGCAGGACGCTGCTCCGGGCACTGCATCCGCCAAGGTCTGGACTTCCACATTGCTATGTTTGGAAAAGGTACAGCTCCCTCCTCCTGCTGGGGATAGTAACAACTCAGTGAGCCAGCAAATACATCCCTTCTAGCTGGAGGGGATCTCACATCACTTCCCGGTCTGTCTGCTGGCACTGAGCACCCGGAATGGCACGGAGGATCAAAGAGAGAGACTCTTGCTTCAGGGATTATGCCCCAAATACAGGGAGTTGGAGGAAAATTCCCCCATGGTCAGGTTATTCCAGAATTGTCCATAATGAGGATGCTGGCAGTTGTCTATGATGCATCTGCTACTGGCTCAACACAATTATTAGACGAGATGGACCACTAGTCTGCTCCCTAGCAGAGCCCAGTGGGTGCTCCTGGCATTCAGTGCTGTTACACGTTTAAGGATAGTCCCTCTTCCTCCTCCCTCCATTTCTGTTTTATTACAAGAAAAAAATCAGAGGCGGGCAAAGTACTGCCTGGCGAGAGGTCCTGGATGTTTGGCCATGGGTCAGGCCCAGTCCTGGAGGGTTGCACAGGTAGATTGAGGCCTAGCTCCTCTTTAGAAGTGCTTTATCCTTTGATGATAATCTGCCTGGTGCCGTCAAAAATATTCCAGATGTTCAAATTACAGGACATTTTCTCTGGGGCCAGGAACTTGCCTATGTAAAGTAGGCAGCAGCTGTCGTCTCCCTCTCCCTTTTCTCAGCCTCCTCTACCCCAGGTCAGGATCAGTTCATGGCGTTGCAGGTTATATCCGTCTGGGCTGTCTGCCTTTTCTCCAAGTGGAGTAGCTGTGCCTGGCTGCCGTCCTCCCGCTGAGTAAGTGCTTGAGAATCCACTGCTTTGCAGTTGCTCTAGAAATCGTCCTCGCTAACGAGAGAACAAACCATCTGTTGATCTGGCCCGAGAGCAGATGATTGAAAGCTTCAAGTGGGTACAGGCACCTTTGAATTCTAGCTGGCTCCCACCGATGTTTTTAGTCCAGTCAGATGAGTGCTTTTGTTCATCTTGTCTCGGTTTTCCCATGTCTGTTTGGTACATACCAGTGTCGGGGTCAGATCCGCAGTCTAGTTTCACTCCTCTCTGGGAGTGGCTGAGTCCCAGTTCTGCAGAGAATGGCAGCCCTCGCCCCACATAGTGCAAGTGGGGCCAGCCGTGCAGTGCACTTTAATTCCTTCCCATCCCCTTGGTCGCCTCTCTCTGACAACGGTTCTTTTCTACTCCGAGTTGCTTCTTGCCAGACGTGTTGTAAAAACCTGACAGAGGACGCTTGAGGAGATGTTATTCAAACATGAAACACGGGTGTATTGACGTGAACTATTAACTTTTACTCCAGGAAGCATAACTAAATCATCCCTGTCTACTAAATCATGGCTGTACAGTACCAGCCCAAGGGGGCTCTGATTCTTGACTGGGGCCTGTAATGTAAACACTTAACAGCTGCTTCCTTTCTGTCACCCCATATTCATCTCCAGATCCATTTCAAGCCCTCTGAGACCTGCTGTATCATTCCCCTGCTGCCCTTGCTGTGGAGCTGACATTCTTTAACAAGCACTGCCCTCAGCTCTTTCTCTCTCCTGCTTGCCATGTCCTCTGTTTCCCCCAACCCGTGCGTTTCACGTTGGCTTACAGTGAAGCTGCTCTGTCCGTTGATTAGCTATTGTGCGTTAGGCCGGATGGGCACAGGATGCCAGCTGCCCACGAATGTGGGGCACTGGGGATCTTGGGCAGTCTTCCTTGGATAAAGGATGGGAGAAGGAAGCTTCCCTTCTGCCTTGGTGCTCTTCCTTTCCGGCAAGTTTGGGACAGGTGCCTCTTTTCATTTCCCTTCTCACTCTAGCAGATTTCCCTCTAAGGCTACTTCGACCCAGCAAACAACACAACAGGCAGCCGCAAGGCTCAGCTTCAACTTGAGGCTAAAAATACCCGGGGAGATGTTCGGGCTCCCAGGAGTTCGGAGGGTGTCAAAACCTGGGCTCCCACCTGTGTTCAGACATCTACACTGCTTGCATTGGCCCTGCAAGCTTGAGACTTGCTGCCAGCACTTTGTGTTTTGCTGGGCAGAGAGGCCCGAGTTGTCCTTTTGAAAAGGAAGAAAGCAGAGTATTTTCTCCGTTCTGGTGAGGTTCTGGTCCTCCCAGGCCCTTAGAAAAGGGCAGAATAGCACAGATGTGCTAGCAGCTGGAATAATGAGCAGCATATGCTAGTGGTTAGATTTCAGAGTCCAAGGTCTTTCTGAGCCAGGAAAAGCCTTGGTGGAGAGTGGGAACTGGAGATGCTCCTTTAAGAGCCATCTCCTTGTCTAATGGTATATGGACTCGTCCGAGGCCTCATTCTCAAACCTATCATCTAGAATCAGCAATAACAAAAGCTGGACAAACCCTGCTCTGTCTGTGGCAGGCAGCTGTTCAGGTGGGGCTGGCCCCGCCCTTTCACCATGCTCTCTAGGAAGCAGATGCATTTGTGTGCTAGCTCCAGGGTCCTCCAATTAGCAGCTCGAGTTTTGCAAAATATATTAGATGAAGTCGCTGGGCCGGTTGGTTCTGTTCTACAGGCATCCCAAAATTCTAACAACAAACGGGTCTGCAGGCAGGTCTTTCAGACAATCTTCCTTTAATACAAAGTCAATATATCTACATACACAGTGGTCGGAAAACCACTTACTGATTCAGTTTGAAATAACAGTGTGAAAGCAACAGCACTTTGCTCTCATACAAAGAAAAAACTTATTTCCCCCCTCCCCCAAAACTCTCCCAATAAGATTTTGCTGCAACATACTTAGAAATTTGGGAAACTTTCACACAAGTAGGAAGTAAAATCTCAAAGAAGCCTTTTTTCCTCCCTTTCAAGACAGGACATAGGTTGATTAGAGGAGTGGTGGGGTAGCAGTTTGGTTGCATTTAGCTCATCCCAACAGTACCAGCTTGTGGCCACGTTTACCTCTCTAGAAAATTAATTAAAAATAATAATCAAGGGAGAGCAGTTATTGGGGCAGTGTCTCTCCATGACACACTTTCCTCACCGCACTTTGGCAACACAATTGCTTTTCATGTACAACTGCCGGGATATTCGACACAGAGCCTATTGCACGAAGAGTCTTGGGCTGTTATTACAGTACCCATTATTATTTTGTTGATCTAATGTTTAAAAACTGGACGCGCGCGTGTCTGTGGGCACCTGCCTGCCATGGCTCTGAAATTCCTCTCTCTCTACTTCAGTCATAAGACACTGGTATTATTTAATCTCCCAATTCACCATGGGCCGTGGGAAGAGCAGGTAACATGGCCATCGGAGGAGGGGGAGTGAGTTAGGCCTACAACCACATCTAAGCCAGCCCGCTAACCTCACGCTCTTCCAGAGACACTTGATATGTCTGAGATTTAAAATAAAGAGACATTTTGTTCTTACATGAGCAAGTTAAACCTTTTAAATGGTAGAAAAGCAATATGTAGAAGTAGCAATTTGCACTGCATTTTTATATATCACAGCCATTACACATAACATTTCTACAGTGAAAAAATAGACTGTCTTTGAACATAATATGAACAAATAAGCAAATTTTTCTTTTAAATTCATTGACCGATATTCTGTTTTTTTTAAAAAAAGGAAAAAATACACTATTTAAAAAAAAAGGTAATGTCACTTGTTACTGTTACATCGATACTTTAAAGAAAGCCACTCACAGCATATGCCACTGACTGCATCTTGCTTGATTTTTCCAAATTATTATACAGCGAGGGCATGTTCATAGCTGTGCCTATGAACTCGGGGTGACATACGGTAGCAGGACCGTCACTAGAATGTCTCTGAGATCTGTTGTATTGGAGGTGGCGCCTTGGCAGCAAGAAGCAATAGCTTATTGGGAATGAATCTCTTACAGAGGCTTCTGTAGAATCAAGCCTGCAAGGGCTCCATTCAAAAACACTCCCTTTTCCCCCCTTCCAGGGGAAAATCAAACAGCTGCGTGCAGAAGAAGGGGGTGGTTTAATATGGAAAGAAGTCCTATTTCTGTACAGTTCATTCTCCTAACACGTCTTATTCAAAGCAGCGCCCGGGTGTGATGAGCTGAAAAGGGGAGAAGAGAACCAACAGTCGTACCCAGCCAGGGAAGAGCCTCTCTCTACCTGACCACACCTCAGCTCTGCCCATCAGGTCTCCGCCCACAGGTGAAGGCCTCTAGAGCATAGCCACCTTTTTACTTTAAATAGCCTAAAAAAATAAATGCAGGAATTTGGAGGAATGTTCCAAGTATTCAAAAGATGAGCCATAAAACCTCTTGTGGGGCAGAGGCCTTGAGGGAATGGCATTGGCAAGGGGCTGATAAGCCCTGAATCAGCCCGATGATGAGACTGAGGTTTATTAAGACTCCAGCTAGAAGTATTCCTGACCTTAATTTTGCCTAAGTATTGAGATTTTTTAAATTGTTTTTTTACACAGCACCTTCAACTCTGCAAGTGACTTCCTTTAAAGACTGCCAACTAGATTAGAATAAACTGAACTCTGATGATGTAACCAAAGCTGGTTTCCTGCTCTGCTCCAGCCCTCTTCTCTGCTCCCTTCAGTGGTATCGTTTCACAAGGGGTGGGTTTGGCGCTTGGATCAGTTTGATGATGTCCACCCATTTCCATACGCTCTCCACAACGAACATCGCTTGAGGTAACAGGAGCAGTTCACCACTTAAAATCATCCTGCAGCACCCCCGCCGAGCTGCCTCTTCTCTTTCCAGGTTACAGCATGGAGTTCCTGAAGGGGCATTCCTTTCAAATCCTTCCCCCGCTCCCCACTGCATGGTCCAAATGAAAAGGTACTTCTTCTGAGTCAGTTTTATAAGTTCAAGCACTCCTCCTGGGTCAGAAGAGGCCTTCCAGGACTTAAGTGGTTGATAGAGTCTGCAAGACGGATGGCTTTTTATGTTGCATAGTGATCAAAACTTCCCAGATACTCCAGAGCTGCCTGGTAACAGAACTGATATTCATCCTAGTCGTGGTCAAGAGGAGACAATCAACGTGTTAGTGGTTGTGGAATACCTGTTGCAACACCCTACCCAGACATTCCAACTAATGCCTTCCTAGTTTGCCAAGTCAGCTTTTGTGCTGCTGGGGGACAAGAACAGCCGCTGGAGGAACACTGGGTATACTGGAAATTAAGAAACATTCTGGAAAGGTTGAGAGCCACTGTGTTAGTGGACAGAGCCTGGGCCTGGGAGTCAGACGACAGCTGCCCTTGAAGAGAGCCTGTCCCGATGTGCATTTGCGACTCTACCTTATACTTCTGCTACACAACACAGTAGCTCAGCAATGCAGCCTAGGCCACATTGGCCCAGATCCGCAAAGGCATTTAGGCTCCTAACTTCAATGGAAATAAATGGATATTAGGATCCTAAATAGCGTTAAGGATCACGGCCCTTGTTCTTAAGGAGTTCATGGAGTTAAAGTTTCCTTTAGCATGGTGGTTAGAAATGCAAAAGCTCATTCATCCTGCAGGTATGAGGAGGAAAGAGGCAATTCAGTGTTCTCCTGCTTTCTATTCCCTTTACAAACACCCGCATGTGCTAGTTAGACTGGAATCGCTACAATGTTCTTTACCTCCGTCTGCACCATAGCTGGTCGTTGTGTTCGCAGCATCTTGACTGTCTGGAAAATATCTACAACACCCTCATAACGCATTCTCTCCAGGACGATACTCAGTGTGATAAACACCCCAGTTCTGCCCACTCCAGCACTACAGATGAGAGAAACCAACAAACACTGTTATACTCCTGTGTGTATTTCAGTAAGGAAGCAGCAGGAAGTGTAGCAGTTATAAAAGCTGAAGGCTTTGTTCATGTTCTCATATTTCTTAAAGCAATAAATTGGCATCCATGTCCAATGAACATAACAAAATTAGAGACGGAAAGCCCCTGCCTATCAATCCTTGCTTGTCCGGTGTCAGATTTCCCACCCAATGTCCTCTACCAGCAATGGAAATACTAAAACCACCAGAGTCACCGATCCACAAATGTCAAAAGCCCCAGCAGTAGATAAATATTCAATTTAGAAATTTAATTTTTATTGCAATTAGAAAATAACCTGAAAAAACATCCTCCACGATTCGAAAGCAACACTATCTGATTTAATGAAAGAAATTCACAAGACTCTGTTGTGGAAATGCCCTCCATTATCGGCTTCAGCCAGTCAGGATGCACGAGCAGTTCTTGCTCCAGGGTAGCATCTGGCTTAGCAAACTGATATGTAGTTTTTTTAATTCAGATTTGTTGATGAGCAAAGCGAGGCCCTCCACTCAACTTGACGGTATTTCTCTGTTTGTATGTAACATGATAACATTAATTATTTTTGGCTAGGAGACAAGAATTGGGGGGAAGGAGGAGAGAATAACCCCCAAGGACCTCGTGGAGGGAAAAGGAGGAATGTAGGGCCCCCCTGTAGGACCTTACAGAAATTACAAAATACTAGGTCACACGCTCTAAGGAGTTTGCGCTGAGGCAAAGATGGCAGCTCGTTTGCCTACCTGCAGTGGACAGAAATTGGCCCATCCTGACCGAACTGTTCCTTTGTCTTATGCACCTGTCCAATGAAATCGATAAAACCCTCTCCTGATTTTGGCACACCTTGTTCGGGCCAGTCAGTGAACTGGAACTGACGAACGGTTCGGGACTGACCATCCTGGGGAAGAGCAGCAGAAAAACAAAAGTTGCAGTTAAAACATGTGGTATATTTGTGCCATTAACATTATTAATGCCAAAACGTCCACCTGCCCCATTAGCGAAAATGGGGCACAGAACACTAAAGCACACAGATCTCACCATAGAATAGAACAAATGTTCTCACTTGTGAATGAAGTTCCTGGTGTAGTGTCAGTACCTGCACCAGCGCCCAGAAAGCATCAACCCTTCTGGGGGCTGACCACACTCAGTCTTTTGCTGTGGACCCTTCTAGGAGAAGCTAGAGCGCCTCCATCAGTTTTGGCAAACAGTTGCCATGATGTCAGAATTATAGTCTAGAGCAGGGGAGGGCAAACTACGTCTCGTGGGCCAGATCCCTGCCAGCCCTGGCCCCGGGCCGCTCCTGACGTGGCCGGCACTGTGTGTCTGAGGCTCCTGGGAGATAGGAGGGTGGCAGAGGGCTCCGTGCATAACTGTCCCCTGCAGCTCCCATTGGCCCGGAACGGGGAACCACAGCCAATCGGAGCTTCAGGGGTGGTACCCACAGGCCAGGGCAGGCAGGGAGCTTGCCTTAGAATCACAGAATATCAGGGTTGGAAGGGACCTCAGGAGGTCATCTAGTCTAACCCCAACTATATCATCCCAGTCAGGGCTTTGTCAAGCCTGAACTTAAAAACCTCTAAGGAAAGAGATTCCACCACCTACCTAGGTAACCCATTCCAGTCCTTCACCACCCTCCTCATGAAAAAGTTTTTCCTAATATCCAACCTAAACCTTCCCCACTGCAACCTGAGACCATTACTCCTTGTTCTGTCATCTGGTACCACTGAGAACAGTCTAGATCCATCCTCTTTGGAATCCCCTTTCAGGTAGTTGAAAGCAGCTATCAAATCCTCCCTCATTCTTCTCTTCTGCAGACTAAACAATCCCCGTTCCCTCAGCCTCTCCTCATAACTCATGTGCTCCAGGCCCCTAATCATTTTTGTTGCCCTCCTCTGGACTCTCTCCAATTTTTCCACATCCTTCTTGTAGTGTGGGCCCCAAACTGGACACAGTACTCCAGATGAGGCCTCACCAATATCGAATAGAGGGGAATGTCCCTTGATCTGCTGGCAATGCCCCTACTTATACAACCCAAAATGCCGTTAGCCTTCTTGGCAACAAGGGCACACTGTTGACTCATATCCAGCTTCTCATCCACTGTAAGCCCCTAGTTCTTTTTCTGCAGAACTGCTGCCTGCTGTCCCTTCATGCAGCCTCACTCCTCCCTCAGCAGCTTCCCAGTCTCTGCAAATCTTAACTGAAAGCATCTCATCTTAATGCCTGTCCTGTTGGATGCTGGGGGTGTTGGCTCTGTAAAAGCCTGTTGGCATGCAGTGTGTATGAAAGACACGACAGATCTTGTGCTGTACAGCTTTCGATATCAGCGAGGTCACTCAACCTCCTCATGCGCTTGTGATTAATGAAACCAAATAGACAGGGATGCAGTCCTTGGGGATGAAACACCTTCCATGCACCTGTCCAGAAGAGTCTAGTTCCTGATCATTCCCCACAGTGCCTCAGAGAGACCAAAGACACTAATATGTGCTCTGTACATTTTGTCAAAACACCTCCTGGTCTCAGCAACTTCTATATAAACATGCTGCAGCATCCAAACAAGCACTGCTGATGTTGTTACTCTAGAATCGTCCTTGAACTTAATAACCTTCAGAAAAGATTTCAAAGAAATCAACCAGTGTGAGCGAACAGCTTGAAGGAAATACCACCCATTGGTGGAGTCAGGGGTTTAAGAGAAGCTTTGCAAACAGCTGCGTAACAGGACCAATGCTGAGCCCGAGACGACAGGAGCTAGAGGAAGACAGCCCCTTTCAACAGCTTCTGAAAATCGCTGTTCATTTAACAGTTCTGCCCCCCACCCCGCAGCAGGGGAATGAAACCTCACTGGTCTGTTTTCCAATCTCCATTTCTGCCAGCTGGGACTATTCTCTGGATAGTCTCTGTACGAACTCCAAACGAGAACGGTATGGTCAAGGCACGAACGCAGAATTCACACTTCCAAGCCCAGAAAAGAGCGAAGACAAAGCACTCACCCTGGCATCAGTAACCTTGAATTCCCGAAGGATATACTGAGGCATGTTGTATTCAGCCATGGGATCCACCACAAAGTACTGGTACCGGGCCGACCGCTCAGCCGGCCAATACTGATGGCACTTTTCCTGCCAAGGGGAGGAAAGACCCCAGATTAGGATAACACAGTTAACCCCTTACGCTGCTGTAGAGCTTTTCACTGTGTTACCCTCCCACCCTTTCCATGGGTCCATGCTTACCCGACCCATCTCTCGCAGCTTGGTCAACATCACCACGATGGTGGAGTTATTCTCCCAGAGCATCCGCCAGAAATCCTCAGTGGTCTCTGCCAGCGGCCCTTGCGTGGCAATGTAGGCTTTCTGTTGTCTGAAGGAAAGCACAAACCCCACCGATAAGGTGACGAGTTATTAGCCGAGAGTCTGGGGTGATGGGCTTAGCAACTGCGGGGATAGCATGAGAGCGGACACACGGGTCCCGACATTTGGAAGGCCTTATAAGCTAGATGGGAAAACAGCTCCCTGGAGATCTCCCAAGTTTGGGATTGGGGGTCTGTGACTCAAAGGCCTTGTGCTGGGATTTCCCTAATTACTGTGACTTTGGGCTAAATCCGGACTAATCGTGCAGGAGGTTGTAGCAGGACACTTGCCATGTGTGTGCAGGACCCAGAGGGCAGTCTGCTGCTTGGGCTACCCAAGCAAAACAGGGGAGGGCCAGCAGCCACATGCAACAGATTCCGGGGACAACCGGCAGCGCATTGTCTGCTCTGTGCACCCAGAGCAACAAAGTGGGGGAAGAGCCCTCGCTGCATCTGGTGCTGTTCAGTGCCCTCCCTCCTCCGCCTGCAGCCTCTGGCAGGCCTGCACGGGCAGAAGGTCTCAGAGCATTGCTGCTTGGGTGACTCGCTGGCTCCGAACAGCAAAACACACAGCGACACGGATTGTTTCCCAACAGCTAAAGAGAGGCTGAGACAGGAACAATCTGTTCCACAAACGTTCCCCATAGTGAAACTTCATCCCACCAAGATACTCAGTCTAATATGGCAGCTGGATGGTTTTTTAAAAAGGGAGAGAGAACTTTATGAGCATTGACAGTTGAGATAGCACTCTGGGGGAAAAAGTAATCCAACTGCAGAGTTCACGCTGCGAACTGATCACAAACATAGTGGCAGGAAGGAATCTGCCCTGTAAAATGTTCAGCATTGCACAAGAGGCAGTGTGTGGGAGGATGCGATTCAAGTTCCTTTGAAGCATCAGATGTGGATTAGAACGGACCAACGGCGGATCCCTGTTCTGACCCGGGCTGGCAAATCAATCCATTCAGCCTTCCTTCCCCTTTTCCATCACTACCTCTTGAACCTGTACTTCTCCGAGCACCTTGCAAAAAGGGAAATCAGCTTGAATTACTCCCTGTTAACAGCAGGCTGCAACATGTCGTCATTTACCTGTATCCATCGATAAAACTGGCATTGATATAGTCTGAACCCTCCACTCCCCTGATGGGCTGAAGACAGACCCGCGTGGTCTCGTAGGGCATGATGTTGACAAGGCGATTCTTGAATTTGTTGCATGGGAGGTTGGCGCTTATGAACCTGGACGTGTGGGCTTTGGAGTTGGCAAGTCGCTGAAGGAAAAAACACACACACTTGAGCTAATCAGTGTTGTTTCAGCTCCTGGGAAAGGGTGAGAATGGCTCAGATGCCTGGGACAAACTGGCTTATTTAGGTGGACAGGATAAATGTTTCCATTGGTCTGGGTCTGATCTTAGATAAATAGTTCAGCAGGATCTTCACGCCAACCCAATGAGCCAGCCCCAAGGCAGGAGAATTTCTTCCCCCTCCAGGTTCCCCTGGTGGTTCTGGCTTTCATTTATTTACTGGGGGGCAACTCCAGAAGCAAAGTGTCGGAGACATCAGGGCCCTTCCCCACTGCAAAGCCTTGTGGTTTGTTGACAGTGCGTTTCATATTGGAAATACACGTATTAAAATCAAAGGTGAGGAGGGGAGGAAATTCAACCTGGATTTCAGAGAGCTGGACTAAAGCTGGGCAGCAGCAGCTGCTCTTTCCCCTGGGAGCCACTGCAGCAGCCCTGGAGTCAGAAATGTAATTACTTCTTTAATGTAGAAACACAAAAACATTCCTTTCCCTCTCGGAAGGGCCAGTCGTCTGTCATCCCGTGGAATCTAAACTGCAGAAAGCTCCTGTCAGAAGCACAGACCTTTCCTCCCTGCCCTGCCTTTCCTCCCCAATGGGAGAAGGTTATTCCAATTAGGTGCTGGGTTTTTGGTTTCAGACCCCATTATCGTCCCGCTTAAAAGAGCAACTTCAGGTATACATCAGTCGGCTGCCTGGGCTCTGCCCTCCCTGGAACCCTCCTGTTAGAGCTGTGATATGGTGCTCAACGATGGTCTACGCTGCAGATCGCCTCAGGGAAGTGACTACAATGTGGTTCTCAAAAACATCCCCATCGCACTGAACGTGACAGAACCATGCTGATCTGCACAATGCGAACACTGATCCCAGCACTGACTGGGCCCTTGGCATTGCCCGGCTCTCTTGTGCACAGTCCAGTTCCAATGGAAGCCCATCAGCACATTTTCTGTCATCCCCCCCCGGGGCCCCCCCCCCCCGCTTGCCTAGAGCTCAGTGTTCTGCCATTACCTTGAACTCCAGCTCCATGCCAGTCACGTGCTCTCCCACCTCTATCTGCGCCAGTTTCTGGATGTAAGTGTAGAGATTCCTAGCTGGGACTTCTGTGTTACCGCATGCGACGGCCTCCAGCAAAGCGTCATGTATAAAGCTGTACTGGTCTTCGGTCTGGACCATGTAGTTCCGCTGTGCCCTCATGAGGGTGACATGCCCATAAATATCCACTGTCTTCTCATGCTTGATCCTCTCCAGCATGGCATCGATGACAATGAAACAGCCTGTCCGTCCAACTCCCGCGCTGGAAGGAGAGGTGGGAAGGTGAGCAACATAATCCAAACCCCAGTGCCGCCTTTCTCTTGAGAAATTTACCTTGATGGCTGACCAGACGGGTGGGGACAGCTCTTTAGTGGGAGCGAGCAATCGTGAGCATGGGAGGGTGAGCAGGTGTGTGCACGTGATGAAGACAATGGATGACAACGGATGGTGTATGTGAAGAGCATGAAAGAGAAGTAGGAAGCAATAGAGACCTTGTAAATATAGAGACAGAGAAAGAATATAGGGTGGATGAATTACTGGAAGACTGGAACATAAATCATCAGGGCTAGATACTTCGTGCATTCTGTTGTGTTAAGGGAACTTGCTGAATGACTGACCACACAACTCCCATTCATGTCAATGGGAGCTGGATGATATTTTAAAAGCTGGTTAGAGGATGTAGCTACACATGGGGAATTTAGAGTTTTTAATCTCAGGGTTATGTCCCATCACCCATTGCCATAGCAAATGAGCATGCAGCATCCAACAATTTGGGGGTGTAACGGTGATGGGGGGGGGGGGGGGGGGAGGAAAGTGAAAGGTGTCATTGGTTTCCAAAAGAAGGATACGAATCATCCCGACACTTATCTGCTAAGTTTAATTGCAAGTCTGGTACATTAACTGATCAGGTATCGAGAGGAAATGATTTATAGCCATCTAGGATAATGGAACTCTGAGCCATAAGCAGTATGGCTTTATGAATAAAAAGTAATCAAGTTTGCCTGGCATGATTTGTTGACAGTTACAAAATTAATAGATGAACAGAAGCACTGGAGATGTAATATCCTGATTTTAGTAAAGCATGAGACAAAGGCTCACAAAACCGTACTCAGAATTGATTCAGATTGGCTTGGAGGCAAACATTCCCATGGCTGAAAGAACGGCAAACACCAGTTATGGTAAATCACAATGTATCAAGTTGCAGGGACGTGCCTAGTGAGGTGCTCCAAAAACTGGTGTGAAGTTAGATCTTTAGGGCTAGACTATACTGGCAACGCTAAAGACCTGCCGCTCTAAAACCTCCACCTCCACGGCAGTGCGCAGCTTCCAGCGCTGGTGACTGTTTACACTGGTACTTTACGGTGCTGAAACTTGCTGCGCTTGTGGGTGGGTGGGTGGGTGTTTTTTCACACCCCTGAGCAAGAAAGTTGCTGCGCCGTAAATTGCCAGTATAGACGAGCCCTTAGTCTCATCTTCATTAGCGATCAGAGGGGCAGGGCAAACAGCATTGTAAGTACATTCACAGATGAGACTGATTCAAAGGCGTTGCAAACACCAGTGAGGACAGAAATACACGAAGAACCTACCTGTGGACAGGTTAGAACTATGGGCAGAAAAGGAACCAAAGGAGGCTCAACGTGGCAAAAACACAAGTTAATAGACCTAGGAGGAAATAATTTCAGCTCCAGCTTCAACACTGGGAGATACTGGAAAGCAGTGATGCCAAGAGTGACCTAGGGGTGACAGTGGATGGCAAACTCAACACCAATTTCCAGTTGTGTCATGGCTGCCAGAAAGCCCAGTAAGATCCACATCCACACAGACATCCCATCAATGAGCAGCTGGAGAACAGTAACTCCCACAGGAACACACCTGTAACGTTACGTTTTATTCTAGGCCTCCCAATCGCAAAGAATTGAGAGTAAAGGATGCTCAATGAGAAAGGGGCTGGCAGGAAGGATGAGGAAGGATTGGAGTTCACAGTCAGGGTGTGTAGAAGCTGTGGGCTGTGAAGGGGGCATGGTGCTAGTTATAAATATCTGAATGGTGAGATAACAAAGAGGAGAGAATTGTTTGAAGTGGAACAAAGGGCTAGAGCTAGAAGTAACAGGCTGAAGTAAAAAGAAAAAAAAAGGATCTAGGTAAAATCTCAGACTCAACATCATGAAGCTTTTCCTATCAGGCAGTGAAATAGCCCTCCCCAGGACGTGGTGAAAGGCCTATTGCTTCAGTCACTTAAAGCTAGAAAGGACAAAGCACTAGAAAAATGTCTGGCACGGGCACGAGAGACTTGATACAGTCACTTCCCCTCGTTTTTGCAAACAAGGGAAACCACCACCTCCCTGCATCACCAGGGTGTTTTAGGGCCAGATCCTGAGCAGCTGTCAATCGATGTAGCTCTGCCGAAGTCAATAAAGTGACACCAATTTACAGCTGCTGAAGATGCAGCCCTTAATCTTTATAGAGAGATGTGGGATGATCCAGTGACAGGCCCTAGAACAGTGCAGTGTGTCCATGCTTTCGAGATGCGTCACACACACTGGTGTTTGTAGGCACCGGATCTGGAACATGAAGGAGAAACGTCAGAAAGAAAAAGAACACAAGAATTTAACCCTATCAAATAGGTGGGGAAATTCTGTTCAAATAGAGTCTTGAAACCCAGAAAGGTGTGTGTTTGAGCTGTTAGAGAAAGAGGTGGTACAACTGAGAACTGAAAAACAGAAAGGTCACTTCATCTCTTTATAATCCCCAGCAGCAAGTTCAGCGCAATCCAGTCCACAAAAAATACACAGCCCCTGCCCCAGAGAGCTCCCACGTGGAAGACATGTGCCCCGAGTCTGAGCCCAATTACCAAGAACTTCAGAAAGTTAGATTCTGTCACAAGAGGAAAAGTCGTGTCTGCTAATGTGTGTGTCATTCCTAGATACGGATCAGCCCCCTTTCTTACACCTCTTCATCGGCAGCATCACCATGACGAGCGATCTCCTGTCAGACACAAGTATGATAATTCTAGGTAGGGGGGTTTCAGAAGTGAACAAAGGGCTGGCATGACCTAAGGGCTTCAAAAGCATGTTTAATCACTCAGATCTTTAGGCAGCTTGGAAACTACTGATGCTGTAATGAATAGCACGCGTCACCCTTTTACCTCAATGCACAAAAACGTTTGGGTAACATCACAGAGTTGCCTGCGAAGGCATTTATGAATCAGTAGGGGGCTGCAGGTCTAAACACTCGCAGCTAGATATAAAGGGTTCCTTCTCCTATTCAAATGCGGTCCCTCTTTTCACAAAAAACTCCTGGATCTCCATTAATTAAACGGCGTAACACCTGAACCAAGCAGGTTGCTGGAGCTCTGGCAAGAACGGAGCAGGCGATCAGGGATCTGGTCCTGGTAAGTCGCCTGCTGACGGCCCTTTTAATTCATTTTCCGAGAGGCGCATGATAATTGCCATCTGCAGGGTTAGTGATAAGTTGCCCACGTATGACAACTGTTTAATCCTGCCTCTCCTGGAGGATACAGTTTAGAGTCCCCGATTGCCTGTAAAATTCACGTTACTTTCCCTCAGCACCAAGTGACCTGCAGGCCCCTTGAGGTTTCTCCTGAGGCAGGAGAGAGATTTGTCTGAGCGGAGTCTGCAAATGTCCCTCCTTGGATGGTAAATCGAATTAGGGAATGGTACCTGCCCAGGGGGACTGTCACCGCTCTGTGCTCAGAAAGACTGCGGCTCTCAAAGCTCTTTCCAAATGCTGGCAGCTCTCTCCCTTGGACAGCTCAGCCCAGTGTGCCCCGTGCCCTCCACACAGTAACGCTGCTTCCTAAGCCCCGTTTCATCTTTCGTCCATCCCCACCGTGACAGAAACAAGCCTGCCAGCTCCTCAAAGGCCAGACAGTACTGGAGAGCCCTCTGGCACGGAGGCCTTATCAAAGATGCCAACCAAACCATGCCAACTCCAGCCTCCCTTAGTTCAGGAAATGCTGCTCTGAATAGAGACCAAATGGGAGAATTCTCTTCACGCTGACAGGAGCTTGAGAAGAGACAGCTCCTGCGTGCTGGGAGCTGCGACAGAGACGTGTTTGCATGCCCCACTGAAAAGGGGATTCGCTTGGCGATGTGTCCCCTGCCCTCAGCAAGGGCTCCAAGCAGGGGGAGGCTGTGGTTCTGGGAATAAGGAGTGGGTCAGTACCTGCAGTGCACTACGATCGGGCCAGCATCAGGCGGGTTGCAGGTTTTGACCCTTCTCAGGAAAGCCAAGAATGGAGTAGGGTACTCAGGGACACCATGGTCGGGCCATGCTGTGAACTGGAATTGGCGCACCTCTCTCTTCTCACTGGAGCCATTCTGTGGAGTGGCAGAGGAATCAAGAGTAACGGGAGGGCTGCAAGACGCACACGGCAAGTTACAGAAAATAGGAATGGGACAATAGAGACGGAGACGTTGCATCAGAGAGGAAACGTTACCTTGTGAAGGGAGAATGTCCGAACGCAGAACGTGGCCAATTCAATTGTGTCTAGCAAGGTCACTTGGATCATCCCATAGGTCTCCGTGCCCCGGCCTGGCCAGTACTGGTCACACTTGATCTAGAAAACAAAAGTCGCCAATGAGCTCAGGAATGGAGTCCGAAGAACACAGTACAAGACGCTCACTACAGCCTTTGTGCCATGGAAATTAAAGATGGGCCCCGGGCAGGGGAGAGCGAAACTGCATGAAGCATTGCTTGCTGACGCATCAAAATAGGGCAAGACCCATCCTCAGATTCAGCTCCATGTCCTAGGTGCATCAAATGCTGCCTCCACTCACGGAGCTGGAGAGCTGAGGTGCACTGGGGGTCAACTGGAATGATTCTGAATGGCAGAACACTCGGAAGAATAGTCCACTAGATAATGGGACTCTAACCTTGCCACTTGATCTAACACGGGGCCAGGCTCAGAGCATGTTCCCTCTTCCCTTAGAGCAGGGAAGGGATCTAAGACATCTCAGGGGGACAGTATGTTCACAACAAATCAGTGCTTGCAGGGGGTCAGCAAGGCAGGTAGAAATCTCCCCAAGGAGCCGATGAGGGCTGCAGATCAGCGTGTGCGCTGTGCCCCCGTTTTCCTCTCCCCAGCATCCCCTGGCTCGCGACGAGCCAGCCATCTCGCTGACGTGTCTCACCCGTGACTTCTCCTCAAGCTTTGTCATCATCACCACCGTCGCGGAGCGCTGCTCCCACACCATCCGCCAGAAGTCTCCAAAGGTCTCGGGCAGAGGGCCCTGGGTGGCAATGTAGGCGTTCTGCTTCCGGTAGCCATCGATGTAGTTGGCGTTGATGTAGTCGCTGCCTACAATCCCTGCATTAAAGTGGCAACGAGAGTCAGTTGATTTGGCCTGACTGGAAGGCAGGCGGGCGGGGCGGGGAAGAGCTTCGCAGCAGCTTGATCCTCATCGGAGATCAGGGGTGAGTTCCCCAGCTGGGGAAAATCAGCGACGCTTCACCGAGTTACCTCAGCTGAGGATCTGACAGAGACCATCTCCACTAGACAGCTACTTTTGGAGGGGGTGGGGTGGGGTGGGGAGAGAATATCGAATACCAAGCCTGGCATATCTTATACTGCACTAGCAGCTCGGAGCTGAAGTCCTGAACCAGTCTCATGGAGCGAGGCGCTTGCACAAACACAAAACAAAAAGACAGTCCCTGCACTAAGGGCTTACAGTCTTCTGGGGCCAAATATGCATTTGATTAATGAGGAGCACGGCACACTCCATAGCAGAGTCCCACCCCATCAGGGTTGATCGACGTCACCTACATGCCGCTGCCGAATTGGTTTCTGCAGCAGTGAGTCAGGACGCCCTGGACGCTCTGTGAATGATCCCATCTGAACTGTGACTGGGCGAGGGATAGGAAACAGGGCTGGGGTCTGCAGGGGAAGTAGGCGGCTTGTGAATGACAGGCAGTGACTTGCTGTGATGCATGAGCTGTGATTTCGGGGATGTTTCTTCATTCACGCCGATTGAGAGCTGCCCACCTGAGTCTTTGGTGAAGCGTTTTTAAGGTGGGCGTTAAAAAAAGCAGGATGCACGGCGGGAAGAGAGCCACATTCCACTTAAAATGGACCCTGTCCCGTGTCTGTCTTAGGGGTTGGAGTTAAAGATCCACTTATGATTAGCGAAGAGGACTGGGGGGGTGGGGGGGGAATCTGTCCTGTAACTCCCTACACACAGCTGCTGCCAGCATTGGTAGGTTTTTATCATCTAAGATTAACTCAATAGAGAAATGTTTAACTGAAGTTTTGGGGTGGGGGGAGGGGGTGCAAATGGGTTTCCCGTCCTCTTTTCCACTGCTGCCAACAGGGTTTGCCTGGTTTATGTGCGATGTTAAACCCATTCAGAATGGCCTGCCAGTCTTCAAAGGCAGTGGGTAATTTCAGGTGCCTGGGGAAACAGCCTTTGATTGAATTTCTGGAGGAACCCTGGCCTCCCTCCTCCAAAATTCCAAGTGGAAGAGCAGCCATGTAGCAGCAGCATGAGCGTCAACAAAGGCTGCGCTTCTGGAATGAATCTTCTCCCCAGTCCCCTTGGGCCGGCTGTGCCATTTGAAATGGGGACTGGGAACTCAGGCCATGTTTTGCCGTGTAACGGGCCTTGTTACAGAGAAGTCATTGAGCGAAAACTATCCCCCCCTCCTCTTCATTGGGCATGGCTGACATGCTGCAGACTTGACAGAAGCAGAATTTAGAGAAGTGAAAAAAAAACCCCACCGATCCCGGGCTGCTGGGAGGGAACCTGCTGCCTCATGCTGAGGAAAGGACTTTGGCTTCGGTAAAGCTCTCTGCAGATCATTCTGCAAGCGGGGCTGCAAATCTGCTCCTGTGTGCCTTGCCTGTTCCTCTGTGTTACTGTCTCTCTTTAGTTAAGGGCATGAAAACAGCTGGATGATGGGTGTATGAGCCAGGAAAAAACTGCTGCTGCCTGGGAATTAGTGGAGCAAAGCACGCTTCCTCTCCCAGTGCTTTTGGGTACCACCAGAGGTGAAAGGAAGACAGTTTGCCCCAGTACCTCCGCGTGACTATTTAAAGGGCCCAGGGCTCCTGCTGCCTCTAGGGCCCTGGCCCTTTAAATAGTCCCTGGAGCCCCACTCTTGCTATGCCAGGGCTCTGGGGGCTACTTAAAAGGCCTGGGGCTCCCCCGCTTCTACCACAGGGCCCTTTAAATAGCTGCTAGAACCCTGGGGTAGTGGTAGTGGGGCTCCTGCAGCTATTTAAAGGGCTGGGGCAATAGAGGCAGCGGGAGCCCTGGGGTAGCAGCAGCAGCTGGGGACTGCAGCAGCTGTTTAAAGGGCCTGGAGCGGTAGCGGTGGCCAAGCCCTGGACTCTTTTAATTACGGCCAAGCCTCCGGCTGCCGCTGCTACCCCAGCAGGAGGGAGGGCGAGAGGGGGCACTTACTGGTACAAGGCAGAGCAGGGCTGGCTCTGACCCCCCCAGTCCCACCCCTTTCACCCGAGGCCCCACCACTTCCAGGCACCAGAGTCAAGCCAGCACCTTTTAACAGCTTGAACACGAAACATAACTAGAGCCTGCACCTGTGTCAGCATCAGCCGCTCCCTGGGCTGTGGGCAGAATTAGACTCTTCCCTGCTGCAAGCCAGGTGTTCTGAAAGTATCAGAAATGCTCTGCCTCTCTTCCAGTGAATACGACAATGTGCCTTGTGGAAGCCTAGCTCTACAATTTAAATGGCTCATGCAATATTAATTTCAGACGGAAAACAAGCTGAGACACAGTTGTCTTTGTAATGAGAAATCCTCCTTCAACAACAGCCAGGGCTGATCCAAATGGATGCGGGTTTCTTGTCAGATCTCCATGATCATGGTTCCTCCGAAGTGGAAATGCCACTCCCTTGGAATTCTTTTGGAAAGGGATTGATTCTAGCCATTCTCCTATTTCTAGAATTTCTCAACTAACCTTTAACACCATCTGGGGAGGGGATCACTAGAACTTGTCCCAGGTCTGCTCTTGCTGCCTAGATGGACAATTCTTGACTGAAGAAGGCCAACCACGAAGGGCACATCCCCGGGCAAGACACGAGTATGAGCGACTTAGAGCAGGTCACATCCGTGGCTGCCGTCCAAGGAAGCCCCACTGCTGGGACTCAGTTAGAACCTCTCCACTAAAGCAGCTCTCAGCCCAGTTTGCAAATTGGTGGTGGTGTTGAGAGCCAGGAGCCGCGCAGTTTATTCCAAGTCTTCTGTCTACTTCAGTCACATGTCAGTTCGGGCAACTGCTTAGGGAAGGGACTGGAGGACACGAAGCCAAGTGGTGTTGCTCATTAGCATGGTGGTGGGAAGGGTTTTTTAGAGGGAGGTGCTGGTTTTGCCTTGCCTATTTGACAAGAAGCAGACCCAGCACTGTGCACTAGTGTCAAAAACACCAGCAGGGTCTCAGAGGAACATTCCAAGCCTGCCAAACGATTCTGAAAGCACCTCCGCCACCCATCCCCGGGTTTCCTCCAACCTGTAGAGGGTCTGGATTCTTTCCGTTACTCAGGAGTATAGCCAGCTGGGAGCAAAAGCAGGCTAACCTTCATGTAAAGGGAACACAGCTGCTAAATAAACACTCCTTTGAAACTACGGATGCGGGAAGTGTGACCAGGATCAGAACGTATTCTCATGACTGAACTCTGCCTGCTGCTCTGCCAGAGACCTGGTGAGAGCAGACTCAGAGCAGGGAGCAGTATCATGGGACTGCCCTGCGTTCCTCTGAAAAAGCCACAGGTTAGCAGTAATGACCGGGAGTAGAGATCACCCTGATTACCTTCAATGGGCAGCAGGATGACACGGGAATGGTCATAGGCGATCACGTTAGCATAGCGGTTTTTGGGCTTGTTTACTTCGAGGTTCGAGTGCTCCCATGTGAATTGCTGGCCAGGGTCAATGGACTGGAAGAATCAGGAAAGAGCAAAATGTCGTCAGAAATGCGGAGCAGTGGTAGTCAACTCTGGGTAGCCTGCTACTGTTGGTCTAGTCCGGGCTCTGCAGATCTAGCCAAAGAAGGGTGTGCACTCCATCCCTTGCCCCCGGAACAGTAACCGACCCTCCTCCCCTGCTTGCCCCTTCCACTATCAGCCTGGTGATACAGCAGGACTGTTCCCCCCGCATCTCCTCTTCTGTAATGTGTCCCAGGCATGCCCAGGGACACTTGAGATGTTTTCCGTTACCGTGCAAACACACGTAAGCCCAATGCAATTTCAGGCTGCACATAGAGAGGCACTGAATCAAGGAGCAGGTAGGCGAAAACTCCCTCTCCATACCACTGTGGTGGTACAACTGTGCCTAGAATTATTCTTCTGACTGTCTCTTATGGGCACCATATTACCACAAATATATTGACAACTGGGAGGGAGCTGGGACAAGAGCAACAGAGATAATTGAGCGGGGGAGGAAAGGGGGGTGGCTTTATAAGGAAGAGCAAAATTTATACATTTTAGCTAAGAAATTATTAAAAAGAGACTTAACTCTACAAGTACCTGAGCGGATGGGACAAAGGCGTAATGGAATAAAAGTAAGAGGGGGGAAAAGTTAAGTTAAATATCAGGAGAACACTCCTTTATCAGGGAGGGGTATGCGACTGTGGGAAGGGAACTGTCCTGTCCCAAGAGAAGTGGTGGAAGCAGCATTGTTTGGAATATTTGAAAACTGGACAGCGCACTGAAGAGCAGGGAACGTTCTTGCATGAGCAAAGTAATGGACAAGAGGACCCATGGAGGCTTTGACCTTGCAACAGTTGGCATGTGCCCATTTGGCAGGAGAAGTGGTGCCTCTCTCTGATCAGACAAGGGTTAAGGGATCTGGTCCTAAGACACTGACCCAACAGCAACTTTTTCCGGGAAGGGATAAGGAAGGGGAACAGTGGAATGCACTGGAGAGAAAAAATCCTTTCCCCACCTGTCCCAATGATTTATGCCAGGGTTGGTGGGTTTTTTTTAAGTCCAGCTGTCCCAGATATGGAAATGAGGTTAGTTATGTTTACCGCTAAATCTTCAACCAGAGAATTAAATAAAACTCAGGCTTAATTCCACCATCACTTTGGAGAGTTGGGGGCGGGGACGGATTTCCTCCAATCAGAGCTTGGCAGTGGCACTTTCCGCAGTACTCCCTGCTGTTCACTTTGCAGCCTGCCTGTACCCCCACAGGGGTCAGGAATTTGTGGGGACAGGCCTACTACATGCACATGCTGTTTGGACCACTAGCCTCCAGTTTCCATGAGCTCTGGACCCTTGCTGTGCACCCACAGGCAACTGCTAGCTCCCTTGCCCTCCCCTCACCACCCGAACCTCCCGTGTTTCCATTCTCCTCTGGCATGGCTTAGATCCGGTGCTCTTGGTGTGTATTTTATGAGCCAGGCAGCTGAGAGAAGGTGGAAAAGCTGGTACAAAACCGCAAGACACTAATGTCCTCTTGCTCTCTTGCTGCGGAGCATTTCTAACTAATGGGTATTTATACTGTTGTAATGTGACTGTTTGCTCTCTATTCCTCTAATCTCGCCGTGCTTTCATTTCATTAGTGCTGTTTGTTTAGCTCTGGCTCCCCAACTAGAGGAGGTTTTGCTGGAACTAAGCCAGGGCACTTGGGATATTGCATTATGCAAAACAGACTTTGAAATCTGTACAGAGCATATTAATTGGCTTCTGGCTTACACGCACTCCCCAAACTCGGAAATGGGGGTGAAAGACCCCAAAAGAGCCAAAGGATCTTCCCTCACCACATCTCCTATGGGGTGGGGGAAGGGGAGCTGTCTATACAGCATCACTGATATCAGCAAGTAGAGCTAAGTGATAAAACTCACAACCAGTCACCCCCTCCCTCTCTGTTTGTGAGCAGGAGAGTCTAGAATTTAATCATTTGCCTAGCAACTACCAGCACGTATTATGATCAAATAATTCAATCATCTGGTCAGTTTGCAATTTATGTAACTGAAGTCACGGAGTAAGCTGGGACAGTCGATTGTGACGTCTGCCCTTGGTGCTGGAATTTAACTTGCTAGCCAATACTGCGTGAACTGAGTTTTATGGGCAAACACCCACCTCTGAAATCTGCTTTCAATGATGTTTGAGCTATCGGCTGGCTTTAGCTCACACCTGAGTGCACGGCACCAGAGTATTTGCAGAGAAGGAAAAGGGGAGATTCTTGGATGTGGTTGAAAATGCAAACTGGAGTAGTGACTGAGGTCTGGGGTTTTATTTATTCTATTCACTCCGAGGGCCCTGTTAGTGACTGGCTATATTAGGACACAGCACTATCAGTGATGCGAGGGAGAGCGATAGACAGTTCTCTGTGCTATTAGCAATTGGTGCCTAGTTCCCCTTGCTTCAGGAGAGCTGAGGCTCACGGCTTGTCCTACAGCCTGCAGGTCTCAATAGGTATTTGAAAACTCCTCAGGAGGTGCTCTTGGAAGTCCAGTTATAGTGCCTGGGAGCTCCAGTTACCGACCAAGACCCATTGTGCTAGGCGCTGTCCAAACACAGACCAAAATGATAGTCCCTACCCCAAAGAGCTTACAATCCAAATATTGCATATGAATTTGTCTATACTCTACTCTTTGCTCTCTGCATCCCAATCCAGCAAAGCACTTGAGCAGATGCTTAACTTTAAATGCTTCATCTGTGTCACTGACTTCAACTTGACTATGTATGTGCACAAAATTAAGCTTGTGCCCAATTGCATTGCTGGACTGGGGGTCGGGGTGGATTTCCTAGGCCCATACTTGTGTGGGCCTACCCAACGTACCCGTTGTTGCCCATACCTCATACTCTTGGGATAATTTCAAGTTGTCGTTGGCTTTGAGATGCTCCGTGTGTTCTGCCAACTCGGAGATGGGGATAGGTGGGTGGCTCAGCATACCTAGCAGAACAGACAGCAGGAGAAAAAAAAAATCTCATTTAATTAAAAAAACAAACCCCCCACACTAGTCACCAATTGTCAGTGTTGCATACTTTATAAGGGGGAAAAATAAAAACAAGAAAAAAAATTACAATGTGAGATCTGCAATGAAAGGAGGGAGGTTAGAAGAAAGAAGAATCAGGGCTCGAAATTGTGTCCTTGGAAGTAAAAAGGAAAATGAGAGCTTTCCCCTGTGATGGCCCCATTCTCGACATTCAAAAGAAAATAAAAAGGGAAAAACAAATCCAAAGAGCAGATGCTTGTTAGCGATTCCAGGAGTGGACTTGAAACGAGCAAACTCTGCCAAAGGAAACCTACGCAGCAAATGTCACAGCACTCGGCATGGTCGTAAACAAACCCCGACTCCAAGACAGGGACGGGGCAGAATTCTTGCTGACCGATGAGAATGGGGGAGGGGCGTGCAGATGGGGGGTGGGGTGGAAGGCTTTTCAAAATTGCGTTTGTGGCTCTGCAGGTGATGATAAACCCCTCTAAAGCTCACCGGGGAGCATATTGGCCTAGGGCTCCATGCAAACACCCCAGGGTTGGGTTAACTGCCCTCAATCCGGAGCCTTCCTGTCCGGCATAAAGGAAATGTGACATCATTCTGGGAACGCCTCGATTCCCACCAACAAAATGCCAAGCATGTGTTCAGTGCATCACTGTAAAGAGGCTCCTTCCTCAGCATGGCTGGCCAGTGGCCACCTCTTCCAACTGCTCTGTCCTCGGGGTCCCCGGACCGGCTCTTGAGCGATCCTGCAAGGACAAACACCTACACTGTTGGCAGCCTCCCTGGGCCTTGTCCGGTGGGGCCACTCTCTGAGCAAAGCGGCACTAAAAGTGGGTGCTTGTCGCTTTCCAGGATAAAGGAGCATGCCCCTTTCCTTCTCCGAACCTGGTACCTCATGGGCGGTTTGCACCCTTAAGCCCCACTCCGCTGAGCTCTGGACAGCATGAGTCTCTGAATGCAAAGGGAGCGCCCTCTGCCTCAGCATCGCCATGACTGGCAAGAGCCGTGAAACGGGACCACGCGGCAGCTTTTCCTAGGATGTTTGGGTCTGAAGGCGGTCGTCACAGCGGGCTAATGAGATTGGTTGGGGGAGGCTCGGTTGGGAATTGGACTGACAATCATACTAATATGCAGATCCTGCTTTGAGATTTGCAGCTAGGACTGGAGATGGGACATCGGAAAAGGTGGCTGGGGCCATGTGACCTCGGGAATAGCCCCCACCATCCATTCCTTGCCCTCAAACACTCACATAGAAACCTGCGTGGAAAAACTTTTCATGCTCCGCTCATCTGCATCAAATCACCCTGGCCGAAACACTACAAAGGCACCTAACTTCCACTGACTGCAATGGGAATGAGGCAACTAAATACCTGGGAAGATCTGGGACCTCGTTCCCACAGCATCTCCACTCCGCTGCCTGCCAGCCAAGACACGGGCAACCTTTTGAGAAGCCACCGCATTGCCCCTGCCCCCCGTTGAAATGGAAAAGGGAGGAAGGGAGGTGGGAGCCATGGAGAATTTCGAGCCCCGTTGGTGGCAGGTGTGACAAAGTAAGTAGCGGCGGCAGCTGAAAACTCAGCAACAGAGATGGCAAAGCAAGCATGACAATCCTCAGTTTTACAGTGTGTTTTTCACCCCCCCAGCCCCCAGATTGGGGTCACCGTAGAGTGGTTCTCAACGCCTTTCAGTCCACGGACCACCAGGCCAATCCAAACATTTTCATGGATGACTTCCTTTTTTAATTTATTTTTTAAGTCACCATGGACCCCCAGTGGGCCAGGGACCATGAGTTGAGAACGACTGCCGTAGACACATGAGGGCTTGGCCCAAGATTGGCGCTGCGCCCCCCCCCCCCCGTCAGACACCTTTGTTCTCAAACGATCTAATCATCCCTTCTGAAACTGGAGAGCCAGGCAGAAAATGGGGACACGGAGAATAAAAAAACCAGGAGGCAAAAACGTATACAGAGGGTAAGCTGGTTAGAACCTTTCTCCCAGATCATGGAAGGAAGGGGACATAGCCAGTGGGTTTCTAGTTTGCCTGATTCTCGACACACCTCTTGGTGTCCTCAGAGAAGGGAGTCTCCTTCAGTTCCTGCAGTGTGGCCGTGCTCCGCCCCAGAGACAGCTGTGTTTCAGCGGTGGAAGTGAAGTGTTTCTTTTTGTTTATGTCTAGTTCATAAAGAGCTCTGGGACCCTTTTGGCTAAGGGGCGGCCTCTCCCTGGATAGAAGAAGTGATGCACTAAGCTAACATTATCAAACATTCAGCACAGCCCCCTCGCTTTCTCCTTCTGCCCTTTCTGAGAGTAAGAGGCAGGTGCTGCAGAGGGCCAGAAACTTCCCTTGATCGTTGGAGCAAATTGAGCCCCATTCCGAACCACCCCTGGCAACGTAATCAATCAATTGTTCCCAGACCTGTACATATTACTCCTCCCGCTGACTTCCTCCCACCTGGGGCGGTGGACAGCGAGGCAGGCAGGCAGCATACGGGCCAGCTGCCACCACCTGAATCTGGCTCTGCTGGGAGGAGCTGCAGATTATTAGCTGACGTGCGATTAGAAACAGAGCCATAAATTAAATCCCAAACACTAAATATATGCGTTTAAAACTAAAAACAAAACCAGGAGCAAACAAAAGAAGGAAACTGGAGGCTCCCGGACTAGCTGGTCCCCGTACGAGGTCTCTGTCCATCCCACCACGCAAAGGATGATGAGAGAGGCCCCTGCCAAGATCCGCACCACGAAAGTCACATTCTCCTTTAACGGATTTCAGGAGATGTTTCCCTTGTCAGAGCTCCCGCAAAAAGCCTTGGCCCTTATCCAGCCTCAAACATCTCAGGCTCCCTGCGTCAGTGTGTCCCTGACACCCCCCCCCCAACTCCCTCCATTCATAAGCCAACAGCTGAGCATGCGTGAGAACTGGCCTCTCTCCTGGTCTCTTAGGGCGGACATCCCCACGTCAGATCAATTCCGATTATCAGGAAAACAGGCTGGAATTCTCTAAGCAGAGTAAACACTTTCCCAGCCAGGCTGCTCAGCACATCAGAGCTTCCCGTAAGATCCTGAAATGCACTGTGTCGAGGGGGAGAGGAAAGATACGGGCTTGGATTAAGCCGCTGGTGATGTCATTTCGGAGAGGAGCACAGATGGGTTCATCTGGGACCACCCCTGTACCGAGCAGAGAGGGTCCTTTCAGCTCAGTGCCAATGGACAAAATTCTTTAGAGGCCTGTTCCAACCCCATCATCTAGGACTCCAAGCAAAGGCCTTAGAGCTGCATCGCAGCTCCTGCCGAAGTCAGCGTGTGTGGGAAGCACCAAGCCAAGGGGTACAAATGTGGTCTCCTCATCTCAAAAAGGATTGACTGGCATTAGAAAAGGTTCAGAGAAGGGCAACTAAAATGATTAGGGGATTGGAATGGGTCCCATATGAGGAGAGATTAAAGAGGCTAGGACTTTTTAGCTTGGAAAAGAGGAGACTAAGGGGGGATATGATAGAGGTATATAAAATTATGAGTGGCATGGAGAAAGTGAATAAGGAAAAGTTATTTACTTGTTCCCATAATAGAAGAACTAGGGGCCACGCATTGAAATTAGTGGGCAGCAGGTTTAAAACAAATCAAAGGAAGTTCTTCTTCACACAGCGTAGTCAACCTGTGGAACTCCTTGCCTGAGGAGGCTGTGAAGGCTAGGACTATAACAGGGTTTAAAAGAGAACTGGATAAATTCATGGAGGTTAAGTTCATTAATGGCTATTAGCCAGGCTGGGTAAGGAATGGTGTCCCTAGCCTCTGTTTGCCAGAGGGGGGTGATGGATGGCAGGAGAGAGATCACTTGATCTTTACCTGTTAGTTTCACTCACGCCGGGGCACCTGGCATTGGCCACTGTCGGTAGACAGGATACTGGGCTAGACGGACCTTTGGTCTGACCCAGTACGGCCGTTCTTATGTTCTAAGGAACTGCCTAACATGCCAAAAGGACTTGGGAGCCTGGATCCCAGTCAACGTCTTAGAGTAGGTCTGCTCTAGCATTTCAGTTCCTTGAGCCTCTCTAATCCCTCCACTTTCTGTGCACCAGCCAACTCAGCAGAAATCTCACCTGAACAACTGGTACAGGTCACAGCCTGTGTATCTTAGCCAACTCCCTGCAGTTGGATGGTGCTTTTTTGTGAAACGCAGCGGAGGTGCAGAGCACAGCAGGAGGACTGTGCTTCCAGGTCTGTGCCAAGGAGCTGCCAGGCACCAGAAATGGCCTTTTCCCTAGTGTGCCATAAAAGGGTGTCGGTGCAGGTCTCTTAAGAGAGCAGAGGAGTATGGTCTTTGGCTAGTCTTCCCTTTACCCATACAATGGAGCAACAAACACACACACAGACCCAGTGTACACAGAACTTTCTCCCATGGAGCAGAATGATGCACATTTAGCTGAGCTTCTGAGAACTGTTCTAACTTCAGACTTGACACATCTTTAACACAGGAGCCTGGAAACCCAGATTTTTCTCTTGAGAGAGAAAAAGACAGACAAAGGGTCGGACGGCCTCTGTTAAGTCAGCCACTAGAAGCTCCATCCCTATGTTACTGTCACCACTACGGTCACTTTGACAAGGTCTGCATTTGGTACTGTAAAACTGGAAGCGCGGTTCAGACAAACAGATGGCACAAGAGAGGGATGAGATGGCGAACGCCACAGGGACACACAGAGAGTTCAGTGAAAAACGAAGGGCGGGGAGGGAAAAACAAAAAAAGAAAGAAAAAAACGACAAAAGAAACAAACCAACAAAAGGGGAAAAAAATGTAAAACCAACAGGAACAAAAACACACAGGAACTAACTTTCAAAGTCAAACTCAGGGTCACTGAGAGGGCTGCTCAGACCAGAATCTGCAGAAAACAGTAAAAAATAAATAAATAAAAATACACTTTTTTAAAAATTTCATGCTAATCAAACGGAAAAAGCAACATAAATTTAAGAGGAAATGAAAAGTTAATTTTTTGTGCTAATTCAGTAGGGGCAGGGCCACTTAAAAGTGTCTTGTTTTCCCCCAACTCCCTGTGTGTGTGCCCCACCCCCTCACTTCCTCATTTGTTACTGGGGACAGAATGAAGGTTCTCTGGATCACAGGGAGCCTTCATAGAGAACACGGCTGGTCTTTGTGCCAGACTCTATTTTATTTTAGTGGCTGCGTGGTACCCAGAGAGTCTCCCACCTGCAACCTGAGCCATGGATCTCTCCTCATCGACGACACACTGCAGGCTGGCACAGTCAAAGGGGCACTCACCTCCCACAGAAATTCAGTGGGAACTGAGTGCCTGAGTCAGTTAGACTTCTTTGAAAATCCCCGCCTGCATTATCGGACAAGTATTAAGATAAAGTCACCACCACCGAGCTCTCTTTGTGCAATGGTTCCCCACGGGAAGGTTGGAAGCATCACCGGCCCTGAGTGCAAGGAACTAGACTAGACAACTTACTGAGGTCCTTCCAGTCCTACGATTCTTTGGCTGAGGCCATTTAAAACTACCCTGCACACCTCCCTGAAGGACGCACTAGAGACCAATCCTGCATTGGCTGACGGGGAACAGACTTGCTGGTCTACAACGGTCAGAGATGGAAAACGGCTTTCTGATCAAGCCAGCCCTCTGCAATGGCAGGAAAGACTCTGCCAATAAAGAATACATCAACTATTACACTGAGCCCAACTAGCTTCTGAGCTCGCCGGCTAGGACCAGGAGGGAAAGGACTCCAGTCCGGAGTATTTCTCTCACGTGCTGGCCTCTGGCTGCAGATGGAGCCTAGCTCTGGATGCGCCAATTGATACCTAGGTGCCAGAATCTTGGGGAAATGGACACCCTAAGCTCGATGCCCAGGTGTGCAAACTCCAGCCCCCTCCCGCTCCAGCGTCATTCTTCCCTGGGGTAATGGGGATGAATACAGTTACCCTGGGGATGAATTCGCCCTCCCTGCACAACAGGAGCGGCTCTGTTCAGAGTCCCACTTGCACCTGTCATAAAGCAAGTTTGCCCAGTGGGCACTTGGGAACGGTTCCTTTAACACAGCGTGAATTGCTGCGAGTTGCAGCTGGAGCTCCTCTGGGAAACGGCTTCTGCAAAGGATGGAAGGTCAGACAGAGCTGCAATAAATCCAAGCTCTCCAAGCCACACTGGGCGCCATCCCTGCCTCTGGGATACAGGCTGCAGGAGGATGGCCAGGGCACCTTGGACTCCCTGACCCCTCAGAGAGGCAGCACTGAGGAGCAGTCCTGGCCGGGGACTCGTGTCCTCAGCTGTACCGCTGTAAATCCAGAGTAACGCCACCGACTCCGTTGCAGTTACTGTGGATTGACACCAGTGGAACAGGGTGGAGTTTGGATCTGCTGAACCTTCCTGTGCATTCAGTCCCTAGGGGTTGCTTTGACCCTGTTGTCTTTGCTACCTACGGAGATTCAGCCCTTCCCCAACCACAGAGCTGGGGCTGCTGGGACTGGCCATGGGGAAGGCGGCTCCCATCTCCTTGCTGTGGGAATCTGAACTGAGCCCTGCCCTAGTGCTCAACAGCAATCCTTGCCCTCCGATTAGCTACCAACTTCCCAGCTCCCACCCCAAGAAAACTGAGGCAATCCCCAAGGACAGACGTGGGGGGGGGAGGAGTGGCAGAAACGTTACTAACAAGCACAAAATGGCAAAAACAACCAGCCCCAGAAAGCACAACAAATTCCTTTCCAACTCCTCCTGCTCAGGGGACCCACCAGCCGAGCAGCGGGCCAGCATGCAGGCATCACCCCGTGCGGTGGTGCTGGTGTTCCTCTAGGTGGGGAAGTGCCTGTGCTAGGTGCATGTTGGTGGAGGCTTGCAGAGGTGCCATGCAGGCAGCTGACCCATGCACGTGAGCAGAGGCCGGTAAGTGTAGAAGGGAGGGTGCCCAGTGCCTCTCTGCAGGGTGGTTAAGTGTTTTATGAGCTGGGGAAGGAGACCAACAAGACTCCCTAAGAGGGTGTCTACACTAAGCGAGGAAACGCTGCCCAGGCATTTGCCTTCATGAACGACTGGTTGTCTTGCTCCTCCTTGTGCCGGATGAATGTGTCCACACCACAGAGCTGTTTCCGAAGAATGACTCTGGTGCATTGGCACACTGTGCCCGTTACAGATGTGCTTGCACCGGTGCATTCTGGGAATCTTGTCGCTTCCATCCCTGGGGTAATTTGCAAATCTGAGGCACGGTATTCTGAGTCAGAACTGGCTAAGTCGGGGCAGCTCCAAAGCTCACGGCTGCCTATCTAACCCAGGCTGAACCAGTCCAGCTGGACCATGGCTACAGTAGTTCCAGCCATTGCAACCCTCTGGTACAACTCATTCACAATGGCTGGAGTGGCTGTTGGGTGGGGATACAAGATGCTGCCACCTCAGGGGGCGCCAATCCTGGATTTCTTGCAGCCCTCTCGCTTAGCATAGCCAGGGCTGGAGTGATTTCTCCGTTGTGTATTTGGCTAGAGCTGGACTGCAGCAGAAGCAGCATTACAACAGGCAGGAAGGGACTGGGCGAAGGGCAGTCATTCCACCTCTCTTTCCTAGGGAGAGAGGCTGGTTTGCTGCCAGTTACCTGGAGTCTGGAAGTTGATGCGTCTCATCTCCACCGGGTCTTTGGGGTGGTGAGGAGTGATCTCGGCGTTGTTCAGGAGACATTTCGTCCGCGGCTCGGACTCTTTCCGTTTGCTTTTAAAAACCAAAGTAGAAAGCCTCTTGGTTTGGGGCCTTTCCCACCTTTCAGGCCAGCAGCCGAGCACGGGGCTGGTGTGAGTGGGTGCCACTCTCGTGCCAGGCTGAGACAAATGCAATCATGACCCGAATGACCAACTGACTCAGAAAATGGGGGTAAGGCACCAAGAATGCAACTTGCACTTGTGTGGCCCTCAGAGGCTGTGGCCCTCACAATGATCCTTCAAGCCATAGCCACGTCCTGGGATTTACGCCATCATCCGTCGAGGGATACGACCACAAAGGCAACTGACAAGCTTTTGTATGATTAGTGGCTTTGCCTTAAACCCCACATGAGCGCCTTTTCTGCTACAAGAATCAGAGGGGTAGCCGTGTTAGTCTGGAATTGCAGAAGTGACAAAGA
The DNA here is from genome assembly GCA_007922305.1 of Dermatemys mawii. Taxonomy (NCBI): domain Eukaryota; kingdom Metazoa; phylum Chordata; order Testudines; family Dermatemydidae; genus Dermatemys; species Dermatemys mawii. The sequence continues at coordinate 6,331,106 of ML677376.1, read as the reverse complement.
ATCCTGTGGCACCTTAAAGACTAACTAAAAGTATTAAAGCATAAGCTTTCGTGGGCTAATACCCACTTTATCGGATGCATGCAGTGGAAGTATCCAAGGGCAAGAACTGCTACAGCCTCTTTTCATCTCGGTTTGCAAGTTGCACACACTCATGAACCGGCGTAGGCTGTGTCTACACTGGCACTTTGAGTGTTAAAACTTTTGTTGCCCAGGGGTGTGAAAAAACACCCTTCCTCCTGACGGATAAAAATTTGAACAATGAAAAGCGCCAGTGTGGGCAGCCTACTTCAGCTTATGTGACTTAGTTTAGTTTAGCTTAACTTGTTCCTACTCTTGTTTGGACTTGTCTACACATAAACTTGCCCTGATTTAGTTAAACCAGTGCAAATGCCTAAATGGACACTCCTATAGGTTCAACTCTATTTATATTAGTTTAGCAAATTTACAGGAGCAAACTAAGCCAAAAGAAACCAGGGTTCAATTGATTTAAGAGCGTCAACATACAAAGGGTTTGTCTTCGCTTAAAATGCTACAGCAGGCACAGCTGGGCTGCTGCAGCTTCATGGCTGTAGTACTTAAGTGTAGACACTACCTACGCTGACAGAGAGATTCTCCTGTTGGTGTAGGCAATCCACCTCGCCAAGAGGCAGTAATCAGGTCAATGGAAGACTTCTTTCCCTGACTAGCACTGTCTACACAGGGATTTAGGTCATTTTAATTTAACTGTGCCGCTCCAGAGAGTGAATTTTTCATACCTGACTGATATAATTAAACCAACCTAATCTAGTGTACTTTAGGCGAAAATTGCACTGATTATCTAAATCAGTTTAAAAATCCGATCTTTAGTTAAACCAGTGCAGCTGTGGGCATAAACCAAGCCTAACTGACTTAAACTAAGCCAAAATGAACCTGGTTTAAACCGAAATAAATGTGTCCACCCAGCCTTTTGCACACCTTTAACTACACTGGTTTCAAGTCACACCGGTGCAACTGTGTGTGTAGACAAGTTCTGATCTCAGCCAAGGGATTTTAAGCCCCAGGAGCTGGAGACTACAGGAGCGCCAGCAAAGCGCAGACTGTTCTACCCACGGTTCCGAGGCAGAAAAATGAGATTTGCTTCTCAGTCTATTTAGAAACTTCCCCTGTCTCGTTGCAGACTGAGAATCTCATGTATTGTTGTAGCCCGGGTTACTTCATGGACACCCGCCTTCCCAGTCTGCATGGCATAGAAATGCCCCCTCGGATCCCTATCTGCGGCTACAATCATTACCGACACAGAGGTGGAGAGTGTTGAATGCATTTTCAGTTGTCTTTTGAAGCCCTTAGTACCTGGAAGCAGTGTGATAAGCCCAGCTTGCTCTACATGGAGCACTGCTTGGGAATCACAGCACTTGAGTGCGGGGTGGAGGTCGGGGGGGAGGACACAGGAGGAGACATTTTATTCTGGCACCAGTCAGAAGCAGCTGTGAACAGGTTCATGGCCAAGCCTGTGAGTTATTCCTAGCGAAAATTCTCCCAGTCTTGGAGATGGCTGAAAAGACTCCTAGAGTTTCAGGGAACGTCAGAACAGAGCCATCGGACAGGGAGAGGATAGATCCCCGGGCCCTGCGCTCAGCTGGGACTGCAACATGAGCAGGCGTGTCTCTACTCCATTAACCCAACATTTATGGTCACCCTCACTCTCCTCCAAGCAGGATTTGGCTTTGGTTTGAAGAAGAGCCATCCTATCATCGCCAGGCAGCCGGGCTTCCCTTCGCCCCCTCTGCCTTTCCACTGGCGCAAATGCGCTAGTGAGATCTTGGTATCCGATGTCCTTTAGGACAGTGGGAGTGCCAAGGGCAGGAGACGAGTCATCATGCGGGCAGAGATTTCTGCCCCATGACACAGCCCGTCTAGTGCAGTGGGGATCTACAGAGATGCCAAACCTGGTGCTCTTACCTGTCTGGCTTGCTGTCCAGGGAGCAGTAAGCGGAAGGAAGAAAAGACAAACGTTGGGGTTAGACTGGACAGCAAACCTCCCACGGCACGCTCGGAAAGGCGAGATCCCCGGCTCAGAGCGGCACCGACAGACGGCAGGAGGGGACTCCTGAGTCCTCTGCCTCCAGGGCATTCAGACATTTCAAACCCAGTGGGGATAAAGCAAAGGTACAGCCACCAGCAGGGCTGTGGCGGGTGCCCACGGACATCCCCAAGAGCATGGGCGGAAATCTCCAGAGACAGCAAGGCATGGCCTGGTTGGTACAGCCTGTATGCTGGGCACCCCCTGCTTCCAGTGTTACTATATGACTTAGGCGGGCACAGTCACTGTCATCCCCGCTTCCTTGGCTTCCTCCTCCCCCGGTCCTTTTTCTCTGGCCATTCCCCCCGTTCCCAGCACTCTGCACAGGGTCAGGCTAGGCCCGGGTGCTCCTGTAGCTGAGCCAAGGGCCCTAGGAGCCGATATGCAAAGGTCGGGCGAGCAGGCTGCTGCCAGAACTTGCTGCTCGGTGCTCGTGAACTGCTCTGGCTGCACGAGGGAAAGCGGGTGGCTTCCAAGGAGCCTCCCGCAAAAGCACGTTTCACCCCCACCGCTCCTCTTCTCATCTGTTCTGCATCTCCCCACCCCTCCACCCCGCTCCCAGCTGGAGAAGCAGCCTAATGCTCTGATCTGTGGGGCTGTGTGGAGAGCACCAGATGGAGAGCCCTGAAGGCCTCTATTTACCCACACACTGGAGAGGCTGTGGACATCAGCAGAGCATTCCTCCATATCCCCCATGCTGAACCAGAGAGGAATCGCCCAATGGGAACACCTGTCCTCTAGGAACTGGGCTGAGACCTGCCAAACTCATTTCATTCAAGGCCACTGAACTCCTACTACATGGATACCGCTTTACTGACTATGGACCTGGGCTGGATTTGAACCAGGTGGATCCCATTACCAGTCCCGTGAGCCGCCCAGTCCCTCCCCATCTCCTTTCCCGGCGCTTGGCTCTGTAGTTCTGACCATGGGGGCGTGCCCCCAGCCCAGCGCCTCTGAGTCAGAGCGTGTGATTTTCTTGAGCACCTGGGCGCGGGCACAGATCTGGGCGAGAGGCCACCCTTACTTTTTGTAGAGCAGGATGGCGATGACGATGCAGATGATGAAGACCACGGCGAGGACTGGCCCAATGACCCATATCAAACCCTCCTCTCCGTCGATGATGGGCTGCGGGTCGGGGTTGTCCAGCTGGATCGGGTCGGAGAAGGGACTAGCTGCAAACGTCTGGAAAACACAAAACATCATAAAACAGGATTCAGAAAGGGGCTTGGGAACAGCCACAGCTTCATCCCAGAAGAGAAGCCCCTATAAGGGCGGTAAGCCCATAAGATAGCAACCACTAACACATGGGGTTAAGAAGCAACTTCCGTTAGAAGCAACTTTCCCCACAGCTGTCCAATGGGGGGTGTTCCCGCACCTGCCTCTGAAGGAACTGATCTAGACACTGCCCGATGGGATGCTAGTTTAGATGGACCAAGGAGACCCCACGGTCTCATGAGCGGCCAGACTGGCTTAGCCCAAGGTCCATCTGATCTAGTGGTTCCCAGCCTGCGGCCTGCTCCCAGTGCAGAATCACTGACACCCTCCACCCCAGGGGAGGCTGCCTGCCTTCTAGTGGAGCATTGTATGTTCATTCTATTAGGGCTCCGGCTTGATGGAAAACACTACTGCCTATAGTCTGTTACAGCAGAGCTCTCTTAGCCAAAAGCTTCTCATGTCTCCACGCAGGCCCCGATTCCATGGAAATGCCCTCCTGGCACGCAACTCAGGAGATCAGAATAATATCAAAAACTGACTTAGTGCATTCCCTTCTCAAAACTTTACAAATGTTACGACACCAAACCCACCACACAGGAGGTATTCTCAGCTCCCATCGTACAGATGCGGAAACTGAGGCAGGGAGCGGTGACGTGACTGAGTTGGTAGCCGGGGCAGGATGACAACACGCGAGTGGGTGACATCCAGTTTGGTGCTCACCCCCCCCCCAGAAAAATCGGCCTTCCCTGGGCATTTGGAGGAAGGGGCTGTTCCTGTCTCCAGACACCGAGGATGGCTGCTATTATTTCAGCCCTTTGCTAGTGACTCTGCAGGACTTGGTCCTTAAAGCAGAAATTACCACAAGCAGGAGTAATCCGATTGGGAAATCCATTCCCAGGTGTGCCAGCCTAATCCTTTACTATTAAACAGACAACTAAATATTTATTTCCAGCCACCCCCACTTTAAAAACATGATTGCAACAACTTCCCGCTACAATTCCGCAGGGGGATTTAATGTGATGAAGTATTAGACTGTTTCCTAGTCCGCAGCAGGACAAAGGCAGGTGAATATTAAAGCAATTGCTCTCATAGGGTCAAATTCAGGCCTGTGTAGTGCCACTGAAATTCACAGGACTGCCAAAGTTGTAGCACAGGACCCAGAGCATGCCAAACTGAGTCTCTCCCCATGCGCAGGACACATTGCTTGGAAAGTGGGACTCCTGCCTGGGTTTATGGCTCTGCTCAGGGGAGGGACACCTTTTGCAACAAGTTAGGGTCCGGCCTTGGGACCTTTGAACCCCCTGGGTACCTCTGAGCTGATATCTCAGGATCTTCCCATTCTAGCCTCACATCTGGAGTCCAAGCGTAGATCCCCTGCGCGGATACCAAATTTGTATCTGCATCCGCTCGGCAAACATGGTCCGCAGAGACCTGCGGATTTGCAAGGCTCTACCCAAGTGTGAAAAACCAGCTCCCGAACCATGTCTGTAAAACTGCAGGGCATCGCACTGACCCACGGCTTCCCCACACAGAGCCATCTAGCCCTGCGTGAGTGCCTGTTTACAGCCAAGGGTATGTGCACTGTCAGAAAGCCCTGCTCACAAATTTTCCAGGTGGATTTTGGGAAACCTTTTCAAAATGTGGCCCCCACTGCCCCAAAAGCCATTTTAAAACGTTCTTGGAGACATATGGTTCCCAAGCGCCATACAAATGGTACGTGCCGGGTCCCAGGCTGGCTTGCAAAGTGATTTCACCTGAAGCAGCCGGTTCCGGTCTGTAAGGGGACAGCAGGATCCCTAGCTTCTGAGCCCTGGTCTATACTGCAGGGGTTTGGGGGATCGACCTAAGTCAACGTATGCAGGTTGACTTACCTCGGAGTCTTCACGGTGCCGAGTTGCTCCCCTGTCGACTCTGCCTGCGCCCCTCGGCGCGGTGGAGTTCTGCAGTCGACGGGAGAGCACTTGGGAATCGATTTATCATGTGTAGACGAGACGCAATAAATCGATCCCCGAAAGTTCGATCCCTACCGTAGTGTAGACCTACCCTGAGAGAGACAGACAGCGGAGGAATGAGCGACACTTACAGCTTCCAAGTCCTGGAGCACCGCCAGGATGAAGAGGACGTATTTGTGTCCCGGCTCCAGGGCTCTGTTTTCGAAGTTGTCGTAGTGTTTCATGTCCCCCAGGATGAAGTGGGTGGGCAGAGTGCGGAAATGGGCAGCGATGTATGGCTTGGGGAGATCCAGCTGCCGGGAATGTCGGAGGCTCCGGCGCTGAAGCCTGGAGATTTCCTGAATCAGCTGGAAAAGAAAAGAATGCAACGCTTGAGACCTAGCTGCTTCGGTGCACAAGGAGCAGGAGGAAGGGAGGGAGAATTGAACTGTTCAGTGTGAACACAGTAGCTCCGCTTATTCTATGCGCTGTGGGGGATTCACCCTGCCCCACTTTCTTTGCTTGGGGCTGATCTTGCCAGGAAAGGGGTCAATGGTGCGTTACACATCACCCAGTCGTTTCTAGCCATTTGCTCGTCTGCGGAGATGCCTCTCCCTGCGATCGGAGCGCAGCTGACCGAGCACTCACCTCTTCCAGGTCCATCTCCTCGGGGCTGCTCACGGGGTTCACGAACTGGCCACCCCTCGATTTCTTTAAAGGCACCACGACGATGTAGTAAGCCCTGAGAGTCAGGAAGGAAAAGACAAGCGGGATAAGTCTGTCGGTAGGAATCTCCCACAGCTCCTTTGGCACAGACCCTGGAGCTGATATTTCCTAGGATGCTATTTTTTCTACCTGGCATTACCGTTCCTTATGGAAGGAGCCTGGCATGCTGCTGATGGGAACACGACAATGATGATGGTCATTATAAGTTAGTGCTGGTCCCACACCATCTCTCCCATCTGCACCCCCACTCGCTGGTGGACACCCTGCATCCCTGACTTACACCATCACTGGTGCTGTGAGTGGAGGTCGGCCGTTTCCTTCTCTCCAAGGACCACATCCTCATGGCTGCCTACCCAGGATCAGAGAGAGCGCCTCACAACAAATGAACCAGCCCCCTCCCACGACTCTTCATTGAATCATTTTCCCGTGGGCGGCTGTCTCACGGCTCACGCTACAGCAGAAATCTTGGGTTTGGCCTTGGGATCCAACGTTCCCAGGCCACCAGGCCCCACGCACCCGCTCGCTCATGACGTTGTGGGTGTGGGAAGGAAAGCCAAAGTCAGTCATTCACATTTAGTCCCTAGCTTGGTATAAAACACTAGCTAGTCTCCACCCTGGCACCAGGGGCCCTTTTATTTTTTCCCACGGGTCCTTCCTTCCCTGGCAGGCCTGCCTTTGAAACAATTGTTCAGTCTCTCTCATGGCTTCCAAGCAGGGGCAAAGGCAGCAGAGCAGACTGATGCGGGCTGGCACGTCCCACTCTCGGGCCCTGGGCTGCGGGGGAAGTTGCAGTTCCTATCACCTGTTCTAGGCAACTCGGCCTCGTTAGCATCATGGTGTGTACCCCTCACTATTTAACATTGGTACCCTCGTGGGGATCAAGGCCCCATAGGGTTGTGGGCCACGCCATTCTGGAGGGGCCTTGTCCCCAGATAGTTTATAAGCTAAGGGGGAGGTTTCCCCAAGCACAGATGGCCGGCGGCCCCTCCCGCCGCAGACAAAGGATGGATTATTATCCCCCTCGGGCAGATAAAGCCTGGAGCACAGACTTGCCCAAGGTCACACAGGGCGTCTGTCTGCCAGAGCCAGGAATCGAACCTGGGTCTCATGAGTCCCAACCCAGTGCCACTCTTCCTCTGAGCATACAAGGGCTTGCGGTGCCACAAGATGAATTGAATGGGATGGTGACTCCCCGGCAGATGAAGGAGTCTGTGTAATAAGGACACCAATCCTTCCCCGCCTACGTCACCAGCTTGGATCTGGGTCAGCAGTGAGCAACAGCCATGGGCAACTCTCTGGGACACCATGGGGGAATGAGCCTGCTCCTAGTGGGTAACTTTGCTGGCAGCCTCAGTGAACAAGCAAGGGACTGAATGGGCCACAGAAGCTGAATGTTTCTCCACCCAGGGAGGTTGCTCCTCCACACCAAAGCTGAGGTGCACCTGCAGGACAGCTAGCGGGGAGACGCTTGTTCTGCCCGACTGTGCCCGTTCTGTGGGCGCTGCGGCCGCCTGCATGGCCCCCACGCATTACGATCGACCGCCACTCTAACAGGAACCTACTGGACAGGCACCGAGCTCTTCACATCCGGCAGGATCACCAACACGTTGCCGTCCGCATCAGCCTTGTGCGTCACCTCCGGCTTCTTGGTCAGCATGTCAGTGGCCGTCCAGGCCGCCACGTTCTGCTGCAGGCCGCCCATGCTGTTCCCCCGGTTCGTCAGGACAAAGTTGTAGAAAGTCCGGGGCTTCAGGTTGGTGATGAGCTTTTTGGTGGTGCGGCCGTCCACGTCGATGCTCAGCTCGTTGTACTGGATCTGAGCGAGGACAGGGCACTCAAAGGAGTCAGCAACACCATGCCACGCAGCCTCCCTGCCCTCCCCAGCAGCACTGGTCCTGCAGCTCAGCCACTAACCCTGCCATGCAACTGTCAGGTATATGGGAACGAGCATCTGGGTGGGGAGCAACCGCAAAAAGCCTTTGGCTTCCCATAGTGCCCTCCTCCTTGGGTCTCACAGCACTTTACAGGCATGGGATGAAGCCTCTCGACATCCCTGGGAAGCAGTATTCCCATTTTGGACAGGGGGAAACTGAGGCACAGACCGCTGAAGCGACTTGCCCAAGGTCACAGGGACTCCACAGCAGAGTTGGGAATAAAACCAGTTCTCATCCGCACCGCTCACATCTCTGAGACACACTCCCCACCTACAGCTGGGAACACAACTCAGGAGTCCTGGCTCTTAAGCGCTATGCTCTACCCACTAGACCATACTCTTCCCCCACCCCACCATAACCAGGAACAGAATCTAATCGTTCCAACTCTCAGTCCCCAGCTCTATACGAGAGGTAATGGAGACGAGCTTACTGCAGTCAGATTCCCCATGGGAGCAGCCTGTAGCTGCTGGACCCCAAGCAGGAGATCAGCGCCTCTCCAACAGTGCCCATAGGGGCTGGGTTCAGGGGAGGAGGAGGGTTTAACCCTGAATATACCAGCCCCAAATTCTACCCCACTGCTGCCCTAAAGCCCCCAAGAGGTCAGCCCTGGGGACAGGGTCCCCAGCCCCACTTGCCTTATAGGGGATGGGAGAGTTGTAGTTCTCGGGGAACTCCCAGCTCAGGAGGACAGATGTCTTCATCACCATCTTCACCTTGAAGTTTTTGGGCAAAACTGCTGGAAAAAAGTGCAAGGGGGGGGGGAGGGGCAGGAAAGAATGAGGTGGGAGAGGGAGAGAGACAGAAAGCGGAGGGGCTATCAGACACTGACAGCAGCGGGCTGGCTGCACTGAGGCAGGGAACAGAAGGACCTGCTCCCTCTTCCACACTCTGCTTGGGTTTTGCCAGAGTCCCATCCCTGATGCCCCTTCCCACACCAAACCCTAGCCTAACCCAGGGGCGGGGTGGGGGAGGGTCTCTGCCCAAAGACATCCCGCCTCCCCCCACCCCACCCAGCCTCCCTAAGCCAAACCCCTCCTGAAATGCTGGGCGCCGGAGCATAAGAGAATAAGGCTCTGGATGTCTGAGCATGCACGGCTGAGGGCAAGCCCCCGCCAGGTCTGCGTGTGGCCTCTGGCGGCTTGCAAAAGCGGAAGAAAAGGCTCGTCCCACCTGTGAGAGAGGCTGGCCTGCCCCGATGGCCAGTCGCGAGGGCGCCTGGACTTAACTTGGAAGGAAGCAGTAAAAGGGACTTACCTGGCGAAGGCAGAGAGGAGCGCAGGGCCCATGCGGGAGACCAAGCGCTTGGCTTTTACTCACCAGCCCATCCTAGGCTGGCGGGACTGCCCCCGGCTCTCTGCCTCCCGGCGCTGGCCCCGGTTACAAGGAGAGAGAGGAGAAACCGTAAGTCCTACCTTGGTCCAGTAGGAACGTCCGATACTGGACGGTCGGGCTGTATGGCCCGGGCCCTTTACTGGTGTGAGCCCGGATTTTAACGTCGTAGGCGGTGTTGGGTTTGAGGCCGTTGAGCGTGAATGAGTTCTCGGGGGAGGGGGACAGGTCTTTTTCCAAGGGATTGCCGGGGGAACCGGCTTCCCGGTAGGCCACGGTGTACTTGACAATGGCTCCGTTCCTCTCGGCCAGCACTGGGGGCAGCCAGCTGAACTGGACTGACATGGAGGTGATGTTGCTCGCCTCGAGAATTTGGGGGTAACCTCTGGGGATGTCTTCAGGGATGGTCAGTTCCTGTACGGCCTCTTCCCCAAAGCCAGCTCGGCTCTTCACGGCCAGCTTGAAAACATACGTGGCGCCCTTGTGGATGTTGGTGGCGGTGTACTTATCCTCCTGGGCCGTGAACTCCAAGGTGGACAGGGGGTCAATGTCCTGTCGACCGAATTGGAGCCGGTAGCCCATGACCTGGCCCTCAGCATCCAAAGGAGGCTCCCATTTCACCAGGAGAGAATTCTCCTGCGTCGGATGTATGGACAGGATGGGCTTCCCTGGAACTGGGAGAGAACAGAAGAGAAGAGACAAGTTTCAGACCCGTGCCAGCTCCTCCTCCTCCTCACACAGGGGACGGAGAAGCTGGGTGAAGGGATCAGAGAGCAGAGCTATCTAACAAACCGGGCCCAGGGAAATCATGGCTTCTCTTGTTGGCTCTGCTGCTCGCTTGCTGAGTGACCTGCCCCAGGCCATGTGGACCAACACTTCTGAGTGGCTGCTGATTTTTGGGTGCCCAATTCAAGACACCTTCAGGCCTGAATTCAGGGCCAGCCACCCCCAGCTGCCACCACCTCCCAGGTGCCCTGAAAATCAGACCCCAGGTGTCTCAAAGTCAGGCTTCCAAAATCAGTGGCCACTTTCGAAAGCATTTACCTTGACTTCCCTGTGCCTCGGTGTCCAAAACGGGAACATTAACATTTGCTCACCTCGCAGGGAGCTTTGTGACGATGAATGGATTAACATTCGGACAGCATTTAGAGCCAGAGATTCCAAGGCCGGGATGGACCACTGTGATCACACAGGCGATCCGACTCAATACCATCTCGATTTGAAAGCTGTCAGGGATGGAGAATCCACCCCAACCCTTGGTAAATTGTCCCAATGGTTAATTACTGTCACTTAAAATTGACAGGGTTCTGGTTTGAATTTGCCATGCTTCAATTTAGGCCTGGTCTACACTACGCGGTAAAGTCGAATTTAGCTGCGTTAAATCGATCCTTCCACTTTGCAGTCCTCACTATGATGCCATTTAGGTCGACCTAAAAGGGTCTTTAAAATGATTTCCAAACTCCTGCCGACAAGGGGAATAGCGCTTAAATCGATGTTTCTGGGTCAAACTAGCATTAACGAGGATGCAATTTGCTGTTACCAGCCTCCGGGAGCTATCCCAGAATGCTCCAGTGTGACTGCTCTGGACAGCGCTCTGAACGCGGATGCACTGGGCAGTTAGACAGGATGAGCCCAGGGAACTTTTGCATCTCACTTCTTCTTTGGCCAGCATGGCGAGATCTCCTGCACAGCTCACCATACAGAGCTCACCAGCAGAGGAGACCATGCAGTCCCAGAATTGAAAAAGGGCCCCAGCATGGACCACAAGGGAGGTGCTAGATTTGATCGCCGTGGGGGGAGATGAATCCATGCTGGCAGAACTGCGATCCAAAAAAAGAAATGCCAATACATATACCAAAGTCTCCAAGGGCCTGATGGAGAGAGGCCACAACATGGACGCACAACAGCGCCATGTTAAAATTAAGGAGTTGAGGCAAGGCTATCAGAAAACAAAAGAAGCCAAAAGACACTCTGGATCACAGCCCAAAATATGCGGCTTCTACACTGTCTGCTGAACCTTGCACAGAGGGAGGGGCGAGTGATGGGAAGTGCAAACCAAAAACCCACGAGACTGTTTCTTCCCCCATCATGCAATGCCAGCTTTACCCAGAATTCCCAGGGGGCGTGGGGACTGCAGGCACTGTGGGATACCAACCCCAGTGCTCCGCTCTGAGAGTCGACGCTAGCCACAGAACTATGAACGTGATCCACGGAATTAGCCCGCTTACTGGGGACGCACACAATCGAATGAATACCATCGGCTTTTTTAATTCGAACTCTAGAAAGTCGATGTTAGCTCGTAGTGTAGACAAGGCCTTAGGAAAGGAAACATACTATCAAAGGTCCAAGTGCTACTACAGAGTCAGGTGTAGACATACAATTCTGATGCTTTAACCCCCTCTCCCTCCAAAATGTTCTGCAGGAAGGGTTCCAGGGTGACTCAGTGACAGATCCCAGGAGTCCAGCTTCCAGCCTCTGGCTGTGATCATTAAACATGACTGCCTCCCAGAGCTGGGAAGAGAGACCCCAGGAGTCCTGTCTCCCAGCCTCCTGCTATAGCCAGTAGAGAACACAACTCATGCAGAAAAGCAGGGCAGGAACAGATTGGAGTGAGTGGGAAAGCGCAGAGTTGCTGAAGGTGAAGTAATGAAAGATTGGAAAGCCGAGTTTCTGGGCAGCCTGGGGTCCTGAGCAGCAGGCATGAGGCCAGCCAAAGCGAGTTTGGCAGCCGTCTGATCACCCAGCTGGGAAGAGAAAGATGGGGGCAAACAGGGACTGGAAACAGACCCCAGGATATGGGTGAAGTGGAGGAGAGGAGAATCTCTCTCTACTCAGTTCGGCTTCTTCCCTCCTGGACATCACAGGGACATTGTTGGCAGCCGGCTCCCTCTGCAACCTGTCAATTTTGCTGAGTTTATGAGAGTTTGGTGATGCCTATGCCTAACGAGCCCTGTCCCTGCCTGAATGCTAAATGAGCTAATGGCTAGGGTTTGATTACATATGCAGGCCCGGGGGTTACTGGAGCCGGAGTGGCGAGGGCATTAATTCCGGCAGCTCATGCGTCGTTTACACTCACTCCACGCTATTAAAGATCTAATTTACTTCTCCTGGTTGAGGAAGCGGGGGAGGAGACGGTAGAAGGAAAGGAAACAGGTTTCAGAGAAACACAAACCAGCTCTGAAGTTAATCTGGCCGGGGGCATGCAAGTGAGGATGTGGAAGGTGCGCTGGGTCTGGCTGACGCAAGGCATCATTGGGCAGAAAGGCAAGTATGTGTCTGTGACACACTCAGAGACCCTGGCCACACCTGGGGACTCCAGGGAAACCTGCTTGGTTGGAAGCAACAGCCCCAACATGCGAACACCCAGGCATGGCCTGCCTGGAACAAATGTTTTATTCATTTCAAACAACTGGAGAATGGCTCTGAATGCTGCTGGGAAAACCTCCTTTGGAAACACTTAAGAAACACAATGTTATTACAGAGGAAAAACAATGCCATTATCTTTATGTCTCAGTTTTTATCACAAACATTACTATAATCAGCCAGGCCTGGAAATATTACATTTGCACCACAAATATAATTTGGAGTGGAGGGGGTGAAGGAATGGGGGGGAGGGGGAGGAAGTGTTTTATTTTGCAATTGGGTTGGACACTAAAGGAGAAAATTGGATGTATTACAGTATTTAAATTCAGTCCCTAGCCCTGAATGATAAAGAAAGAAATCTATCCTCTTGGAAGGTGTATTGACTCAACAGTGGAAAGGAGATGATAACGTTTCAGAGTCATTTGAAAGATTTAAAAAAAAAAGAAAAAAACCCAGCTATTTCAAGTTGGTGGAAATTGAGCTTTGGGTAATAGCTGCTCTGCTGGAGAAAACATATCTGGGTGACTGATGCACCTATACTGCAAATTCTAATGGGAGAGATAAGACAGGACGACAAGACAGAGGGAATGAGTGACAAAGGACCGGGGGGAGGGGGGGGATGGGGGAGGCTATGGAAGTGAAAATAAAAAGGGAAGAGAGACCAGTAAAGGAGAGACAGAGTGAGAAAGACAAAGAGGAGGGAAAGAAGCGAAAGCGGGAACTCTAGGCTGACTGAGGGGATAAGGAGAAGAGAGACGGGCAGGGAAAGGGAAATGCTGGGAGGTGGCACTGAAGGGAGTGAGATGCAGATGTTTAGGTGGTTTGTTGCTGGCATCCGAATGAAGTTTGCTTGCGCGGCTGGAGGATTTGTGTCGTGAGGGTTTGTCCTCTCCAGTACGGGGAGCCTCTCCAACTGGGCAGGAAAGGCCACATTAAAGGGGAAAGGCTCCAATGCGCCAACCCCAACACTCACTGGAGAAAGGATGCATGGAAAGGGAGCCACAATGTTGGTTTCTGCCCTTCCCATTCCAGGCCAGGATGCCAGATTCCTAGCTGCATCATGCCTTCAGCTGCAGCTCTGTGTTGGCTTTGTAGCCTTGGGGGTGCCCAGGTTAATGATGCCACATTTAAACAAGGGCCTTTGATCACTGGAGTGGCCGCTCACAGGATTTCCAGGGGAGGCTTGGGTCAGCTGATGCAGCTGTCCTGCACAGAGGGAGGCAGAGAACCCCTGAGCTAAGAAGAAAAGGAAGGGGAAGAAAAACCAGCACGAAAAGAGAGAGAGAGAAAGGAAGGAAACGAAAAGGGGAGAAAGCTGCTGCCTGAGAGCATCCCTGAGAGGAGTGAATGCGAGAACTTGGTGGGCAGGGAACAGACAGAGGTAAATGTGATTCCATGGCAATGCCTTGAGACGTAAGGGGAAGGTGGGGTTCAGAGGGTCAGTTGCCGGTCTTGGCACAGCAGTCCTTCCTCCTCCCCCAAACCTTTCAAGTGCTGCGGAGCTGAGGTGAGCTGAAACAGGGGAGGAGGAATTCCAGCCCCACTGACCCCGAGGATGAAAGGAGGCGAAGGCCCCCATTTCCCAGTGCAGCAGAAAGGTTCAGGGGAACGAGAGAGAAACAGATGCCTCAGTGGCTTTTGTCGTCCCTCTGCTCTGTCTCTGCCTCCTCGCCGTGACCCCGTTTCTTTGTGCTTGGCCCGGGAGCGGCCCTGCCATAAGGAATAAGTCAAAGGGATGAAAGAATCGGGGTTTTGGAGGGCAGCTGCGTGGCTGCCAGAGCCTGGCTCCGGGAGATCAGTCTAGCAAAGGTCAATGCTGTCTGTTCTTCCTCTCCATACTGACCCTGGTGCTGCTAGTACAGCTGCCAGAGACACCGCGATGGGGATGGAAGAGCGGGTGGCCTCAGCTATTCCCATGTCTGTTCTATATCTCTGCTGTTTGCCGGTTTACATTCGCTGCGTGCTCAGTCCAGCCCATGGGCCCAGCAATCGCTCGTTGCAAGGTCCCAGTTGGAGTCTGTTTCCCTAGGAGTAGGAGCACTTCAGGCACTGCGTCCTCGGTGCCGGGGGAGCAGGGCCAGGCCTGGTGATCCTGCCGTGCTGGTGATCGCTCTGGACCTGTGCACTCCTAGCTGGAAGGATGGCTCGAGGGGAGCATAAGCAGAGCTTATCGTCAAGGCTCTGGGGACCGCTGGCCTCCTAGTGAGCACATGCCTCACTCCAGGGCTGTGCCAGGGAAGGATCTGGGGACTTTTAGATCAACACCAGTTGATCCTGTGTGAGACAGGATCTGACTTTCCCTTCCCATCTCAGTGCCCTACGTCTGCTGCTCCCTCCCCGCACGGTGCTCCAGCGTCTGGTTTTCTTATCAGCTGACATGACAGTTTCCATCCCACTGCACTGGCAGCCTGAGAATTTCCTGGTCTTTGCCCCTCAGATCCACGTGGCTGGTCTGCTGAGGTCCCCAGCGGGAGGAGCCGCTCTGAACTCCTGCAGGGCCACGGAGCCATCTCTTTCCAACGTCACCGGCTTCCCTGCTGCTGCCAGCTTGCTCAGCCCTCTGGCCAGTTCTCTGCTGGGCCAGAGGCACTGATGTCGTAGGCAGCGTGGAAAGGTGATCAAAACCCCTCTGGCTCCAGCCTTTCCTCCAGGTAAACTTTACTCAAGTACTCACAACCACAACTTACACAACCCCGCTGACGTACACAGCCCTGTTCCCTGCCCAGACGTCTACATTGTACCCCCTGCACGGCACAAGCTGGACCAGGACCGAGTTTCCCTTTATCGGCAGGGTGGCTTGAGGAGGTGGGAGTCCTCAGCTGTACTGGGGATGGAGCATATCTAGTCTAGGCAATCGGGAGGTATAATGAGTTGGTTCTCTGCTGCATTGGGTGGGAGGATGTTCTCTTCAGGGGAGAACTGGGAGCTCTCTGGTTTAGAGGACTGGGGGGTGTTACGCATTGGGAATGCTCTGCTTGGCTGTATTAAGGTGGGATGTTCTCTGGGGTACAGGATTGGGGGTGTGGTGAGCTGAGGGTTCTCTGCGGTACTAGGGTAGGAAGCTGTCTTTACGGGGAATCAGGCCTTTAGTGCTGGATTTGGGAAACTGTTCCTCTGCACAACAAAGTTGGGAGATATGATGAGCTGCACTGAGAGGAAAGAGTTTCCCCCATTCTGGGCTGGGGGGAGGGAAACAAGTTCCAAAGGCGGGGTGGGGGGAGAGCCTCTCACCTGCACCCTTGGTCGTGACCAGTTTGGGTTTGCTGCGGGCGCCGTCCCCTTTCATGGTGTAAGCCGCCACCGTGATGGAGTACGAGGTCTCGGGCTGGAGCCCAGCAATGATCATTTCCTGTTTGCGAGATCCCAAAGAGAGACAGAGAGAGAGTTTGGTTTGTGTTTTTTAAAACAAAAGCTGGTTTCCTCACAAGAGCCTCAGCCCTCTCCAGCATGCAGGAACGTTCACCGACACTGAAAACACAAGGCAGTTCTAGGAAAACACGGAGATGGGGGGAGAGGAAGGGCGGGGGGCACAAGCAGCCTTCGCTATGAAACACAACCACGCCGGCTGCGAACAGATCAGGGATCCGCAGGGACCTGCATGAAACGCACGTTCTCTCGAATCCACCTCAAACACAGCCTCTATCTCAACGCCGACCGGTTCCGCCATCAAAACGCGGCCGTGCTCTTCAAAGCTTCCCGCTCTCCCACACTGTCTCAGAGGAGAGCTCCGTGGCTTCAAGGAGATTAAACTCCCTCCCCTACACCCGCCAGTGAGAGACTTTAAAAAAAAAAATGCCATCTGTAATATTAAAGGGATTGCTTGAATGCGACCTGCAAGGCGACATTTGCTGCCAGCATGCTAGGGCTCTGTGTTACTTTCACAACACACACCTCCCGTTCTCTATCACTCGCACCACACCTGGCTCCTAAGAGCTTTTGTTATGAAGCAGGACTCTAGACTGGCCCTTGGCAGTGAGATATTCTGCCCTTCAAAAGACTGTTATAACAAGAACGCCCATGTTAAACCAAGCAGGATGGAGGCATGCAGAAGCAGGATTTTCCTCAGAGCCCTGAGCGGGAGGGTAAAGGGAACCTTGCATTTGTTTGATCTCCGCTCCCTCTACAAAGTCTAGGCCCCAAGCTAGCACTCAGGAAAAGGTTACTGCTCCTGAGAACATCTGTCCTGCCTAAAGTGGGGCAGTCAGTGAGCGTGGACCTTAAAAACAACACGCGGCTGAGGAGAAGGGATGGTGCTGTGATTAGAGCCCTAGTATCGGATTAACAAGAGTGGCCTTCAATTCCCTGCTCTGCCATAAACTTTCTGTGTGACCCTGAGCAAGTCACTTAGACTGCGACAAGCAAAGACCCGCAGCCTGGCCACAGCTGACTTGCGGGGCTCCGGCTGCAGGGCTAAACACTGCAGTGTCACTGTTTGGGCTGGAGCCCCGGTGATGGGGATGGGACTCAGTGCCCGGGCTACCACGGGCAGCAGCTTGGGCCAGCTGTCCGAATACAATCCTGTGGGGACCCCTGGGGGGGCACTAGGAGGCGAGCGCATGCTACCCCTAGCTACACTGCTATCTTCAGCGTGCTAACTTGAGCACAGCTAGCATGTCTGGCATCCTCCCAGCTGTAATGTAGACATCCCCTTAGCCTCGCAGGGTATGTCTACACTGCAGTTACAAACCTGTGACTGGTCTCTGCTAGCTGTGCTTACGGGGCTCAGGCTAAGGGGCTGAACGTAGATGTTCGCGCTAGGGGTGCAGCCCATGCTCTGGGACCCTCCTGCCTCACAGAGTCTCAGAGCCCGGGCTCCAGCCAGAGCCCCAATGTCTACACCACAATTACACAACCTCTTAGCCCCAGCCCAAGTCAGCTAGCACAAGCCAGCCATGGGTTTTTCATTGCAGTGTAGACACACTCTCTGCTCCCTATCTGTACAAGGAGGATAATAGCACTGCCCTGCCCCACAGGGGCCGCGATGAAGGCAACTGCATTCTAGACTGAGACGTTCTTTGAGATCTCGTGAAAAGCGCTGCACGAGAGACGAGCATCGTTCTTAGCAGGAAATCAAGATCTCAGCCTAAGTATTTTTATTCTAGCAGCCTTCGCCTCAGTACCCGCTAGCCCAAGGGAGGAATGCCTTCCCCCATTGTTTTGTGGCTACCGTCGTCCTTAAAACCATGTCAGCATTCAAATGGCAGATGTAAACACTGAAACTGGGAGCAAACGTCCCAACCCAAATACACAGACTCGCACTGATTGAACTAGTGCACTAAAAATAGCTGTCTGGATGTGGTGGCCTGGGCTAGACTCCCAGTTTGGACCCAGGGGATCAAGTAGGCTGACACTCTACCCATTCTGTGAGGAATCATCCCAGCTCCAGTGTAGACACACCCTGGAACCACTGCGTTGATTTTTAAGGTCCAGCCCCTTGTGAGCTGCTAGGGCTAGAAGGGAGGGATTTGTCCCAGTGAATAGCTGGGAACCTCAGCTTTCTAATGGCATAAAGCTTTCCCATTCAAGCCCTGATGGTTTAGAAACTATTGAGCTCTTAAGTCTCTAACTCAGCAGTGTTTTTTCAGCAGTGGACCAGGTCTTTAATATAGTCGCAGACCTTGCTCCCACCAGCCCGTCTTTAAATATGCAACTTAGTTAGTCTGGTCCCACTTTGATGCCTGGCTTGCTTCCACTATCGAGACGCAGCTGACTCGATCTTCCCTAAGAGCTCGGGGGAAAACCCTGTGTATTGCCATGCGCTGACCCAACGAGCAATCAGGATGGCACTGGGAAGTGTACAGGTTGGGGCATGGAACGATGCATAGAAACACAGCAACAGGTGTGAAAACAGACAAACTAGCACTGAAAAAAAAATAAAGAAGAGACAAATGTCACACCACAAATGAAGAGGGTGGAAGGGAGAGGACAGAACCGGGACCAGGCAGGAAGCTTTTTACTTACATATTCAGCAGTGTCATCTGTTTCCCACTGAGCAGAGAACAAGAGAGGATTCGCAAGTGAGAACACAAGAGGGAGAAGAGGGAATAGAGACACACACAGCATGAGGAAGAAGTCCCCAGGCAAGTGGCCACTGGAGGTCAGAGGTTACCAAGCCAAGGTGAAGGAAGAAGTAGAATGGGAGAGGTTAGTAGATTTTGTAATGAGCTTGGCTTGAGTTTAAGGAATGGGGCCCCGCCCTGGGACCTTCTGAAAACGGGAAGGTTGGAGCCTACTTATCCCGGTGCTGGGAGAATGGCTCGTGGTCTTTCTCAACAGCTATGGTCTGGGAGCACGAATGAACTGAAAATGACAAGGAACTTGTTTGTCGGAGGGATGCTGAGCCACTTACCAATATTTTGGGTCACTGGGCGCTAGAACCCAAACAGATGGCCAAGCTGCCCTCCCCACAAGCCGCCATGGGAGAGGAAAGGGGGGCAAGACAGTCCTCACCTGGGCATCAGCCAGCATAACATCCTTGATCTGGGGCAACCCCTTGGCCTCGCCGTTCTCCATGCGCACATAGTGGACCTGATAGCCGCGGATCTGCCCATGCTGGCGGTTCTGGACTGGGGAGCGCCAGAACACTTGGATGGCCGTCGAGTTCAGAACCTCCACCTCCACTTTACGAGGTGGGGCGCTGGGCACTGCGGGGAAGGGAGAGAAAAGAGGGGGCAGGGGTTAAGTCTTAGCGCTGGATGCCCATTCAGGTTGCATGGGATAGGCACGTACTGCAGCTAGAGCCTTGCAAGTGGGCTGGGAGTCAGCCAGACTTGTGGAAGGCCGCCACAACTGCTATTGGCCCTGGCACGCTGTCATGGGCAGCGTCTGGACGGCCGCAGCCTGGCTGCATGGAGGGGAGCTCGCGCCCTCTCTCTCTGCTCCGTCTTCCTTTCCATGAGCCCCTTCCTCGGAGCTGCCTGCCCAGAAGGAGCTGTATAATTCTGGATCAAACCCACGGGCAAACCTGACTTCAGAGGCGCTAGCCAAGGAATGCTCTGGCTGCACTTGAGGGACACTGTCTGGGACGATGCTTGAAGCAAGGAAGACGGGACTGAGCCAGCTCTTTCAAGCCCTCGCCTCTCAGGCAGTGGTTTGACGTCAGGGCATGAAATGGGAAGAGATGCCCTGGAAAGGAATTGGGATGGAAAAGGGATTTGGAGCGAACAGCGTATGGGAGCCTGGTCAGGGCAACACTGCAGCTGTGTCTCCCAGGGACGCCAGAACAGGGTGGGCCGGGGAGAAGGGGCAGAGAGGAGCAAGCTGGGGGTGAGGACTTGGGGGAAAGGGCAGTATGGGGGCAAGGCCATGGGGCAATGGGTGCCTGGAGGGCAGGGCCTTGGGAAGAAGGGCCAGTGTGGGGGTGAGGCCTCAGAGGGTGGGGCCATGGTTTGGGCATCTGTAGCCCCCACACTTTTAGGGTGCTTCTACTACTCCTACTGTCTCCTATTACTCTGAGCAAGGTACTAGCTCCATTAGTGGGTATTGTGTTAGGATACAGGCAGAGAGGAGAGCTGTAAAAGGTGACCTGCAACGGAAAAGCAAATTGGACTTGGTCCTTTGCTGCTTGTTTGTGATGGAGGAAGAGAGCCCAGAAAGATTTTGTTTGTTTTTTAAATTGTTTCCCCTTTTTCGCTTGCTTTAGTTTACCTAAGAAATATCAGTTAAATCAGGTATTCCCTGTGCTTGCTTGAGGTCTCCTTAGAAGAGCCAGAGAACTGGAAGAAGAGCTCTCTTAGGTCTTACATGAAGGGGTTGGGGTGTTAATCCTTTAACAAAGAGATCCCTTCTCCTGTTTCTCAGGTTTTGGAGTGAAATATGTCTTAACGACAAAGATGGGAGGGGAGGAACCCTCACGTATTTTTAAATACTTCTGGCTATAAATCCTGTCCCCTCTCAGTGGCTCAGATTCTATATCCTTGATAGCAGTGAGGTCATAATCTAACTAGCTCCCCAGCCTGCCACAGAATTTCCTAGGGAAAGCAGCGTGGACAAGACTTGAATGCCTGGAGGTTAAAAAATATAAAATCAAGCAGGAAAAGAGAGCCATAGAGGGCCTGATTTTCAGAGGGGCTGATGTCCATGACAGCTACAGGTTTTTGGGAAGATGCGTGAGGAAATCTAGGCTGGGTGGTGGTGGTGGGGACCTTCAGGCTTTCTTCTGGCATCAAAAAGAGGCGACAAAAGGGACCCAAAAATCCAATGTCTTTTCCTTTGCAGGGAGGTCTCCTCTGTCATGTCTTTGTGGGGGACTCAGGAGGAAAGGAAACCGAAAGGAGATGAAATTACCATCTTCGTCTGTTCGGACGACGACTGGCGAGCTCTCTGGGCCTGGCCCCACCTCCGTGTGCGCCACCACGGTGATGCGATATTCTGTCCACTTTTCCAGCTGTTCCAGGAGGATCTGATAGGTGGTTGGGGGGATATCATTCACCTCCTTAAGTTCCGTGTCCTCAGAGTCCAGCGCTCGATAGCGGACGCTGTATCCAGCCAGGACACCATTTTGGCTCTCAGCCGGCGGAGGCCGCCAACTTACCAGAATGGCAGTGGACCTGGTGCTGACGCATTTTATGTCTTGAGGGGGGGCAGACGGTTCTATGAGGGGGGAGAATTTGGGGTGGGGGAGGGTAGAAAGGGAAAAAACAAAAGATGGGAAAGATAAAAAAAAAGAAAATGATAACAAAAAATCTAAAATAAAACGTACAAAAAATTTGGTTTAGGAAGATAAATTAAAAAAGAAGAGAGGGGGCTGGGTTTTTCAAAAAGAAAATAAATAAAGGCAAGAGAAATGAAACGGGTGCATCGGAACATAAATGTTACAAAGCAAAGGAATAAAACACAGAGCGGGCTAGCCCAACATGTCCTTCATTTTCAGCTACAGGTGACTGGACCACAACTGAGCAGTCAGCCCTTCCTTCCTGGGATGGGCAGCTTTTAGCTCCTGTTTTTAAAGCAGCCTTGCAAACTTCAGTACAACCAAAGGCAAGTCCTGTTCCGGACTTGTATCAAGTTGTATCCAGTCAAAGTTTCTAAACTAGGCTTAGTAACACAGAGATTTGCAAAAGGGACTGATTAGGGGCCTGATTTTCAAAGATATTTAGGTGTCTAAAGATACAGATGTGTGCCTAGCAGGATTGTCAAAATCACCTAAAAGTGCCTAACTCTCACTGGAGTGAGGTGCCTAACTCTCACTGGAGTGAGATGCCTTAGCCTCTTAGGTGCGTTCGAAAAACCCATTAGGCACTTATCTGCTCTTTAGGTGCCAAAATACCTTTGAAAATCTGATCCCAGGTGATTTTGAATGCTTCAGTTCTCAGAGGGCAGGCTCTGGGCACTTCCTGAAAAGTAGAAATGTGTCTCAGGTTGGGGAACTAAACTAAGTAGCCATTTTGGAAAATCCTGACTCTAAATCCATGGCTAGGCACCTAAATTCGACAATGTTGGCCTTAAATTCCCCATCTTCATGTGTTATCATCATCATCCATAAGACTGATAAGGGCCAGGAGACGCACATGTGTGTCTGGGCTGGTAGATTTGCAAAGCAAGTTTGCTGATGTGCTTTAAATTAACAAACCGCAGCCCCAGCAGATAGCTTTTCAATCCTTCAGGGGAGGGCAGATGCTTGGAGTGCACTTGCAAAATCCAAGGTGTCTGTCAGGATGAAAACATAAATTCTGACCACCATTTAAAGGTTATTTAAAGATTATTCTTGGGCCAAATCCTACAGTCCTTATGCAAAGTCCCACTGAAATCAATCAGGGTTTTAGCTGATCATAAAGAGCTCATCTGTGGCCTGACAGAGGGGAAATCAGGGCTAAATTCACCAAAATCACTTTAGTTACACTGGTTTATAATGAGCATGACCGAAGGGAGACTCCACCCCCGGGACTACATGGTTGGAATCTGTTTCGTCTGTATTACTGACACCCTGCTGGAATGTTAAACAATCTCCTCTTCTGCTTTAAAAAATCCCTAACCAACTTTTCACCACGTGCCGTGCTTTCCCTTTACTCTGCTTGGCTGGTGAAAACAGATTAAAAACTTTCACTTCTGTTTACATAGTCAGTTTTCCTTTCTGGCTTTCATGCACTGTTGTGTTTGGGTTGCAAACTTTACATTATATGGGACATTTCTTAAAAAACCTGATTTTTCACTGATTTCTTTATTAACTGAACACAAACTCTTCTACTAATATTAGTTTTTGTATGATCTTTTTTCTCTCCCTGCACCCAAAACCTTAAGTTTTGAGTCTAAACTTGCCTTCACAGGGCTCTTTTAACAAAACAATTAAACCTTTTCCCAAATTCACTCCTTCCCATTAAGAAAAGGAGATTTTTATGCAGTGAACAGGCAAATTTCTGCTCCCTGGGGTTGCGATCTCCAGCAGCTGGCTAGCCACGCCAAATAATAGAAAACATGTCAACCAACCAACGAAACAAACTTGAAACAAAAAATAAATAAATCCATTAATTTCGAAATGAAAGAGCTCTCAAAAAGGAAACCATAATAATAAAATAATATCGATATATAAAGCAAATCCATCCAGAACGTTCCCAGTCTGTTTACCTACCTTCCAAATTTCAACAGCTAACTTAAAAGACTTTCTTACGTGAGAACAAGAGAAACCGAGCTATGAGGCCAGACCAAGCTCCTGGTGGGTTTCTGAAAACTATTTGCTTTTAGGATATTGCCCTTCCCTGACAACTCCTCTATGCTGGCTAGTCTCTCCCTCCCCCAGCTACTTAGCTATTGCAGCAATGATAGACGATCAGTCTCTATCTTATTTCTGACAGATACCAGCACTCAGACTAGCGACAGGGTGGCCAGATTCCCCATAACAGACAATTCTCTCCGCCTGGCCTGACCATAAAGGATGATGAAGCAAAACAGGCCAGTGTGCTGTCCCCTTGAAGGCATCTACGCCTTTTTCATACTGAGCTGGAAGACGAAACAGCCCCCAAGGTGCCTCCAGCGACCTGCCCTCAGCACCCAACGCTCAGCCCCGTGGGTGGGGTCATTCTGCCTTCACTCCTCCGAACCCAGCTGAAGCCACAAGGGCTGCGAAACCCACTGCGGAGAGGGTCTGACCGGACCTACCCTTTCCATCCTGAGCCTAAGGCTCCTGACACTGCTAATGAAAGCCCCAGTAGGCAGAGCCGGGAGCTCCAGCCTGAGTTTGGGAGCGCTGTTTCCATCAGTGGCGGCTGTGCCTGGCACTTTCTCACTCACCCTCTAAGCTCCAGCGGGAGGCCCTGTCACATGTCCCAGGAGCAAGACCCTCCTTCCGGGATCATTTGTAGCACTTTCCCTGGTTAAAAGGGTGGAGTCGGGGGAGAAGAGGGGCACCTGTGCCCCACGCTTCTCTCAACTGACCACAGCGCCTGGATGAAAACACCAACCCAGTGCTGGCCATGCCGGAGAGACAGTCTTGGGAGTTCATGGCACAGTGAGTTTCCTTCACAATCCAGCCCAACCTGCGTGGAACCAGGAGAGGAGGGGGGGTCGTGCGCGTGCGGAACAGGTGACACGCTTCGCTTAGCCCAGGGAGCTGCGTGCTGTAGCAGATCTGGGCTCTACCTCGCCACCAAAGGTCTGGGCTACACAGAGGACTGCCATGCAGCAGAGAGCCCCACTGTGAAGCATCTCCCTTTCTGTGCCCACAGGTCTCTTTTCACCAAGCAGACAGGTTTTTGAGACCCCCACCCTGGCCCATTCTTCCCCCATGGGCTGCAGGATACCCAGGGTGTATCGGAGACTGCATAGCGACAGGGTGGACTGGATTTGTGAATCTGCTTGAGACCAGCCAGTACTCACCTGAGCTGCATCTTTTACAGGCTTTAAGTTGACTGTCCAAGCCACAAGAATGACCCTTACTGACCTCGTACAATACAATGCGTTTAACCCTTTAGGTACCACAGACTTTAGATCACTGTAATTTCACTCAGAGCCTATTGGGGGTGGGGGGGAGAAGAATCAGAGCAACTGGGTGGGGGAACATCCCTCTTAGGAAGGAGCAAAGAGGTGAAAATCCCTCTGGTTCCTTTATAACCCATCCCATACATCTCCCCTGCCGCTAATATCAGGTGACACCTGCTTCCTACACCGGGAGAAATTTTTGAATGAGGAAGGTATTCAGACACTTTAGGTTCACAGCTAGGTTCGAAAGGGCAACACTGCCTTAGGCCTCCAAGCGTCTGATTCATTATTTTCCAATCTACGTCTCTGGTACTTAAAAGAGTTAAAACCCAGCTACTTCAAGAAGAAAAAGATACTTTACCTTTAGTTTAATGGATTTTACTTTGATTATGATGCTCGGGAGAGCCACCCTGACAAGAGAGGTGGAGGGGGCTGCGCAGGGGGTGCACGCAGGGAGGGGCTGCGGGCCAGGCATGCATGTGTGTAACAGCTGAGACTGGTGGGGGGAAAAAAAACAACCACACTGAACACAGTAGCAGGTGGCTGGGGGAGGGAAAGCTTTGGTGTTGCAGAGACGAGGTGGGAAACTGCCCGGGCAGTAAGAGAGACAGACAGTGCGGGGAGCTGGTTTCGCTGGGTTGTGAGGGCATGCAGAGAGACAGACTGGCAGGCAGGTAGAATGACGGGGCGAAAAAGAAAGGGAGAAGGCCAGGAAGGAGCTGAACGGAAAAGGGGCTGCAGAGGAAAGACACAAAAGCCTGCCCGAACCAGAAGGTCTGTGAGCCGAAGGATGCCACCCGGACCAGGGAGAATTGACTCGTTCATCCAGCAGCCGGCCAGGAAAAAATGTTTCACCAAGTTACAAAATGTTGACAGCTCTCCAGCTGAGGTTCTTAAGAGCGTTAAATGCGTGAAACTGATGCTGCCCCTCTACAGCTGAGCTGCAGACCAATGGAACAAACCAGCCTCCTGCTGGGCAAGTGCCAGGATAGAAAGATCCCCAAAGAAGACCCCCACCTCCTCTTTTTTGGGAAAATCTCCAGTATCGCAAGGCCCTACAGCCATTTTCTACCCCTCTGACGCCCACCCTTCTGGACTGCATGTATCCAGCCAGAAAGCCCAGTTCCCAAATCCTCCCCCACAACCAGCCCCATGACTCCCAGAACGAAAAGCTCTAGTAAAACAGAAGCAGAGTGTGGGAAAGTTTTGACACCTATCCTTGATCCTTTTGATTCATTCTTTTATTTTTTGGTGCTGATCAAGGACATCTGGTTCCTTCTGCTAGTACCGAACTGGGTCAGAACTGGAACCAGCGGTGTTTCAGCAAAGCCAGGAAACAATTTTCTTTTTATATAGATACCGACTTTTATAAAAAAAGAACAACAAACCATTTCAAGGAAGGAAGCAAACAAACAAACAAGCAAATCTCTGAATGGACTAGAGGCTTGAGAAAGCCCCAGTAAGAAGTTCTGTCTGAAGTAGAAACAGAAACTCCCTTCTTCTCGCTCCTGGGCGAGAGAGGAAAGGGGAGCTGACAATTAAAATGGACAGACGAGGCGGGCCACTCAGCCGAGCGGCTGCTGCTCCCACTTGTTAAGGGTTGTGAGCGATGGGCGCTCGCTTGCGCTCTCACGCGCTGACCAGAGCCATTTCTGAGCTAGTTCTGCTCGCGGCTACTCCAAACTGCAGCCGAGGGATTTAGTAGAGATGAGAGGAGACAGAAAACACAAAGAACAGCTGCCACAGCCACTCATGCAGTGAAAAAACACCTCATTTAAAAGCAAAGATCTGTGAAAAGCCCAGGTTGAAATATTGCCATCCAGGGCTAGTCGTCCCCAGGGCAACAGCGAAGGGAGACAATCCATTAAACTAAAACCAGCACATTTGGGTTACATACACTCCATCCTGGTGTCATTAACACCCCCTTCCCTCCTCTCTCCAGCTCTGCCCACGCCCCAGTGGCCTGTCTCCGCAGGCTATGAAGTCTCTTATGAACAATGAGGTGAGGGTTGCTTTCCCTCAGAACGATGACAATGTTAGTTTTATTAATCATTGTCTACCCCCCTGGCTCACGAATCTCTTGCGGAGAGCTCTCGTTAACCCCTCGCGCCTCCCTCCCCGGGAGCTCCTGCTCAGTTTCTGCTTGTTAATGACCCATAGCCTCAAAGGGGGAGGCGGAAAGCCACCCTCACTGAGCATGCTCAGCAAGAAGGGCCCACGGGGACAGCGTCAAGCTCGTTAAGCTGCCCAGCTCGTTAGCACCGCCCGTCCAAGAGGAGCGGCTTAACTCATGCCCTGGCCCCCGACCTACCCAAACCGTGGCTATCTATGTTGGCGAGGGAGGAGGCAGTGTGGTCCATCAATACCAGGATAACCCCCTCCCCAGAGTACCCCCGCCGCACAGTCCTTTTGTGTGAGGACGGTGCTGTGAACTCCCCATGGTTCCATACCCCTGTGCCCGCCATCTGTGGCTCCCTGACTGTCTTCCCCTCAGACAAGGCTGGGAAAGGAGAGACACCTACTAGACTGCAGGGTCCGCTCCCTGACCTCCGGGGTATAGGCCCCCAGGCCCAGAGCTGAGCGGGCAGCCAGCCGGAAGACATACTCAGTGTTGGGCTTCAGACCTTCCACTGTGAATGAGGTTGTTGGGTCAAAGGTCTTCAACACCTGGAGGAGGGTGGGTGGGGGAGAGGGAAGAAAAAATAAAAACACAGAGCAGAGAACATAAACATCCCCCCAAAAAACCCGGCCTACTTCCCACGCCTCCAAACGACCCCAGCTAAGGGAGTGTCCCACCATTTTGTAGAGGACAGGGTCAGAACCATCATCATCCAGGCATTCCCCGTGGCACTCACCTCTCTGCCGCGATCTCCTTCCCGGTAGCTAAGTTCGTACTTCACGATGATCTCCTGCCGGGGAGGACTCCAGGACACTCTGATGCTGGTCTCCGTCTTGGCTTCCGCTTGGAAGTTCATCGGCTGCCCAGGGACTGACATAGACCGAGGAAGAATCCACAGGGTGGGGTTGGACAGCCAATGCAGAGGAGGAAAGCAAGAGAAAGGGCCCAGGTTATTGGGCTATTTAGAAGAATCGTCCCCCACTCCCACCTCCATGCAAGGCTTGTCCATGAGAACCATATGGGTGCGTGGTCC
The DNA here is from genome assembly GCA_007922305.1 of Dermatemys mawii. Classification (NCBI taxonomy): domain Eukaryota; kingdom Metazoa; phylum Chordata; order Testudines; family Dermatemydidae; genus Dermatemys; species Dermatemys mawii. The sequence continues at coordinate 6,303,484 of ML677376.1, read as the reverse complement.
TAACTCTTTCCCATCGCTCCTGCAGGAAGGCAGGGGCTTTTCTTTACAGGAGCCCAGTGTCTGTCACCCTGCAGGGCCAGGACAGTAAACCACCTACAGCTGCTGGAGACAGCTGTCCATCGTCTCACATGGTGCAGGACACAGACCCCTGCCCCTTGAGCGACTTTCTCCACCTCACCATGGTTTGCAAGGTTCCAGGAACTGTAGTGTAGAGAGAACGGACTTCCCTGGTCTGTAGGATCGCAGCCAGAATGGGGCTCCCGATTACCAGGGAGGGAAGGGATATGTGTTTCTGACAGAGAAGGGCACTCGGAGGAACTCAGCCAGAAGAGAGGTCAAACCCTCTGTTCATTCACAGAGCATTCTGGGTAAGGACATGCAGATGAGTACAGCCAGCATGTCCCACTTGGCTTCTAAAACCCTCCTTCATGTGCCTGCCTCAACAGGTAGCACTAGAAACAGACAGAACACAGCTCTGCCCTTCTACAGTTCCTTTTATCAGAGGCTCTCAGCGTGCTTTAGAGACACCACTCCTTGGGAGGTGGGGATATTAGGCAACCTACTGTAGGGGTGGGGAAACTGAGGCACCATTTTACCACGACGTGCTCAATGTCACGCAGAGAGAGGCAAGGACAGAGCAGAAGACTCCTGTCTCCCAGTTGTCTGCTGTAACCACTAGGTCACACACACCCTGACAAGAATCAAGAGGGGTAGCCGTGTTAATCTGGAATTGCAGAAGTGACAAAGAGTCCTGTGGCACCTTAAAGACTAACTAAAGTATTAGAGCATAGGCTTTCGTGGGCTAATACCCACTTTGTCGGATGCATGCATCCCATGAAGTGGGTATTAGCCCACGAAAGCTTATGCTCTAATACTTTAGTTAGTCTTTAAGGTGCCACACACCCTGACAAGAGCTAGAAACAAAACCCAGGAGTCCTGACTCCCAGGTCCTTGGCTCCAGCCGCTGGCCAGTGCTTCCTCCCCAGACAGCTATTTCTATTTAAGCTGAAGACACTTAAATGGATGACACTAATCTGGGGGGAGAGGTGGATACGCTGGCGGGTAGGGCTAGGGTCCAGAGTGACCTAGACAAATTGGAGGCTTGGGCCAAAAGAAATCTGATCAGGTTCAACAAGGACATGTGCAGAGTCCTGCACTTAGGACGGAAGAATCCCATGCACTGCTACAGGCTGGGGACTGATTGGCTAAGCAGCAGTTTTGCAGAAAAGGACCTGGGGATTACAGTGGACGAGAAGCTGGATATGAGTCTACAAGGTATCCTTGTTGCCAAGCAGGCTAATGGCATGTTGGGCTGCATTAGTAGGAGCATTGCCAGCAGATCAAGGGAAGTGATTTTTTCCCTCTATTTGGCACTGGTTAGGCCACATCTAGAGTGGCGTCCAGTCCAGTTTTGGGCCCCCCACTACAGAAGGGATGTAGAAAAATTGGAGAATGTCCACCGGAGGGCAATGAAAATGATTAGGGGATTGGGGCACATGACTTATGAGGAAAGGCTGAAGGAACTGGGCTTATTTAGTTCGCAGAAGAGAAGAAAAGGGGTTCCAAAGAGGATGGAGCTCAGCTGTTCTCAGTGGTGGCAGACGACAAAACAAGGAGTAATGGTTCACGTTGCAGGGGGGTCTAGGTTGGATATTAGGAAACACTATTTCACTAGGAGGGTGGTGAAGCACTGGAATGGGTTCCCTAGGGAGGTGGTAGAATCTCCACCCTTTGGGGTTTTTAAGGCCCGGCTTGACAAAGCCCTGGCTGGGATGATTTAGTTGGGGTTGGTCCTGCTTTGAGCAGAGGGTTGGACTGGATAACCTCCTGAGGTCTCTTTCAACCCTGATCTTCTGATTCTATAAAGATGATCAGTAGAGGAGGTGCTCCAAACAGAGCCCTGGGCCCAGTGTTATCATTGTGCTGTGAGCCGGCTAACCATCTCTTCCTATAGAAGCTGCTTCAGCAGCTCAATCTGTCCATGTCTACGTGGGCCCAGAACTCACCTCCTTGCTGTGTTTTGACCTGGATGGGGTCAGAGAGAGGCCCATCTCCCACGGAAGTGAAGGCCAGGACCCGGACGGTGTAGGTTTCGTCCTCCAACAGGCTGCCCACTGTGGTCAGGAGGCTGTCGTCTACATTGTGCTTCTGCCAGTTGCTCACCGGCTGATCTGGCTCCATGGTGTAATACACCCTGTAACCACGGATCTGCCCGTTGGGCTCCACCGGCTCCTCCCACTGGATGATCATGGTGGTGCCACTCAGCATCCGGCCCTGGACGCTGCGAGGAGCACTAGCTGGAGCCTGCTCCCCGGTGCGGGTCACCACGGACTCGCTGGGAGGCCCCTGCCCGATGGTGTTGACGGCAGACACCCAGATCTCGTACTCCGAGTTGGGGCTGAGTCCTCCGATGCTGTAACGCGTTGTTGTGATGTCCTCTTTGATCTGGTAAGGGCCATCCTGACTTTTGGACTTGTACTCGATGACGTAGTAAGACACAGGGTCGGGGTTCCCCGAATCCCAGGTGATGGTGATGCTGGTTGCCGTAGTTTCTGTTACCACGGGCGTCCCAGGAGCCTTGGGCAGCGCTGAGGATGAGGAAGAATAAACACTTTAGAACCATATGTTAAAACGGTGTCTAATTGGCAAGTTAGGGCTCTGAGATCATACAGATCACAGCGCGGCTGTTCAGTAAAACGCTGCTGAAATATTATGAACCTAGTTACGCTCTTTATTACCCTTCTTAAACTCCTCCATCTAAAGGAAGTGTTCAACAAAACATCTGGAATCGTTAATGCAGACTTCAAGTGAACCTCCGGATGTGCAGAGGAAAGCTGGTTTCACACCCAAATCCTTTAGAATATGGAAAAATATCTCCTTAAATATCACTAGCTGTCCCTTGACCTGGGCGTCTCTGGCTCTCTCTGTGCCTACATGCAGTTACTGGCCAGCTTTCTACGCAGTTCTCTCTCGGTCTAGAGAGCTACAGATGAACAAGTTTGCTTTGGTTCCCCACTCCCCCACAGCCCTCCAAATGTGCTCTCTAGACCCACCCTTCTCTTCCAAGTCTGCACTCTAGAGCTGGGCTCCCCCTAGGCACATACTCAAGATCTCCCAAGTACATGCTCTACACCTGGGGCTTACCCAAACACATGATCTAGACCATCCCCTGAAGCTCATACTCTAAATCCCTCCAAGCACATGCCACAGACCGAGGGCCTTTCTAGAGTTACACCCCTGGTCATCTTTCTTGCTCGAATACATTGCAGTGACTTCCATACAGGAACCGAATGATAAAGACAGAAGGCAGAAAGTGCCAGTGGGATATAGGTTTCCATATCTGGGGAGGTGGACTATTCAGACAAAGCATCATAGCCATCAGCTTTTAAGGTTAATATTATGAGACAAGGAAAAAAAAAACAGAAAAGCAAAGGAGTGTTGCAATCCAGCCCTGGGAATCCTCTTGCCAGTGTCTCCACCTGTTCCCAGTGCAAACAGCTCCAGTGGAGTTTTGTGCAATGATTCCAAGGGGTCCCTGTTCCCCATTGTTGCCAGAGCTCCCTTTCCCACCAAGTGGCATTTAGTTTCCATTTACTCCCCTCTTTCAGGTCCTTCTGAAGGCATCCCTTTCCCCTCTCCTCAAACTCCCTTATGGACAGGGTCAGTACACAGAGCAGACATCAACTCTGCACCTCTCCCAGCCAAGGGGATCTGCTGTTCAGAGGGAAGTCTTCCCGCCATACATCTGTGCTCCTCTCGGGAATCACATGCTTCAAGCTGGGGTGTCCCAGGTGGTGAGGCAACAGAGAAAGGCTCCCGTAAGACACCAGGAGGAGGCTGCGGTGCAAGGAACTGCATGCCGGAGGTGGGCAGGTTCTGACCCCTCCAACACTGGAACAAGAGTGGGATGCAAGCCCCAGTCCCCTGACTGCTCAAGGTTCCCCACACATCAGCCAGCCACCCTCGCGACCCAGGACGAAAACAAACACACAGGTTTTGAATCTCGGTTCCCCTGATAAATAACAGCTGCTAAAGCCAGGAAAGGCCCCAAGCCAGTGATGGAAGCTGGCGGCTTCCACTTGGTTGGGGTTTTTTTGTACCATGGACACACTGAGAACCTACGCACTAGCATGCCATCCTCACGTGCACACTCACATGTATCTGCACACACATACATGCACAACAACGCCTTTGCAAGCTCATGCATGCACTTGTGTATTTGTCCATACTCGTGTGCACTTACGCCCACCTGATCACATGCCGTCATGTACCCATATGTCCACACAACCATGCTCACCCCTGATCTCGCACACACACCACCATGTGTCTACTTGCACGAGCATGACCCCATACGCTCGCGTGCTCACACAACTACATGCTTGCATGCATCTGCACACTTTCACATGCAGCCACTTGATCACAAGCACGACCACGAACCCATATGCTTGACTGCATGGTCATGCAATCACACACTCATTTGTGCATGCGCACCTGCATGGTGGCTCACGCTTGCACACGTGTGTATGCTCATATAAATGGCCCTGCACCACCTACATGGTTGCTCATGCTTGCACACACATGCATGCGCATCCACATGGCCATGTACCCGCATGGTCGCTTGCACTTGCACACGTGTGCACACTCACATGCATTATCACGTCCCTCACATGCTCATTCTCTTACATTTCACTGTGATCTGAGCCACGGCCTCTATGACCCCCAGGCTTGACATGGCCACGCAGGTGTAGTTGGCCGAGTCCTTGACGTCTGTGAGCTCCAGCACGTTGCGGCCCACCGGCATGTCGTCCTCGGGCGTCAGGTCTTCTGCCCCCTGCATCCACTTGACATATGGCATGGGCGAACCCACAGCCACGCAGGTGATGTTGACGTTACCCCCGGGCATGATCTCATGGCTGACAGGCAGGATGGAGAAGCGAGGTGCCACCCGGCGAACTGCGGACGAGACGCACAGAGGTGACACAAAAAAAAAAAAAGAGGAAAAACAAAAAAAAAGGGAAAAAAAGAAAAAAGAAAAGGGGAGAAAGAAAAAAAAGAGCAGAAGATAATTTAAATATAAACGGGGCACATCTTTTTTTTCCCTTTATTTAAAAAAAAAAAAAATTCAAAAAACCAAAACCAAAAAAATTAAACTTCAAATAAATTTTACTTCACAAACAAGATATAGAATATAGACATAAAGCGATATTTCATAGCAACAGGGTTCCATTGATCAAGATTAGACCCATCACAGCACAGATAAATACACAAAAATTTATTAGCAATTTCTCATCTTTACTTGACAAGTGCCGGCATTGCCTGCGTCGAACAATATCCTCCACAGCCGCTGGGGCCCCGGCTTCCCACCCTGCTCCCCCAGACCTCCTGCCCTCTCCCCTTTGTTAGTGGGATCTAATTCGCCCCCCTTCACCTCCTTCTCCCATGGAAATCTGGAACAAGCCCACTGCCATGTTGTGAACTGGTCCTCTCCAGAGTAGCAGATTCATGCCCCTTGGAAAGGACCAATCTCACACCAGTGAGCTCTCATTTCTGACCAGTGTCAAGGGGAACGGAGGAAGAGGGGGAGAAACTGGGAGGAGGTGAGGAAGGCTTCCTCTCAGGGCTCTGCTTTTGTTGGAAGGGCCTTCAGCTTGTTGAGACCTTGAGAGGGGGGGAGAATCCAAGGAGAAATCAAGTAGGAAATGGAGGTCTCCTGCCCCAAATTCCAGAGAAGCCAACTGAGAGGTAAAAAAACAGGGGGAGCCCCCAGAACAGGCTAGAATTTAGGGTGTGTCTGTGTGTGTGTGAGAACCGTCCAGGAGGAAGGAGCCCCGCCCCTGCACCTGGAACGTGAGAAAGTGGGAAAGATGAGAAACTCTAATGAAATTTTTGTGGTTTTCGGGTATAGAAACCCTAACGAAGCCTCTTTAAGATCTGACACGGTTCCATCGATAGATGCAGCTTTCAGAGTCACAAACATCATGCAAAATAGGTTAAAAAAAAGAGAGAGAGAGACAGAGAGAGAGAGAGAGGAAAATGCAGAGGAATATAACTTATGGGCCACTAGCAAATGCCCACATGGATACCGAAGAGAGAAAGAGAGACAGAAAGAGAGAAGGAAGAAGAGGAGAGTGGAGAGAGAGAGAGAGAGACGGGGCAGGGGAGGGGGAAACCGACTTTAATGCTGCATACTTTTTCTAGCGGATGTGACCCAATGTGGTGGCTCACATTGTCACATCTCAGCCCTGGCGGAATAATAAATAGAATAGAATTAATAATAATAAGAAAAACAAGGTAATGAAACTTTTAACGTTGAGAAAACAGTGACATGTTCTGTGCATCTCCTTAGCAGAGAGGTGGATGCAGCTTCCAGACCTTACACAGGAAGAACATGGACGCAAAGGAGACGGTGCAGTTTCCATGGCTCCATTTTCTGAAGTGACTGGGATGGACAGAGGGACCAGCTGGGTGGTTTCCTCACACGTCAAAGCAGGAGAAGGGGACCAGAGAGAAGTTTAGTCATCAAAACGCAACCCAGAGACTAACTTTGCACCTGGCTGCCCAAGGGGCACAGAAATCTCTCCCTGCCCAAGGGCCAGCTCTAGGGGAGTGGGATCTCCACACACCCTCCCACTGCATCTGTCTCTGGACAACACCCCTGCTATTTCTTCCATTGAGTCTATATATGATTGGGGGTGGGGGGGTAACACCCCCCCGGAGTCCAAGAGGAAGAGAGGGATCGTAGGCAGACAGCAGGTGACCTACAAAGATGTAGTCCCTGTAGGGAGAGAGCTGAATGGGGCAACATCCTATCCCAGGAGTGAGGACAAAGGGGAGGCTGCAGGTATAATCTTAGCAACAGGGGAAAGATCCATATGGGGATGAGTCTCTGCAGGCTTGAGAGATGCCCATGTAATTCCTGCATGTACTCAGTGAGTAAGGACAACAATAGCTGTGATGGGTACCGCGGGCTAGAGCCCCCTTCTCCTCACTCCTACACCATGGTAAATCCAGAGCAACTTCACTAACATCATTAGGAGCCAAACCCATACAAAACTGACGCCAAGGAGAATCAGGCCCAGAAGCTCTCCCCACTGGCCATGGTGGCTTCAGATCTCCATAGACCTGGTGTCCTGGATCGGCCTCTAGCTTACAGCACTAACCCAGCGTCACGTTCCTCCTTAACCATGGTTTGCAAATGATGGACTGCAGAATGACGCATTCTGGGAATGAAGATGAGGGGAAGGGAGTGGGTAGTTGCACTGCTGGGAGGGGAGATGGCCCACAGAGGAGGGGGGGTCTCTCCCACAGAGTGAAACAGTTGGATAAACAAGGCTTGACCCTGTTGTGGGGGAAGGATGGAGTTTTAATTAGCAGCAGGTGAAATCTTACAGCTGAAACTCCCCTCCCCCTGCAAAAAATAAATCCCTATACAAGTTCAGATGCGCTTAAATGCCTTTTGGTTCTGACATTTCCTTCAATTTTATTTTTTAATTTTTTTAAAAAAAATACAAATAAAAAATGCTTGTCATCGACACAACACCTCTAATTTCTGGTCCAACAAAATGTTTTGTTTGATTCAAAACAATTCTTCCCTCCCTCCAAGTTGCCAGTGAACCAAAACCTCCGTTATTCAAGTTTTAATGCCCAGCCTGCAGAGGGGCTGGTGGAAATGATGTACCCTCCTGCAAGGGGTCTGGGGGCACAGCAGTTGCAAAGCCTTTGCTCTTTATATTTGCTTTAGCTTCATAGAATATCAGGGTTGGAAGGGACCTCAGAAGATCATCTAGTCCAACCCTCTGCTCAAAGCAGGACCAATCTCCAATTAAATCATCCAACAGATTTTTACCCCAGATCCCTAAATGGCTCTCTCAGGGATTGAGCTCACAACCCTGGTTTTGGTGGGCCAATGCTCAAACCACTGAACTATTCCTCCCCACTGCCTAGCTAACCCCTGCTCCTGATCTTCTTTGTTGCTTGGAGAAAGGACAAGCATTTGAGCCAATTGGCAGCTGCATGAGCTGCTCATGGGGTGACAGAGCTCAGATGGTTTGGAGGGGAAGAACCACAGAGCGTTGTTAGAATAGCACCAACCAGGTTCTCTGGAAGGGGCACCTCCACCCGAGGCCTATCAGTTGACTAAGGATAGAATCCCTCTCCCTGTTACCAACAGGCTGGAAGCTGCTTCCCTGTAGTGGAGGCTTGATGGAAAAATTAGCCCCTGCCTCCTCCCGCAGATGTCTCCATCTCAAGGGGAGCTTTCCCCACTTGGCTACCAGACCTGGTTCTGTGCAGTCAGCCAGAGAGGGCAGCAGCACCCATGGGGCAAGGCCTCGGGGGGAGACAAGGAGAGTCAAGGATTTCAGGCAATGAAGAGCATGGAGAGTCAGCACCAGGGAGATCCCAAGGGAATGGGGCTCAAATGCATCCCCACCTTGACCTGAGCTGGGGAGAAGCACGGGGCTGGGAGGGTGTATAGCCTCCCCTAGACGCTGTCATTGGCTTGGGAAAGGACAGGGTGTGTGGGCGTGTAACCTCACTTACATCCTGGTCCTGGCTGGGGTGGGTTTGGTAGGACCTACTGGCTCTGGAGAGCGGGGAAGCATCCCCTCCCCTGCGGCCTGACTGAGCAGAAGCACGTACACACTAGCAATGGCGGAGGGACAAGGTTTAAACACACTTGGTCATTGGCACTGGCTGAGGCAAATGGGCAGGAGTCCCCTCTCTCCTCCCCAACGCAGGGAAGTTCTTTGCCCTAGCAAGAAGGGCTGAAGGTGTCCCAGTTGCTGCTCCCATCCTTCCTTCCACTGGGATCCAGGCTGACTGGGTCGCTCGGCCTTGGCAAGAGCAGAGAGTCCTGGCTGCTTCCCTGGAATGGGTGGCGTTTCAGAAAATGGAGCCACACGAAGACTGTACCAGTCACATCTGAGACAAGATGGAGAGTACTTGAAAAGAAACAAGTGGGGGTCACATGCAGACAGATCGGGTAGGGGGTGGGAATGAGTCTTCCAAAGAGGGGCTGATATGTCACTTCCTGGGGGGAGGTGGGGTGGGGGAGGTTGAGGAGAAATGGGGAGACACACACTGACAGACAAGATCCAGTCAGCAAACAGCACTGACAGCAACAAACACGGCGGGTGGGATGCAAACACTGAGTTGTCATGGAAACAGAACAAGACAGTTAAATTCAAACTGAGGTTAATTAAAAAAAAAAGAAAGAAAAAAGAAAGAAAGAAGAAATCAGAATTTCGTAACTGAAAAGCATCGTTCAATGGGGGCGGAGTGCTGGGAATCGGAGTCTGAAGGGAACAAACCAGCTTTGCCTACATGTGTCTGGTGGGGGTGGAGGACGGGTCCACTCACAAAACACAAGCTGAGGGCTGCTCAGCCGATGTGCCGATTTGCAACACCCCATGCTGACGCTGAGGCGCTCAGTTTTCCAGGCCCTCCGTGCAGTGTTACCCCTTGGCTGCTTTAATGGCAGTTAGCACATATACCAAGTGGGAAGCAAATGGCAGGTCTTGATGCCAGACCGAGAAGCCAGGAATCCCATGAAGGGTGAGAATTTGGAATATGGTTGGCCACCAGCAATGCAAGGGCAGAAAGCATTGGTAACCTGCAGTATCTTTGTGGGCAGTACCCTGGTTTAAGGAAGCTTCTCTCTCTCTCACACACACACACACACACACACACACACAAACAAACACAAGCTGGGGAAATGACAGCAACTCCTGCATTAGCTCGGGAGACATACAGACAGCATAGGAATGCAGGCAAGGCAGGGCTCAGGGCAGCGACAACAGCTCTCACTGTAACAGGAAACACCCAGAGGCCCTTTGCTGGAGGTTCGGGAGGGCCTGGCTAGTAAGTGAGCCAGACTAGAAGCCATCATTGCTGACACTTATTTTAATAGCTGTACCACTCCTATTTGACTGTTGACATGAGATTTCACAAGCTGAGATGCCCCGGGTTGGTGTTAAGGTCAGAGCCTCGGGGCAAGGAAGTTTAAGCAGCAGTTAGAGATTGAGCAGAGAGCTCTGGCTGCTCACACCCAGGCTGGGTTTCAGCAGCAGCCGGACGAGCAAAATCAAATGCAATATGCAACCAGGGGAACCCCTAACGCTGTTCTCAGAGATGACTGGGAGGAAGCCCCAAGAAGAGCGGAGGGATAGTGCGGGTTCTGCTTCTAGATATAATTCATTAGATGTCTTGTAACCCCTACCTCTCTTCTTGCGCAGAGCTGAGCCGCCTCTGGGATTCTCACTCTGGGACAGATAATTGCCAGCACCAAAATACGACGACGACCTTTTTTCATTCCAGGATCTCACCGAGCTTTTCAGAAGTTTGTGTTATTTATTATCCCCTTTGTATGGATGGGGAAACTAAAGCACAGGGAAGTGATGTGCCCAAGGTCAACCAGTCATCGGCAGGGCCCAAAACAGAACCCAGGAGTCCTGACTCCCTGTCCTTGTTTTCACCATTAGACGGCACTGAATGCCCTCTACAAATGCTCAGCATATTCTACCCCAGGAATGGCCTGTACTGGTGGCAGTGGAAGGAGAGGGGGTGTCAGTCACTTTGTAAGTGACCTACCAGTGGGCAGAGAGCGCGGACCAAATCTCACTCCATGCAGCCCTGACGCCCAGGGGAATCCCACCAGCAACACAAGTCACCACGCAGTTCAGGTGTCATCTCCAATAGTGCTAAAGGGCAGCTATGGCAAAATAACCGGAACTCCCTGGGGCTCTGTACTGTTTGACACCTAGAGCCAGGCAGACCGATTTTAGAAATAGGCTCAGTTGGAGAGGGTGGCGTTAAGGGCATGGAGCTACCATCCCTTATTTCGCCAGACTGAAACTCACTGGATAGGAGAGGAGACAGGGCTCTGGACCTCAGTCACCAGGGAATGAGATCCATTGCAGAGGACCCTGACACCCAGACTGCCATGCTTTCTCATGGGTTTTGAGGGCTGGGTATCTGCTGATTCTGCAGCATGATTTAGCTATCCCTCGTCCCCAGGCTTGGGAAGGGGCTGTATGGGGGATGATAAATGTCATCTTTCCTCCTCTCGCAATCAAGCTGGTAGGCGATCCAGACAGAAAATGGATGCAGCCTTGTCACAGGCACTCCCCACAATCACCTTGCTGACCACAACCTCCGCCTTAAAACCGCTCCAGCTGTGAATGCTACAGTTACTGGACTCGGTCTTCACTTCCCTTTAACCGCTGCGAAGCAGAACCCTAACCATGACACATTTCTGGGTGGCTCTCCAGGTTTCTTTGACAGCCTTTCCCCATGCGCGGCATCAGGATAAAAAGCAGAATTTGGGGTTTGGGGAGATGTGAAAAATGGAAACAGTTATGTTGGGATTTGTATCTGCCGCCCTTTGATTGATTTCAGGGCAAAGGCAGTCTCTTTGTCCCGTGTTCGTACAGCAACTAGTACGACGGGGTCTGGACCCATCACTGGAGTCCCTTGATCCTACATAATACAAATAACACAATAGCACACGACAACCACCACGTGCCTCTCAGTTCTCCCTTCTACCTTTGCATTGGACCCTCAAACTTTTATTAGTCTTATGGCGAAATGGGTCTCATCTGAGATTCAGGGGCCAATCCTCCCTATGCTCTGGGGACATTTGGATTGGATGTCTTCTTCTCCCCAATTTTCTAGAAGCTCAGATCTGTTGTACAGAGTCAGTCACTCAATCTCACACACACATACACTTTTTCAGTGGCCACCAGACTCTTGGAAGCACTTTTTAACTAGGGATACTGCTCATCATCAGCAGCCATGGCTTTAAGAACTAAATGTGAGAGGCTTGCGATTCTAGTCAATTACTTCAACATAGTTCTTAAGAGAGACTCACTATACATAATGTGATGCATAGTAAGACCCATGATATTAGGTTGGCTAGAAGCGGGCAAGCGTCTTGTCAACACAAACAAATATCTGTGCCCTGAATTAAACTCTGTTTAACATCCAATTCATTGGCAGCTGAACAGATTAAAGAAGGGCTGTGTTTTTTTATCTTCCAATGGGCCAGGGAAAGCCCACTGGCTTTACTGCTGCTTCCTCCTAATGCAGGGAAGTTAACACAGGTTGTGTTCTGCGAGTGGCATTTTCAATTAGTCATGACCAACAAGACGATACTCATTAACATTGCCAAGGGTATTTTTTCTCCCCAGTTAGAAAGGTAGCCAGAAGATTCATGTGATGAGAGACACAGATGTTCTAAGGGGCAGATTTACAGACCTGATTGGAAGAGACACTGGAAGATCCAGGTTTGGGTTTTGCAACACCAGAATCCGTCCTTAAAATGTGTTCCCAGGACACAGCTGGTGAGAGAAATCTGAGGACTGATCAATCAGTTTGTACCAACGAAACCCACTGACTCCACTTTCTAACCCCCGTCCGGATTAGCTCAGGGAAAAAAGATATTAGGATGGGGGAAAGGGAGGGGATGCTAGACAAGAACCCGTCACTTCAAACCCCGATTCACGTTAAATCAACTCAAAAGAGAAGGAAAATAAATAAATAAAAGAAAGAGAAAATTAAGACTGAAGGAATAAAAGTGAAGTGACTGGTTGAAAGCACCAAACAAAACCAAATGGTGTTAAACGTTTTGACACTCAGCAAGCTGCTGCTCCGAATGAGGTGAGAAGGCGGACATTATCGGCCATTTTGGTGAGACAGGAGTCATTCCGTCTTACTCCAAAATGAGGACGGGGGGGTAGGGGAAAGGGTGCCAAAATAATGTGCAGCCTCTACATTATTAGTGAAGTTTAGATTACACCTGTCCTCCCCTCCCAAAAGGTAGCCTTCTCTCTGCCCCCTCCGTTCTCCAGACAGCCGCCTCTCCCTCTTCCGCCCCACTCCCTCGTCTCCCATTCCAATTGCAGTTCGCTCCACTGGGGCAAGATGCAGTTCAGATTTCCGTCCTCCGTCCCTCCAGAGGACGAGAAGTTTTTCCTTCTCCTGCCCAGCTCCTTCCTAATTCCATTAATCCTGTATAGATAAAAATCAGACCAAGATCTGGATTTGGTCTGGAGGAAATTTTGCCGTCAGTACCTTCCCAATCATGGTTATTATTTTGCCATTTAAACACATCAGTTGAGCGACAGGCTGGCTGAATATCTCTGGTCTTTAAAAAAATGTTTTTTTGCTTTTGCATGAGTGAATACAAAATAATCTAACCCCAATTGAATTCGAAGCAGCTCCACTGTAGCTGCTGTAATATTAGACACAGACTTTTTTTTTTTAAATTTGACAAGGTGTAATCTAATTTTTTTTCCCCTAAAACAAAGAGAACAGCGATGCAAAAGGTGTAAGAGACACAGGCAGGCAGAGATTTCAAGATCAGTACAGCACAGTGTTCCTGCAAAGTGCCCTTTATAGATACACATATATATTTTTGTTTCCAGTTGCTTTGCCTGGTGAGAAATCCTTCTGCAGAAACACAGCAAAGTTGTTATTTGCTTTGTGTATACATATATTTAAACTCTCGAATTTCAGAGCTAAGGACACCCCAAACTTGTACAGGGAGTCCCCTCTTGCTTGGGATTACTTTCTTTAAAGGAGCTAGGATGACACTTTCAGGTAGGGGTAGTGCTCTGACATGTATTACAGTCACTCCCCCTCCCTGAATTCCAGAACATGTTAATAGTATTCTGGAAAAATGGACTTACAGGGGATCTAGAATGAGGTGGCAGGGATCAAGAGTGGCATTACAGCCCTCAACCTTAGCTGCATTCTAAAATATATTAAAACTATTCTGGATTGGTATTAAAACTCCCTCACACAGCCTCCTGTCCCAGGGCTTTAGAATCTGTGAGCATCCTGCAACAGAATGACATTCTCTGTGGTCTAGAATGGTCCTACAATTCCTTCTCTCTAGCCTCCACCAGGCATTGGAAGTGCCCGGAGTTAGCAACAGGACACCACTCCACATGCCTCCTGAGGGGCATTTGGAGCAACAGACTACTCTGGATTAACAGCTCGGAGTGACCCAAACTTGCCCAGCTCTCTAGGGTAGGGAGCTGGGACTCAGATCTTTGAAAGTATTTAGGTGCTTAACTCCCATTGATTTCAATCAGAGTCAGGTGCCTACATGAGATTATTTTTGAAATTATACATATTTTTAATGCATTTGTTAAGTTATATTTATTGACTTCACTGGAACACTAGATGGCCCAACTCAGCTCCAAAAACACGTATCCAACCCCCACTGAGATACATTTTCATTGATTTTAATGTATTCTTCTATTAGCTTTTTACCCCCGCCTGCTATGGTATGGGAACCCATACCAAGTTGCATTTTTCTTAGAACCCTGAAGAATATTTGGAACATTCATAGCAAGAACTGGACTGCAAAGGGTAGATTATAATGAAAAAGGCACCGCTGCAGTACGGGTAAGAGTGATCTGCTATACGTATGCCTGAGACAAGACGGAGCAGCTATTTAAACACAGACTGGATCATCTTAACCCTCCTGGGCTGGCAAAGAGAGGGATGGGGTCACACCCATAACAACACAACGGTTGCGTTTCTGAAATACTCGATAAAGCACCAGATGCCATGCCCCATGCACATTCTGGGAGATGCTTAAACCCAACCAATTCGCTTCTCCTAAGGCAAGGAAGTCCAGCAGCAGCAACCCTGCATGCTCAGAGCACAGCCCACAGAGTTCTGAGGTGTACTGTGCAGGTTTCTCATCATTAACATGGGAGAGGACCTAGAGAGACTTCATGTCCTGGTGTGTTATTCTCCTTCCTGAACCAAGCAGTGGGCCACTCAAATCGAGATGGACGACTACATTCTGGGGCCTCTAGCCTACCTCTTCAAGAAGAGGATGGCTGCATTGTAAGAATTACCTAGGATCCTGGTAAACCGCTAGCGTTGCATCTTTGCTGGGCAATGTTTGGACCCCTTTGGTTCAGCTCAGTGATGTTACTGTCAGACACGCAGAGATTTGATCCTGACATTGACCCCCAAAGGGGAGCGAACACCTCAGCCCGTACAGGCAAGATTCAAAAAATCATCAAGGAGGCTCTGACAAGCTGCTGCTTTCCTGCCTTGCCTGAGTGTGCCAAAACCCTTCTGAATCATCCTGCCTTGAGAGACGCTCCAGAGCAAGGGGTCCCCAGATAGCTAAGAAAGGGGGAGAGGTACTAATCTTTAAATAAAGCTGGCCACCCGCATCAACATCCCAATTTCACATTACGTAGGGCTGGTGCAAAGCCCACCAACATCAGTGGAGAGATCCCCACTGACTTCAGAGGGATCTGGATCAAGCCCTTAGTTACAGTCACAAAAGGGTATGTCTACACTGCATTAGACATCCACGGCTGGCCTATGCCAGCTGATTTGGGCTCACCGGCTTGGGCTAAGGGGCTGTTTAATTGTGATATGGATGGTCAGGCTTGGGCTGGAGCCCCTGCTCTAGGACCCTGCAAGGTGGGAGGGTCCCAGAGCTCAGGCTACAGCCCCAAATCCAAACGTCCACATCGCAATTAAACAATCCATAGCCCGAGCCCATGAGCCCAAGCCAGCTGGCATGGGCCAGCCGGGGATGTCTAAATGCAATGGAGACACACCCAAATGTTCAGATTTACATAGGTATTCAGGGTATCAAAACCAATGGGAGTTAGGCACCTAATCGTAGGTGTGTTCGTAAACCCCAACAGGCTCCTATTTCTACATCTTTAGGTTCCTAAATGCCTTTGACAGTCTGTCCCTAAAACCATAGAATATCCAAATATTCTTCAGTGGTATCAGGCCCTTCTGGACCATTCCTTCTCTCGGTTCCTAAAGGAGTCCCCGCCAGACGGGAATTCTGCTTTATCAGCATGAGCCTAGCGAGGGCAGCTCCTTTCAATCACTACAGACTTTTCCTGGGTTCATCTAGCCTGACCTCCCGCAGAGCACATGCAAAAGACTCTCCTATTCTCTACCCCACATCCAGAACTTCCGTTTGAGCAACAGCATCCAATCTCGCCTGACTTGTTGTGTGCTATTCCACTGCATCTTGTTTAGTTTTATTTTATGCTTATTATTGGAACTTAAAAAAACCTGGATTTAACCCTAGAAGCTTCTCAGATCACCCATGCATCTGCAGAATGCACTGCACTGAAGAGCATAGGGGGAATCTGGACACATTAGAACTGTTTTATAAAGAGCAAAACCTTTTTCTGAAAAAAGTGTATAAATCCCTTTTTATTCTACCTGAATCTTTAAACTCAAACGCCTAGTCATGGAGGCAAGCCCTGTAATCAGTGGCAATTGTAACCGGGACCTTTGGTCTTGGGGAAGTCTCATTTCAGGCTCTACCCTCTCAGCTGTTTTTAAATAGATGTTTTTATTCAGGGTTTTTTGTCTCGCTGGAGATGGAGTCAGAACAGCCACTACTGGCCACTTCAGAAAGACAGTGTCAATAACGCAGCATTTCTGAGTGGTACCCTTGTACCTTACAGCCAGGGGAAAGGGGGAGATTTGGAGGGAAGGGGGAAATACCAGCACTGAGGGTCCAAGCACTGAAATCTCAGCATCTTAAGAGAAAGAGAAAGACAGACAGTGAGAAAGAAAGAGAGAGAGAGAAAGAAAGAGACAGAGATACTGTGTCAATACTGCACTGGATTTCTCAAAAATCACACAGCTTTAATACCTGTACGCTGGGAAAGCCACCTGTCTGGTCTTGTATTGTGTAAGGAGCCCTGGCGGGCAGGGGGTAAAAGCTACAAACCGGGAAGGGAAGGGCAGTCCATTTTCCAAAGGCAAAACCAGAAGTTGATTAGTGCTGTGTAAAAATCCACCGGCCCGCTCCTGCCTGGAGAATCACTCTCGTGGAGTGTGTGAGCAAGTGTGAAAGAGGAAGAGACAATGGGGGAGTGGATGGGACTAAGAGGGGGGTGTGGGAGAGAATTCCTGAAGCCAAACAAAATTTAATACAGGGATTCAGCTTGTCAGATTTCTTGTTGTTGTTCACAGCAAGAATTCAGCTGCCAGAAACCAGCTTCTCCTGAGCCTCCAGCTGCTGTGTTTTCACCTCTACTCACATCCCTTCAGAAAGGAGGGTTTCTGGAGCTGGCTTTGCTGATGTGCGTCTGTCCCCAGGCAGCAGCTGGTTAAACAAGTTGGGGTTGGGTGTGTGTGTGATGGGGGTACAGAGAGAGGTATAGCTCCGAACCCCAGCCAGCCTCCAGCTGGCTGCAGATAGGTGGTGCACAGTTGGCTTTGGAGCAGCTGGGATCTTGACAAGTCGCCTCTTTCTGGAGCAGACTCGCTATGGGCTGGTGGTAAAAAGATCAGTGCCTGGTAATTGGGGACTGTGCGTGTGCATACGTGTGTGTCAAACGAGGCAGGAAGGTGGGGATAATGGAGTTGTATTCAGCAGCACAAGAGAGAGCTCCTCATCTCTCCACATCCTGGCCTGCAAGGAGATTGGCTGCTCCATGTATGTGATGGCAAACTCCTTGGAGCAGGGAGCAGGGCTTAGTTTGGGTACAGGACACGTCATGGGCCACACACCCCAGCTACTATTGCAAGATTTGCTGGTGAATTGGGGTAATGGGCCAATCCCTTGTTAAAAATACCCAGATTTCCAACCCGCAGTCTCTCCCTCCCTGAAACAAGGCTTGTCCTGAATAGCAGCACTTCCACGGACAGGTGTTAGAGCTGTGTGACTCCGTTCGTCTTCCGGGGGCTGGGGAGGGTTCAGTTACCATTGGGGGCAGGAACACTGGCTTCTCACAATGCGTTTGGAATAAACTACAGCACAGCATAACCAATCCAAACCAAAAGAGGTAACCAAGAGAAAGCAAAAAACCCAAAGGAAACAATAAAAAAAGAATAAATCCACTTCAAACAAATCAGAATTTAAAAATAAATTATATATATAATATATATAGGAAAAATAATAGTAATAATTAATTTAAAAGACTGGCATGCAAAGAAGATCGTTACATTCTCCTATCATGCATCAGGCCCAATGTCCAAACGGCAAGGTAACCATGACGACAAAAAAGTGCAAGAACTCAGCAACATTACCAAAGGATGCATAGAGAGGCCCACAATGCAACTCAACTCATCTCGGCGAGACCCGGGAACGGGCAGGTCTCGCTCATCTTAAAGATTTCTTGCTTTTTCTCTTTTTTTATTTATTTATTTTTTTATTTCGTTATTTTTTTTTCTCTTAAGAATGTAAAAATGTGGGTAAAGAAAGTAAAAAAGAAAAAAACCACACCAACCTTCTCGTAGCTCTGAGGGATGTTAAGGGGGTTTGATGCGGAACACAATGACATGAGGAGAAGAGAAAAATAGGGGAAACACAGAGAGAGTAAAAAAAGGCCTTCTCAAGGCTGTCAGCTGCAAATTGATTTTTTTTCTTTTCTCTTTTAACCGAAAAAAAAAGAAAAAAAAAGAAAAAAGAAAGAAGATAGTAACGACCCTTTTTATTTTCTCCTTTCCTTCCTTCCTTCCCTCCCTTCCCGTGCTTGTGTTTAGAGCATCCGAGCTCCTTGAAGAGGTCGGGGTGGGAACAACCTGAATTCAGAATTAGCACCCAGCAAAGGGGCAGAGCCTCAGCAGGGAGTTCTCACCTTCTGAGGGGATAGAGATTATTCCAGGCAGAGTGGACCTGGAGCAAAGAAGATCCCCTAATTGAAAACCTTGACTCCCCATTCCCCTCCCCCCACACCCAGCTGCACTCACGCTAACTCTAAAATAAGACTTACTTTAAAAATAAATAAATAAAAAGAAGAAAAGAAAAGACATTTCCTTGCAAGGTTTAAAACTTACAACACCTATCCCAGGTATTCTATAGAGACAAGCATGTTATGGGAGAAACAAGTCAATTGGAAACACAAGCATGTTCAAGACTCTTTAGAAACAAAAAAACGGAAGAAAAATGTGTGTGTGTGAACTTCCCCCACCACTTTCTCCCCAAATGACTGCATTTCAGAACTTCATTTACCTTTCAGCGAAATTGACATACAAGAAACAAGAGATTAGCATGAAAAGCACCCCAAACATAGCACGAGCTAGCCTCCATGGTATTCTCTACACCTTCTCAGCCAGCCGCTAACACTGGATCACAGAGGCTTCAGGTGCACACGCGGGCTAAGTTTTGGTATAGTGGGCCATCCACCTGGAGCTGAGACTTATCCAGGGGCTGAGACAAGAAGCTCTGGGCAGTCAGAACCTTTGGCAAATTTTCAATGGACCCAAAAGGCCAGGGAAATTTAAAAACAACATTAAAAAAAAAACAAAAACCCTCCACCACATTTTTTTAAAAGCCCATTCCAGCTAAAAGCTCCTTGCAATTCATTTAGCCCTTGTGTGGTGTCAGATCCTGTATTTATGATGTTCCCACCCGTGGATTTTCAGAGCCCAGATGACAAGGCAAATTTCAGAAGCGCTTTTCCAGCTGGCCACAAAAGGCTCTTTAAAAATGTAGCTTTTAAATAATAAAAAGCCTTCTCTCCATGTGCAAGTGATTCAGTGAGCATGAGACACACAGAGAGGAGTGCACACGAGAGCATGGGTCTGCGTCTAACTGCAGCGTCAATGCGGGTGAGGGGAACGCTTCCTTGGCCAAATGGGATGGACATGGCGACAGTTGACTGGGATGCAACGTTCTTTTAATGGTGGTTTTACAGTGAGAGGGGCTGGCCCTTGCTCTCTTGTAATCAGAGGGTTTTGCTGTGGAAAAATATTAGTCGGTTGGAAAATAGGACCCGTCCAAGAACTGAAACCAGGTGAAAGACAAAGAAAACGCAGGGGTAGGGGGTGTGGTGGGGTGTCACTGAGTCAGCAAGTGCTAAAAAGCATAGGAGGAATTCAATATCCCTATTTCATCTGGCCCACCTAAGATGTGTGGGTACGAGGACTTCCCACTGGCTATCCCAGGAGTGTGCTGGTGGAGCCTGCTTCTCACCGTGCACGTATACCCAGGCCAGTGACGAACCAGGGCTAGGCAGACCCTGTGTTCAGGAAGTTCGGGAAGGAAAAGCCAGCTGGAACACGAGCAAGGAGCGAGAACCTGCAGTGCAGTGCAGTCTTAGTCCCATGTTGAGATGTCAGGCCACACCGCTCCCCGCCAGGTCAGCTGGAGGGCAATACCCCCAGAGGGAGTGGGCTAGCTGAAATCCCTCTTCCGCTGCGCTGCAAGAGCAGTCACCCCTCCCCTGCCCTCAGAGACCAGGTGAGATTCGCCTGCTGCTCCAGACACCCGATTGTCCCCCATCCCAGTGCTCCATTCTGGGGAGACTCAAAGTGGGTGGGCTCACACAAGGGAGCTGACCAGGCATCGCCTCCTCTAAAGCTCACCCCAGCTGAGCAGGCCTTACCAACTCCTGCCACTTCCCTGGGAAAGGTGATAACCCCCAAAACGGCCAGTCTCTCCGCAGCAGAGACCAGTGAGCTCCCCTCTGCGAGATGGGACCCTACCTTGACCCAAGAGCTTTAACGTTCTTGGGCTAGCTTCCAGGGGCACTCTGGGGATCAGAGCTGACCTCACAAAACGGGGGTCAAGCCTCTATATTGCTGCTGTGCGCACCCTACCGCTCATTCCCAGAGGTGCCCTCAGACCCTCTTTTCCATCCCCCCATGATGATCTGCTTCAACAGCCACTTCTCCCACCCTGGCTCCATGAAGGAAACAAATCAAACAGCAGGGGCGGAGGGAGCCCATGCATTTGCCAGTGTTCTGAGCCGAGGCGCTCCCTACCTCTCACGTAAAGGTTAGCGGGTGAAGAGTAGCGCACTCCAGCGCTGTTGCTGGCCACACATTCATACTTCCCCTGATCAGTCTCTTCACTGCTCTCAATCTGCAGGCCACCTGGCGGGAGAGAAGAAGACGGCAGCAAAGAAATTATTATTATTATCTTTTCTTAAGAGGAGGCCTGGCACCAGCGCCCTCCCCCCACCATTTTCCCCCAGAGTCAGCGCAGACCCGAACGGTGGCCCAGGATGTAGGGCTTTTCGCTCCCCTGCTAGAACTTAACTGCTTTGGGCATTGCTGGGTACCAAACCTGGATGAGAATGGTCCACTGCGGGGCTAGTCCCCCAACCCAACCCCCGCAATCCTGAGCTACAACCTGGGTAGAAGCAGTACAAGCTGCCCCATGCTGTCCTACCAGTCTGCGTCAACCCTGACCCGGGGGTTCACTTCTCATGGGGACAGGACAGTTCAGCACACAGGTCTTGCCTTCTGTGCTGAGAAGACCAGCAAAAAAACCAACTGCGGTGGCTTCTGCAATCTGGACGTTTTCCTCTGGGAAGGAATACCAACAACTCCTCTCGCATGGGCGAACAGCCATTGGCAGCCATGACTTCCTGTCGCTACTGATCTAGGTTGGAACTGAACCGGATTTCAAGGTGAAAGGCTCTGTAACCCAATACAAATCCGCTGAGCCATCCCCTCTCACTGCTGGGTTTGTTGTGTGCATAAACACTAGACTCACAGGAGGGGCGAGAAAAGTGCATTATCCACCAGTGCATGCACTAAAGGGAAAACAGCATAAAAAAATAACCGGAATTTCTAAACTGCACATGAGTTTCTATCCCATCTGAATGGATAGCACCTCTGACCAGGCCAATGAGAATCAGGGCTTCTTCTATCCTGTGCACTATTTCTGTTGATGAAAGTATACTCAAGTCCTACCACCAACTAGTTCAAAAGAGACCTGCACAAATATGCAGCACATAACTATATAGGTGAAAATCACTTCTGCTTTTACCCTAGAAAGCAACAGGTCTGTCAAACTCCAGTTAAAGTATATATCCTATAATATAAGCCAACATGATATCAAATATTTCTTATATATATGTGCACATAACAAGGGTGGAGATGAAAGCCCTTAAGATTCCTTGACTGCATAAAAAATTGAAGCTTGGCAGAGGAGTACTAACAGACCCTAAGGGAGAGAGGTGCAAATGGTACCACTGCTAAGTGTAGATTCAGATTTGTTGCGGGGCCAGGGAGAAGAGTGTCGTGTGTGAAAACAGGAGGGTGCTAGTATGAGTAAAAGAGAGAGGGTGAGAGAGCGAGCGTGTTACTCCTGTGGATGGCACATCCCCAGTGCAGACTGGATAGAATTAAAAAATAATAAACAAAGCCAAATTCTCAACAAAAGAACCGACAGACGTTTCAATCCAGCAGAGTGACTTGAAAACCAAATGGCCACTGAACTCAAGCAGTTCAATACCTTCCTGCTGAGACTTCAGCTGAGCAGATTTCTTACAGGACTGAAGCCACAGCACTCTTCGTTGTCCGAAAGCTTCAGCTGGTAGGAGGCTGCGTCAGGTGGGGGCCTCGTGAAGCTTTTGTTTATGTGAGTCAGCTCCCCTAACCACAGCCAAGGTTTTATGTACCTCACAGTGGTGCTCGTCTAAATTGGGAGTGCCAGGGGAGATTTTAAACCGAACTCGGGGGGGGGGGGGGGCAGAAGGACGTGGTTACAGGTGGGAAAGCACGCCAGGGTCTTGTCTACACTAAGGAAAACAGGACCACTTCATTTACCTCAAGGGCAGCTTTGCCGGTGATAGCAATGAGGGAAGCTGTATTGTAGACAGGTTGGTGTGTGGTCACTACCTGCTGAGAGCAGGTGTAGACATGGTGGTAAGACATTTCTGCACCATGCCTACACCCTCTGCCATTGCTTTCAATAGTGGAGAATTTGGGGCTTGAATTTTGCCCGTGTAGAGGCTCCCAGAGCGAGAGGAGCCTAGAAGTTATAGCTGGGCTGTTCAAAGGGGCCAATGGGAGTCATGCATCCAAATCCCATCCACTTCCAATGGTAGCAGAGGGTCTCACTCCCTTCAGGTGAAAGGCCTGGTGACATAGGCTGGGTACGAAAGTTACTTACCAAGAAGTACCTGAGGCTAGAGAAAGAAAGAAGGCTCTTTAGGGAGTTGGGACTGAGCATTCTGAGGACCTGCTCCAGCAAGGCGCTGGGCACCCTCCACTGCCATGGATGTCAAGAGCTCCAGGACACTCAGCACCAATCATGATGAGGCCCCTGAGTGGTTACCAAGCTCTGACCGTGCTTAATACCAGACATGCACCTCGGTCCTTCACAGCCCTGGAGAGATTAGCTCTTAAACCTCCACCATAAATTTCAGACAGCAGCGCCTGAGCCTTCTTTTAGAATAATAAAAGGTTTCACCACGTTCACCCAGCAAACAGAAAGAGACGTTGGAACAGTATTTAAAATAAAGATGGACACAAACAGAAATAAATATCCAAAGGTGAGGCAGGAGTAGAAACCACAGTGAACAACGACGAGACTTTGGATTGAGCAGAAATCACATGAAACAGGGACTGAGTCGGAGAGAAGTTGTTTGGTGAGGAGCGGGTGGGTGAGTGACTGAGTGAGTGGAGAAGGGGGGGTCTCTTACCTCGGATTGGAGTACCTTCTGCAAGGGAAGCAAAGGAAAGAAGTGAAAGGAGTGAAAAAACCCAAAACGCTTGGACTGCCGGTGGGAAAAGGACCCAGCTCAAGGAAGATCATTCCTGGCAGGAAAACTCCTACACTACCTGGTTTCATCGTTAGTTACACAAACAGACTGGAGGGGGTTGGAGGAAAAGGATTCCTGGCAACACACACCGGTTCAGGCTGTGGGGTGCTTACTCGTGACACTAAACTTGAGAAGGAGGAGGAGGCTGGCCAAATCAACACTCACTCCATTGGTCACAAAGGAAGGGGAGCCTCTGAAACCTCAGTCCACGTAAGCTAGTATTAATATGTACCCCGTGGATAGCACTGGGCAAACCTGCTTCCACTGTCCCAGCCCATGGGGAGTGTGGTCAGCTTTATTAACTTGTTACCCCAGACAGGGAACTGGAGACCCAGAACCTTGCCGAGATCCCAAGAGTTCCTGGTTCCCAATTCCACACCCATGTTAGTGATGCATTTGGGGCACACCATTTCATATAACGCCCCTGGGCCTGTGGTCCCTAGTTATACTGAGAGCAACTGGCTCTGCAGAACATGACTGGATGCAGCCACGTGCAGGTGCAATATAAGGGCATGTTGCTGCCTTTTTACCTGGGAAACATGCAAAGGGGATTGTCTGGTGCGTCTGCTCTGGAAGCCACCCTAATAAACTGTAAAAGGGGTTAATTAAATCTCAGGATTCCCTGCATTCAGGGAGAGGAGGAACAGCCTTGTTGTGGTTGGCTACCTCCCACACTCCAGGGCTCCCTTCAGCCAAACCCCCTCCAGTTGCCTCCACTGGCAGTGCCTATCATGAGCTTTCTGCCCACGCACGTCACATCTCGCGGGCAAGAGAGAATGACGTCATGGCTGCCTGTTCAATGACATCATTGCTTCTGCCTCTGATTTCCTGTCACACTCCTGAGATCACAAGAGCCTAGAAACCACCTTCCTTTGAAAACATGGAGGGTCCTTTTCCCCACGGGCATTCAGATTTGCCGCACAACTCATTCAAGAAATGTTTTTACCCCAGTCCTGAAAACAGCGCAGACTTGGCAAGTCCCCACTCCAAACTCTCCCTACCATATAGAAGTGTAACAGCTGCTCGGTGATAATAATACTCTGACATTTGGCAGCACCTTCCATCCAAGGATCTCACAGTGCTTGACAAATATCAGCCTCTCATTCCCCTTGGGAGGTAGAGAATATCTTATCCCCACTTTACAATGGGGAAACCGAGGCACCGAGGGTGAAGTGACTTGGCCAAAGTCACAGAGGGAGGTTTGAACCAAAGGCAAGAGCAGAAAGCAGGACAGCTGCTTGCCATTTCTGTGCCTTAACCATAAGGCCATCCTTCCCTCCTTAGCCTTCAGCCTGCTCACCCTCCTTTCTTTGCACTTCAGTGCACCATTTTCAGGATAGAAGGTAAAAAGAAATATGTATCACTGGTTACAGTTAACTTTAATTTGAATTATTTCCAAAGGGGTTAAGGGAAGAGAAGTGTTATATTGTTAGGCTATTAGATTCTAGTTAGACTCAACTTCTAGTTAAAAGGTTAGACAGTTTGCTGGAGAAAAGTTAGCATCTAGTTAGGGTTAGGAACTTGCTAAGGTTAATAAAGCAGGTTGGTTAGCTGTCAGGACAAAGATCAGAGAGCGCGGGTGAGAAAGAAAGAGGTGGGAGGAGCATTTACTTGGACTATCTCCACGCAGGAGCGGACGGGTAGGTTTTAAAGAGAGCGAGAGACAGAGAAAGCAGCAGAGGGTTATAGAAAATACAAACAGCCTCTAATACACCCTTTCGTCTCAAAATCAGAGAGAAAATCTACCATCTGTGAGGCAAATGTGGAGCAAGTCTAAAGAATGGGGGTGGCAGAGACAAGAAGAACCCTGCATCACCCCCTGCTGGAGACTGGCTGTTACAATGCATCTGACTGCCCTGGACACAGCAGCTTTCTGACCGAGGGGAAATGCACTGGAAATCATGGCCATGTATGGGAGGAAAGCAGGCCCCATCGCCTTCCTGAATGATCAGTTTATGGTTTGTCATTAACCATTCGCTCCCAGTGGAGCCCCTGGGAACAGGTGACAGCAGCTCCTGTGCTTGCAGAGAGCAAGCCACTTCCAAAGTGAGGCTGTTCTTGGCTTCCCAAATTCAGCCAGGTGCACGGGAAACAGAACTGGGAAGGACAAAGGGAGAATTCTGATGGGAGCTGCACCTTGAAGGCAGGACCAAATCTGGACCAAAATGGAAGTGACTGATTATGGGGGTGAGGGAAGAAGCAATAGTCTGAATGGTTTCTGGGACACAGATGGTAGATTTTCACTGTTGGAGTTTCACATCTAACTAGCTTCACATTCAATTTAGTGGCAGCTGGACAGTGTTGGAGGGGGATTATAACAAACAAATCTATTCTCTGGTGGCTCAATGCATCCCTCGGAGATTGCTTGGGGATAGCAACTCTGCTCCATAGCTGGTTAATGCAAAGGGTTGGCAATTTGGGTTGGAAGTATTCCTGGAGGGATCATGACACGACGTAATCTTTCACTAAAGAGTCACCTTTAATTCCTGGAGACTCCTGGACAGTCCTGGAGACTTGGTAAGCCTATTGACACAACAGTCTGACAGTCCCTAAATGAGCGTAAGAGCACCGGGCTGATTCTGCTGGACAGGGCAGGGGGCTGCCCAGAGCACCAGCAGAGCAGGGGGCAGCTAAACGCATAAGATCAAATTTTCAGAAGTGGCCTCTGATTTCGGATGAAGCCCACCTTGTTTTTCAAAAGTGATAGGCCCGCGCAGCGCCCGCCAATTGCAACTGGGGTGGTGGGTGCTCAGCGCTTTTGAAAAATCAAGGTCTAGGTAGATAAGGGTGCCCTCAAATGAGCCCTTTTGAAAACAGGGTCCTTAGCGTCAGACAGGCGGGGAATTTCCCAGTTCATCTGTAAAGTCTGGAGACAGCCGTGGGTGCTAGAAGCCATGCAAGCTGCGGGGAGCCTCTGGAATAGTGGAGCACTAGATCTAAGACTGGCAGGGGCAATGGATACCCACGGTATCTTCCCCAGCCTCTCAGGGCATGGGATCTGATCACCAAGAGGCCACTCTTGGAGCCTGCATCAGCCCAGGAGGTCAGGCCGCTCACTGGAGTTCAGTGACGCAAGCCAAAGATGCTGCACTCTGGGCAGAGTTCCATTCTCAGGTTACCATCCAAGCTTCATCTCCCTGCCTGGGGCCTGTTCTGACACCATTTCCCCTCTGCCGTCTTTTCTAAACAACAAGCTACGGGGCGAAACAGAGCCCTGAAAATGGGAGGCGCGGAGGTGCCATCGCCATGGCAACCACCATGGCCTACCAGGCCCCTTGTGAGCGTGTGCCTTGCTCTCTCCCGGGGGTGGCAGGCAGTTTTTTAAACCCTCAACAAACAAGCTAGCATGAAGGACCGGCTGCAATTTTAATGCTTGATCCTGTCTGAGAACAGGCCAGGACTTGGCACAGGGAGGGAAACGTGACATGAGCGTTTCTGGCAGATTCCCATCAGGGTCTTGGCACCTCAGGGAACAGGAACAATCTAGAAGGGACATTTCTGTCTAATCACTCCCAGCAAAACATTCCCAAAGCCCCTGCAATACACAGCCTTCATTTTAAAATTCAGTGCCTGATTCCCCGCCCCCAAGTTCTCACTTCAGACAATGCCAATAACCCCATTAGATGTGAAACTCCAAGACCTCCTGCAGGTGTGAACACAATTACCACAGTTCCAGGGTAAAAGCTACGATCTAATTGGGGAATTCCAGGACAACTGTTGCTAAGTTACGAAAAAAAATCTATCCAATGTTAGGAGGTTTGAGTTTAGTTATATTTCCTTATATAGATATATTTTAATTATGATGGTGATGGTTATTTTTGTAGCCTGCAATACCCCTGCGGAAGTTCATTAAGAGGGCAGAATATCCCTACTGAAGGAGTTAGTACAAGAAATGCACAGCATGCCTCTGGAAAAAGCTGTTAAGAAGGAATTAGTTTAAAGGGCGAGGGTTACAAATCTGGACATTAGCAGGTTTGTTTCTGTTTTCTTTTTTTAAATTGAACAAAACTTACCAAAGGTCTCTGAACGTTAAAAATAATGAAAAACAGAAAGGAAAAGAAAAATAAAAGTTTGTTATAGCCAGTTATTTCAAAAGCAGAAGACGACACACAAGATACAAAAGGGTTTAGTGCTCGTAAGGCACCAGACATTGGCTTGACTCAATTACATTGCGTAGTCCTGAAGCATAAATTTCTCTCTCAACTACATAAGGAAGGAACGTTTTTTGTTCATGTAACAATTAGACAATCCCTGGGCTGAGATTTTCAAACAGGCCTCAGGAAGTTGGGTACCCAAATTTGGATGGCTTCTTCATGCTCCTTTGAAAAATCCCAGCTTTTAATTCCTCCAGGGACCCTCAGGATTAGTTGGCCCAATGTCTATCAGAGTTAAATTATTTCCAGTAACCTGGAAAGTGTTAGGGAGAAACGGATTCTAGATGAAAAAAGGCATCTATGGATAACGTCCCTAAATTCAGATTTCCTGATCCTTAGTAACATTGAAGTCCTGCTGCCCTGCTCTAGCAGTATAAAAGGACCTCAAAGCGAGTGCAGACGGAATATACACCCACTGTAAAGCCCCTTTGCACAGCTAGAGAAATGTAAAGGCTTTAGCATAAAGGAGAATCAGGTACAGACAGAACTGCCAATTTTCGGCAGCTCCATGTGTGATATTTTATGCAAATCAAGTAATATGCTAATTTTCATGGTTGCAACTAGTTTGCATACAGCCATAAACTCAATCTAACTCAATGGGGTGCATTTCCTCCTACTGAATCTGTTCCTATACAGAGCAGCAGCACGGGGAGGTTCCCATACACACTGCCCTACCAGCACATTTCAGTCCCAATCTGGGGAGACCTCCCCTACCTGTAACAGGTATTTGAAGTCTCTATGGCCCATGAGGTTCTTGGCCTTTCTGGTCAGCCTGCCAAGTAGTGCCAAGAGTGTAGGTGAGCTTGTGATGTGGAATCTGTAGTGGAAGCCCATTAAACTCATCTTGTATAGGGGCCACCAGATATCCATGAGTGGGCAATGACTTTTAATCCCTATTGAGCTAAGCAGGCTTCCTCTATTGATGGCCTTCAGGCAAAAGGCTCTGTAGCATCTTAGTAATATCCTGAGGCATTCCGCATCCCAATATGAACGAGTGCTACACCCTCAAAAGCGAGATTTGCTTTCTGGAAAGATAAATGTATCCAACTGAGTTTGGACATTTGTGGAGCTTACACAGGCAGGGTTTCTCTACCTTGCTCCGCACTCTCAGGCAACATCTCCTACACATCACATTCCTCACAAACACACTCTCGGTCGGCCACACCCACTTCTTAAAGTGACAGCTCCCGTTAACCAAAATACAAGCATGAGATGTGCAACCCTAAGGGGGAAAAAAAATTACTAAGGTAACCTCTAAATTCTCATCCCAATACAATGATCTCCAATGTAAAATAATTTAGACAATTATTCCAGCATCCTCATGCTAACATTGATTTCACTCCACATGGGTCACCAGCCAGGTTTGACCCCATAACCAACAGATCTGCAATACAACCCTCTTTTACTTCAGCTATTGGAGGAGAAAGGCAGACATCTATTTATGAACTAGCATTTAGAATGCTGGAGAACAGGATTCCATGATTTCTGTTTCCGGGAGTAGAGTAGGATCTAGTGGTTAGAGTTAGAGACAGCACAGCCAAGGGTAAAGAAGTCTTAATTTGGTTTATCTCCTGGGTTTAAACTTGGGATCTCCAGAATGAAAAGCATAAGCTCCACTATTTAAGCTAACTATATTAAGCACTGGGCAGTAGCAGGTTCAAACTTCACTGCTGTCTAGCCACTAGACAGGAACAAAGATCCAGCCTGTGTTAGTGTGGGTTACACAAGCACATAGTTTGGCCTGTTTCTTCAAAATGGATGAGATTTGGGTCTGTCATAATAGAGACCTGGATTCTTGACTGCCATGACCGTATCCAACCTCTCCATTATCCTATCTGTAAAATCAATGAATTAGAGTTGCCTCCTATAAGGTAGGTATACTGCCTTGCTTAATAAGGGCTTGTGAAGTGCACAGAAATATTAAAAACAGTCAGTGAAAGAGCTCTGATTAGAATTCATGGGCTCTTGTCTTATAGTTCAACGCACCTTCCCCTAGGCTACAGGGCACTGGGTAAATGGGTGACATTCTCTCAGTTGTGCAGGAATGCATGAGCCCTGCAAGATACATGATGCCTGACACACCTGCCAGGAGTCCTTATTTCCGTGTTTATAAGACGAATATACTATAGTGCATTTCTATAGGACTTTTCACCTGAGCATATGGCACTTCCAGTGACTTCAGCTTCTGAAAATCAGGCCATGAAGGGAATCAAAGTAGGAATAGAACCTAGGAGTCCTGACGGCCTATCTCCTGCTCTAACCAATAGAACATACTCCCTCCTGAAGTGGAGAAAGAAGTGACAGGTCTATAAAAAGGATAATAGGTCCCTTTCAGTGTTTTGTGAGTTTACTGCTGCGAGAAGACTGAAATTTCTAAACAGCTGTAAATGATGTCAGTTCCACACAGGTCCCTAAAAAGCAGATTTATCTGGAGGAACAAACATCCTGTATAGAAGCTAAATGATTTATTTAACAGTGAATTTAGTGGGTGGCTCTAAGTGAAATACCAAACTGAGCCCAGCTCGGAAATATAAAGGGATATTGTCATGATCATAATTGTATTAAAATAATCTGAAAATGTGTTAGTAATACCTCCTGTTATGGACACAAAGCATTTTAATATTTTATCTTTCAGTATTTATACTGGTTAACTTTATTTGCATTTCACTCAGTGCGTAGGCAATGAAACGAAGGGAGATCAGGTTCATTTACGTTTGAAGGCTCTCAAATCAAGAACCCATCACGATTCAGCAAGTGCTTAAGTATTTTGCTGAAGAGTCAAGCATGTCCATAAGAGCTATACTGAATGGAGGCCACAGTGAAATTAATTTGGGGGCCTTATGGAACAGCCTAATAAAGTTGTATCTGAGTTTTCAGTGATGCAACAGAATGTATAAGTAAAACAATCCTTGTCACTGAAATAATCAGCAAAGATGGACTGTGTTTTCAAAAGTGCCTTGTGATTTTGGGTGCTTTAGTTTATGAGTGCCCAGCTTCTGTCATCTTAATGGGGCCTTATTTTCAGAGGCCAGAAGACCTGGCCCATTAAAGATATCTCAAGCTGGGCACCTGATGATTCTAAAAACACAGGCACTTCTGAAAATTTCAGCCTAAATATATAACTGCCCCGAAAATGCTTCCATTAATCTCAGCCAAAATTTTTAAAAGTGCCTCAGTCACTCGGGAGCCTAAAGTCTCCTGGAGGAAATTTAAGATCCTAAATTGCTTAGGTGTTTTTTTCAAATTGTATTCATTAAATTTTACAAATCCCCATCACTTTTTTTAAAAAATCTGAAATTTAGGCATTACATTCAGGAGAGAGTGTTCTCTTGTGCTGAACCTTTGCTGTTATAAAGTCCTAGAAATCAAAGCAATTAGAAAATTAATTTTTCTGGGAAATAGGAATGCAAAATATCTGATGGGGGAGGAAGCAGTATATAATTGGAATGGGGAGGTAAACAAGGAAATTAACCTTTAACCAGTCAATGCTGGCCCTCCAGCACCAAAAATCTTTGAACTGACCCTATGCTGAACAGGACAAAAGAGCAATTAGGTTGTCGTATTTGACATTCGAATCTTGCATTACAAGAGTCAGATCTGAAGATTTCGGAGCCAGGGGCGGCCTGGGTAGAAGCACCTGGCTGTTGCCCCACTGACTGACTTGTAAAATGGCCAAGCCTCAGAAGAGGTTCCCACAAAGCAACCCCAGTTCCCACGCGAAAGCTTCTGCCCTCTTCCCTCACCTGTTCCTATGCCAGGAAAAGCTCTTACAGCTGTTCCATCTCTTAACCGAACAAGGGTTATGCTCCTCTGGGCAACTGAAGTGAGGCTAGGTCTAGCTAAGCCTAATCAAATAGCTGTGTACTCTCCAGACTGGCTTAAAGAGGCAAGTCTGAATTATGGTCAAAAATCTAAAAGGGTGCTTTTGATTTAGTTTCCATTAAGAGGTGAAGTTCCCAAAGGTGACTGTGCTTCCGAGAGAGAAAGGATGGATATTTTCAAACTGGACAATTTGATAGTGCTTTATCCGTAGCTTTCAAAAATAAAATCACATGCACAGACACGCATATTATTTTACTTACACACACGCGCACACACACACACACACATACACACACACAAAGTGTAAACACAGCTCCCGAAATGTGAACAAGGAAAGATGCCACACTAACATTCACAAAACCAGAAAAGGACAGATGGACGAACAGATGGGGGAAGACGGACAACTGACAACAGCTACAGAGCTGGGTACATCTGTTCACGGCATACTACTCCATCGGGCATTGCCGCCCACTACCTAAGGTTGACTTGAGAACGCTCAGAACTGCTCTCCGGCGATGGCTTCGGGAAGGCGATAGACCCAAAAGGATTAAATACCATAGGGATCCTATGAGAGGCCTGGTTCTGCCACAGGCTGTGGAAGGCTCCGTCCACACCATGGATAGGACCGTCCCAGCTGTGACAATACACAGCTGTGGTCCTGACCCCAATGTGGATAGGGCTGAAAACTCCATGCTTGGTGCTGTCACCCTGCTTCCTTCATTTATACAGCTCAGTGTCCGAGCACAATCCACCCCCTTTATCCAGCTCTCGTTTCCACTCTTTTAGGTCCCCCTGGTTAGGCAGAGCACAGTTCCACAAGTGTTGCCAAATTACCAGCTTCCCTGGGATGGGAACCAGGTTCTCAGTGGAGTTTGGTTTCCTGCTCAATGAACTTGGGGGATGGGTGCAGAAGATGATGAAGAAAGCGAAGGAAACCACCACCAACTCAACCATGTTAGGGGAACTCAGAGCCGTTTTATCAGGTCTTCTGTAGAACTGCTTATGTTCTAATCCACAGGCCAAAGGGTTCAGCTCACACCAGCCACCATTCTACCCAGAAAGCTCTGCCTGAGCATCCACTTTTGGACAGTTCCAGTGTTCGTTCCCTACTGGGCCCGCAGGGAGACCTTACCTGATCTCAGCTGCTTTATCCTCCCATTGCTGGCGCTTGGGTCGACGGGCAGGAAATCTTTGAACCATGTGATCTCCGGGTCTGGGTTCCCGCTGGCTGCGCACAGCATGGTGGCCGTTCGCGTGCGCTCGACCACCTTCAGCTGGGGTCCCATGTCAATGTTTGGGAATCCGGAAGGCAGCTGGTCTTCTGTGGGAGGAGAGCAAAGGAGGAGGGACTTGGTTAAGCGCCCTTTCAAGATCAGGGGTGAGAGTGGGAAGGCTTAATTCAACAGAGTACTCTAAAGAGAGACTGTCAGCAAGAAACCCGATCCATTTCAAAGAACGAGTTCAAACTATTTTCAGATATGACCCTGGAATCCCCCTCCCAATTGTTTTGGCTTTACATTTATTTGTATTACAGCCAAGTGGCTCCAAACAGCTATCAAGGCCTTATGCAAGACATTGCACACGCAGAAAGATGATCCCTGAGTCAAAGATGTTACAGTCTCAACAGGTCACATTTTTCTGTCATTTTTCTTTTTTTTTTTTTAAAGTTCTTCTTTCCCTCGCTACCCAGAGAGCCTCGAAAATCGGCCAACTACACAAGAGTGAAAGTGACTATGTGAAGCCATGTCAAACGGACAATGAAAAGTAGCTGGGAAAGGAGGGGAAAGATCTTTCTGCTGTAGTTACCTTAGGGGACACTTGTAACAACAGGAAGCAAAACTCTTTCAGACAGAGTCTGATTTTTAAGGTTATTAATTTCAATTGTTGTGACTCTAGGACAAGAGAGAGACACACCAAGAGCTACAGAACAGCTCACAGTTACCCTCTTGTCCTCTAGGCCAGTGTTTCTCAATGACCAGTTCATGGACCAGCATTGGACCATGGCAGCCTTCTTGCCTGTCCCTGAGATTTCGCTGACATGGTTGAGGAATGCAGCAAGCCGGTCCCTAATCGGGAGTACTGCTCTAGACCTTTTCCTATGGAAAAAGGTGTAGTCGTAACTCGAGTTAGCTAACTCGTAAAAACAAATATAGGATGGGATGTCCCATAATCTTTACTATGCTAACTCATGTTAAAACCTAGAGTGACTTGGGGAAAAAAAAAATCTCAAATTGGAACAAAAAAAATCAAAATTTGGAAATTTTCCATAAAACAAAATTCTGGAAAAAAACCTCATTGTAGAGCAGTCAAAACATTTTGTTTCAATTTTAACCATTTTAAAAAAATATATGGTAAGTAATTTTAAAACAAAATGTTATTTCAAAACAAATGTATTGAAACTTCCCATTCGGAAAATGTCAAAAGCGGGCCTCAGACATTTTAAAACATGTTTTTTCAAGTTCTTTTGTTGAAATAGATACAATTTGTCCAATTTTTTTTTTGTTTTAGCTCAACTGTTTTGGTTAAATTTTATCGCCCAGCTCTGGTTAAAAGCTACAGATTGACTTGCATTCCCTAGGATTTTACCTTGTGTTAGGTACTGCGTGTTGGCTAACACGAGCTAAGGACACTCCATTTTTCCTAGTGATAACCCACCCCTCAGTCTGCAAAGACAATATAAGGAACATGGGGACAGCTTATAGAGATTCTCCTTTATTCCAGTGTTGATGCATTAGGAGCCCAAGGATCCTCAGGTTCAAGTCCGGGGGGATAGGTGGGGCACAGCACAAAAATTTAAGGATGGGATTTTTCCAAAGTGTTGGTCTAACTCTGCTCGCACTGAAGACCAGGGGCCTTTTCTTTGGCAGTGGCGGCAGAGATAGGCCAATGCTGAATGCTTTTGAAAATCCCAGCCTGCAATGCTCAGGGTTGTGAAACATCACAGACAATTTCAAATGCAATGGTGAGGTTGCAGCCTTCTTGCACCCTTCTGTGTTCCCAGGTCACAGGCCAAGCTGTGTACCATACGTACAGCTGAACCCAAGGGACAATGGGACAAAAGAGAGGAACCGGAAGCCTAGGCTTGTTGCTTCTCCTGCCCCCCACCCCCCTTTTTAAATGAGAGGCAGCCACAACTCCCAGGTCCTAACGCAGGCTCTACTGACGGCACATGTGGTTTTAGGTGAGTTACTTCATTTTGCTGTTCTTCAGTTTCCGCATCTGTAAAACTGGGGACGTCACTGGGGTATGGAGTCAAGGTTTGTACAGTGCTAAGAAGCAGCAGGGCACTATGGAAGCCCTAAAGGTATGGTTACACTTACAAGATTATAGCGCTATTGGTTATAGCAGTCCCCTTATACAGTAATATGTATAGCGCTATTGTACGTCCACACTCAGACGTGCCAGTGGTATAGCATGGCCACATTTGGGGCACTTAATGCGGCATTAAGAGCAGTGCATTAGGGCAGGTATCCCAGCATTCAGCTGGGTGCAACGTGCTTTTTAAACGAGGCGGGTGAGGGGGGACGTGTTGTGTGTATGCGGAGGGAGAGAGCCAGTGATTTTTCCGTTCTTCTGAAAGCCTGTCAGCGAGCCTCGGTTCACAGAGGGCTTTGTTTTCACACAGGCTGCCTCCTTAAACATTTGCTTTTCTTATCTGCCCAGTTAAGAGAGAAACTCTAAAGAGGTACTTCCGCATTCCTCCAGCCGAGTTCAAAACAAAGGGAAGAGACGTCAATTACCTTAAATGGCTCTAGGCATCTCAAGAGATCACTTGTAGCGCAGTGGGTGTCCACATTCTTGCTGTAGTGCTACAGCAGCTGCGCTACAGCCCTTATTCCCTATGCGGAGGTGGATTACCAGGAGCACTATAACTCCACGGTTATAGCGCTCTACGTGCCTTGCCAGTGTGGATGGGGAGGAGGTTATAGCGCTCGTGGGGGCTTTATAGCGCTATAAAGTGCAAGTGTAACCAAGCCCTAAGAAACACAATATTAACAATGCTCGGAGACTGCAGTGATTAACAGTATCAATGCCTAGACTGTCTGAATGTTCAAAGGCAGCCTCCCTGCTCTGAGCCTGCCAGGGAGCGATGGGAGCCTGCTGTGTCCATTCACAACTACTGACCCCCGTCAAGAGGGCGAAGCACTAAATAGAAGTCAGGTTAATGCACAAGCAAATGGCTTGTTTACACACAAAAACTGTACCACTTCTTAGCAGTGTAGCTAAAGCGGTATTGATCCCCTAGTGTAGGTGCTGTTCTATCAGTATAAAGCTTCATTATCATTCCCCTACCGGAAGGGGAATAAGTTATATCAGTGTACTAGGCACCTTTACACCTATACAACTGCATCCGCACTAAGAGCTGTACCGATTACAACTATCTCAGTAAAAAAATCACATTCCTAACAGATACAGACTAAGTGCAGACAAGGCCTAAGGGATGGCACTGCAGTGACAGCTTGCCACAGTTTAATTCACCAGCCCACATTTATAGAATCAAATGCAGAAGAAAGAAAAACTCCTCTCACCGTTTAAACGGATAGTGGAATCTGGTTAGGGGGCTGTGAGATTGGCTGCTGGGTTCTATGCCTGGGTCTGATATAAAGTTGTTCTGTGACTTCGGATAAGTCCCCTTTCTGGGTCCCATTTCTGCCTGCCATCTGGTAAAACGGAAGTATTAATAATCCTCTTCTGGCCCCTCTCAAGATTGTTTTGCGATTTCATGTGTGTGATGAGTGCTAGGATACTTAGGGGACAGGGGTGTTTTTAGTGGCTCAGTATTATTCTGTTTTCACTCCACAAGCAGGCAGGGACTGTCTCTCGCTACATCTTTGTGCAGCCCCTAACACAAAGGGTCCCCCAACCAAGGCTAGGGATTTTGGGTGCCACCCGAATAAAAGATTAATAATAATAATAAAAGCAGCTGGGACATGCCATGGAATATTGGACCTATCCTGCATACTGCGGGGAGCCCTCTGCTCCCAGGTGAGACACACTTGGCAACTTGCAGGACTGGAGCCCCAAACAGTGTCTCAAAAGAAAGTCAAGGGAAGGTCTTAATTTGCTTTCTGTATTGGAATATAGAAACAAACGTAAGGGACTGAGCTAACCCAAGAGACCATGTCCTTAGCTCACCGAGCTGTGGCTGGGCATTGCAGTGGTCTCTGAGCAGCATGCATTCCTGCAGCTCACATCTGCTGCACTACGCAGGCCCATCCAAGAGTGAGTTCAGGACAAAGATGCAGCCTGGGGACTTCTCTGCCTATGCCCACTTCAGCAAGGCTTTAAATGCATTCCCTTCCCTTCTTTAAACAGGCCGTGGCATGCTGTTAAAGTAGCCAATGTCTGATTGGCCGAAGATGACATCATTATTGATTACTGCTTGCATTCTGTTTCCTGGTGCCGCTACTCCACCTGGCTCAAATCCGAATCTGTTAATTTCACAAACCAATTAATCCGCAGAGAGAGTAGCCCTCTTGACTGGCAGGGTGCGCGTGTGAGTGTAAGAGTGTGCACGCCTTGGGGGAGGGCTGGTACAACTATTATTACTGAGTGTTTCTAATTAAACAAAAATGTTAATCTTGCAGCACATTGTGCAGAATTCCTCTGAGTTTAATTAAAACAACCACGGTTAGAGGCGTGATCAGATTTGAGGATCAGATCAGCAGAGGAAGCATCTCTGAACACAGCATATTCCACTGATTCAAGTGCTTGGATTTCCTTCCCGCCAGGAAAGTGAAACTGTTCTTCATCCCCTAACAATTGGATTCCCTGCAATAATGCAATCAGCTCAAAGACATGAACACAACCCTCTTCCCAGTCACCAGACACAAAACCACACCTGCTACCAACTGCCTGGCTTGGGCTGCGAGATCTACTTCTAAATGTAGTCCAGACATCTCCAAGAACAGAAGACTCATGATGCAAGATGAAGAAACCTAGAGGACACCTCTGGGCAGATGTCTGCAGCTGACTCACTCTGGCTTTGTAGGGAAACATTTCCAGGTGTTGTGCTTGCTGTATTATTAGAGTCTCCCAAACACCTTGTTCATACCTGCTCTTGGATTTAATGGTTTAAAAAAGGCCTTCCCTAGGGAAAAGCTGGTGAATTACCCCAAGGCCACTGAACAAACTAGCGTGAGAAAGTGCAGGGGAAAAGGAGGGGGTGCTTCAGTATTCATTTACAGTAGACTCTCGATTATCCAGGATTGGGCTAACCAGAAAGTAGATTAACTAGGATGTCAAAAAAAAAAAAATACGCTTAACTCGCAGGGCCGGCTCTGCTTTTGTTGCCGCCCCAAGCACACAAAAAAAGCTCCACCAGAGCACAGGGCAGCCAGTGAACCAACATCCCCTCCTTCCCGGCACAGGGTAGCTGGTGAACCAATCCCCCTCCCCATATATCCTATGGATGGTGATAATCCAGGATTTTATTAACCAGGATTAATTTTTTCCCTATCATCCTGGATAATCGAGAGTCTACTGTATAATAAATCCTACCAGAGGACATGCTCTGCGCTGGGGGGAAAAAATGCATCAAACTGTCCAGGGCGCATGCGCTCACATGCACACAATCATACAAATAACTCCGAGGTCACGGACTAGCAAGCAAAAGCACTCGCAGTCTTCGTCTCCTTGTTGCTCTGGAAGGTGGCAGCTCTGTGTTCAGATAATTAACTGTGCTGGAAATGAGGATGAGGAAGAGAGATAAAGCCGGGGGCTGCACAGTTGTTTAATCATTTAAAAGGTGCGTGTGCTATGTATCAAATGTTATGCTGACGCAACATGAAGGATTCATAATCAAGCAACTGGATGTCAGGAAACGCAGAAGTGAGAATAACATGTTGCCCTTCTCTACAAATACCTGGCTCTCATAGCATTTGACACCTTAATAAGCTAAGCCTCTCGTCAAACATCCCCCCACCCCCTCGATTATCATCACTGCAGAAGCAGGCACAGAAACAGAAGTGATTTGGCCAAGATCACAGCAAAAGTCTTCAGCAAAGCCAGGAAGAGAAGAACCCATGTCTGCTGAGTCCCATTCCTGCACCTTGCCTGTGAGGCCACGAGCACCCAGAACTAGCTCTGATCCCTTGCGTATGTGTGCACGATATGCCTTTGATACACTGATCACGTACTAATTAATCTCTTTGTACCTTGTCCAGTGCACTAGATGGCTCAACAACAACCACGTGGGTGAAATGAGACAATCACTGCGCTCTCAAATGACCTCACGCAGAAAAATGATACAAGGCAAAAACATCCTATCCCCCGCAGACGAACACATTCACAGAATGATCCCTCCATCTCTGACCTCTCAATCCTCAATCTCAAAGAAAACTTGCCCAACACCTTCAGAAGATAAGCTTGGGAGCTTTACATTCATAACTCTGCTAGACACCAAAAATAATGGATTTAACAAGACACTGGATTTATGGCTCATTACTACAACCTGTAACACACTAACCCTCCTTTGTCTCACCACTGTAGAGATGTTACCTGCCCACTTCAGCTTGAATGGGTCCCTTGCAACATGTTATCTCCTTAATCTGTTCCACTCTTGTATTTAGCTGTGACACTGGATATGTCTAGACAGCAACTAGACACCTGGTCTGGCCCATGTTAGCAGACTTGGGCTGGCGGGGCTCGGAATGTGGGGCTGTTTCATTGCTGCGTAGACTTCTGGGTTCAGGCTAGAGTCCCAGGCTCCAGGACTCCCCGTAATTATATAATTGAAGACTATCTTAAGGCATGCTAGGAAGCACAATTGTTTGTCCAACATTCAATTTCAGATATTTTGACTTAAGAGTTTAGCTACAGAATTATAATGCTTCATTACACTGTATTCTTTTCTCGGCGCTTTGTTTCCTAGGGTTTTGGTTTTTTCAAGAGAAAGAAGAAGAAGAAGAAAAACCAGGCGACCACACAATCTTATAACTGACAAGACCAGCCAGCAAAAGCCAACTGGTGCCTAGCAACGCCATTAGAAACTTGCACGCTCGTAGGCAAAGGGCAGCAATCCGATGGCTTGAATCTGCTATTGCAGCACTGCAGGCTAAACATGTCTTTCTACACTTAAAAATCAAGATTGGATGCTTTTTTCTAAAAGATATGCTTTATTTCAAGCAGGAATTATTCCGGGGAAGTTTTATGGCCTATGTTTTACCGGAAATCAGGCTAGATGACCACAGTGATCCCTTTTAGCCTTCGAATGTTTGAATATATGAACTAATTTCCTTCCCATTTGGCTTAATTTTTAGGTCAAAACAAGATCTACCAAACAAGTCGATTTTGAAGAAAATCTGGTGAGAGCTTTCAAAGTCAGAGAAGCAATTTTTTTTAAAAAAAAAAAAAAAGTAGAACGTTACTTTTTTAAGTATGCCCTTTTCGGACGCAACACTTTCAACTGTGCATTCAAAATTGGCAACGTATTATTTATTTATTTACACTGCATGGGTGGGCCCTGGCTCACTCAGTTAATATCCAGGCCCACCTAATCTGAGCCTGTGTGAACGCAGATGCTGGCTTCCAACAGGCTGTGCGTGAGGAACTCCTAAGCTGAAGAGTGGGCTCTCAGCCTAGCTGCTGAATGCCATGGGTGGCAGGGAGCAGAGAAGCAGCCAGGCCTGATCCGTTGCTGCCTCTACCCAGAGCTGTAAACTTCTCCCAGACCTGAACAACTTTGGTGAGAGCTGGGCCCCTCGTATGTACCAACCTGCCTCTGCTGTCCTGGCTTAATCCATGCCTGCTCGTCGGGCTATGACGATCACTTCTCTTCATTGGCCACCCCAGCACATGGGCTCCATCCACTCAAATCCCTTCTCTGCACCCAGTCTCCCCACCCTACAATTATGCCTCCCAGAGAGTTGCTAAAATGTCTGATCTTTGGTCATTGCCCATCAACCATAAATTAGATCCCACACAAATTTCCACTCCCAGCTTCACCAGTCACTGCTGCATTGATCAAAAACCCCCATGACAGACAGGGTTTTGCTTGAGCTTTCCACACATCCACAATGGGCATTACCTTTGCGTAGGGATCACGTGTAGAAAACTTCAGTACAAAAGGTGACTATTTAGGAAAATTACGAACACCTTCCAAAAAGGAAGGTGTTGCAATGGAGAGAGTTTTGCACCCTTGCCTATAGCAGGTTCTGCCAGGTTTCCCTAATAGTTCTAAGAGAGCTCATATATATATAGCCACGTTCATCTCAAAGTTTTCCAAAGTACAGCTATTTTTAGGGAGGGATGGCTGTAGCCAGTACACAGTGTTGTACAAATTGTGGGGGCCGGGGAATTTTATCCTCTGACACTTACGGGGCCAAAGTCTACTTTTACAAGATCCATATGGAGGTAATGGAAGTTTGGTTTTTCAAGTTGCATTTAAAACAGGGGTGGGTAAACTACAGCCCAGGGGCCGCATCCGGCCCTTCAGATATTTTAATTCGGCCCTTGAGCTCCCGCCAGGGAGCAGGGTCAGGGGCTTGCTCCGCTCCATGTGTACCATGGTTCCTGGAAGCAGTGGAACTGCAGCCAATAAGAGCTGCAGGGGCGGCGCCTGTGGATGGTGCAGTGTGCAAAGCTGCCTGGATGTGCTTCCACATAGGAGCTGGAGGGAGCTGCCTCTGGGAGCTGCTTGAGGTAAGAGCCACACGGAGCTTGAATCTCTGACCCTCTCCGACGCCCCAACCCCCTGCCCCAGCCCCAGTGCCCTTCCTGCCCTCCAAACCCCTTGGTCTCAGCCCAGAGCATCCTCCTGCACTGCAAGCCCTTGCCTCAGTCCCACCCGAGAGCCTGCACCCACAGCTGGAGCCCTGACTCCCCCCCTCCCGCCCCACACCTCAAGCTCCTTCCCCGCCTGGAGCCCCTTCCCGCACACTAAACTCTTCATTTCTGGACCCACCACAGAGCCCGCACCCCCAGCCGGAGCCCTCATCCCTTCCTACACCCCAACCCCCAATTTCGTGTGCATTTATGGCGCACCATACAATTTCCATATCTAGATGTGGCCCTCGGGCCAAAAAGCTTCCCCACCACTGATCTCAAAGCTACACACAAAAGGGTGAACTGTATGGAACTCAATGTATCAACTGCTGCAGGGTGAAGGAAGAAATTGACCCTGTTGGGATTTAATCCCTCGGTTCCTAGGAGTCTGGGTTTACACTGTCAAGCCAATTCCCCTTCATCCTGTAGAAGCATAAAGAAAATCTTTGAGCAGGCACCCAGAGTGGATGCTGGAATGAATGGCTGTGAAAAGTACAGTCCAATTCCAGCTTTCAGAAGTCATGCATACCCGGCCCATGTGTGTCTGGGAGATGACACAGCCACTCGACAGGGAATTGCCTTCCCCTTGATCCTGCTCTCAGGCCATCAGTTCCAACTTCTTTGTGTGTGTGCACACATGGCTCTCTGCCCACAGCATCCTTTTTTGGAGAGCGAACATTTCTGCCCAGCTACTTCCTTCCATTTTAACCAGCCTCTCTCTCTAGACCCAGCTCCTTCCTCTCTGTGGCTCAAATTCTTACAGAGCATTTCCCAGAGCCTCAGGGCTTCGGCCCATGGGTTTGAAAATATTTACCAGAGCTCCACTCCAGATGGCTCCAGCTGAATTTAAGCCCTGTCTCAAAACTAATCCCAGATCCTTCCCCACTGCTTTTCCTTGTTCCGTCCTAATTAACTTCCTCAGCTACCCCACTCCCTGCACATATTCTTCCTTGAACCTCTTCTGCTCCTCCCAGCACCAGCTTCTCTCTCTCCCTCTCAGTTTCACGGTCTGTCCTCAACATAGCTATCAAGCCTTCTGATGGGGAAGGGCATTTAGGCAGATGGCTGCCTCAGGTACAGAGCAGTCACCCACCCTGGGCTGTTGCTGGACATGACAGCATGAGGTGGTCCAAATGTGCTGTGCATTTGCCCAGCCTGTGGTAGCAAACATCTGTCTCCGGGTGGCTGCTCCTCCTGTGTTGTCTGAAGAAGGGGATGGAAAAATACAATCTGTTTATGCAGGGGAAAATAATCCTCCCATGTAGGTGGAGCCTGGAGAAACTCCACAGACTGGAATTGGGGTGCTTGTGCCAACCACGTTCCCTTCTCTGTAGGCTTCCATGGAGGATGTCAGCAGCTGGAGCCAACAACAACTGAAAAACGCTTCCAAAACCTCCCTATTTCTCTTGCTTTCTCCACACCTGGAGTACCAGCTTTGCAGGCACAAACTCCAGTCATGTGGGGAACAGCAGCCACGCTTTAGAATCACAGAATCCTAGGGTTAGAAGGGACCGCAGGGGTCCTACCAAGAGTTCTCCCAAGGCTCAGATCCCTTGGCATATGGAGCAGCAAAGACAAACCAGCCAGGCTGGCTAGAGCCAGAAAGACACTACTGGAAGTTGAACGCTACCCACCATAGGGTCTGTCCCGTGAGGAGCTGTTGAGTGCTTTTGCTCCTAACATGCCTTTGCTGCCTGTTTTTGACCAAAGAGACACAACCTCTTATCTGCTGGGCACAGCCTCCGAGACATCAGGTGGATCAGCAGTCTGATCCTGGGGCAGCTGATTCCCTAGTGTATAGGCGAAGAGGGCTACCTCTGACCCCATAAGCACCAATGGGGAGGGTGCCCTCTCTTTCTGTTCCTCTGACCGCCTCCACAAGTGCAACGGGAACCCTGTAACCGCTCATACCTGTGCATGACATGAACGTACACACACGTGTTTCTGAGCACGCCTACAACAATGGAGCCGGCACGCTGCAGAAGGACTGCTACCCCATTCCCGCACGGCCCGTCAAAGCCGGGCCCCATGTTTCCGCATTCAACGGTGCCCTAGAGTAGCAGCTTCTGCAAGCGACAGATCACATATGCCTCCCGTCTGCACTGCAGCCTCTGGCCTTATGTTAAGCATTAGGCTACTGGAGGAATGTTGTGTGGGTGAGAAAGACAGGAACGAGGGACACAAGGAAAGAGGAGAAGAGGAGAGGTGAGGCGGGGAGGGGAGGAGAAGGGGTGAAAGGAGAGGGGGGCGGAGGAAAGGAGAAATAGATGCCAGCATGCTCTCTTTCAGATTCTCTTTGTGATTGTAGAGGTTAATGGATTCATGCTTTGTCCTTTTAACTCTCCCAGCACTTACATATGGGTCCGGCGTAGAGTAAAGAGAAGTCAATCTCTGCTGTCTGAAAGCCGAGGAAAGGTCAGGAGAAGAATAACTTCAACTGAGGAGGAGGGAGGAGTGTGGGGGGAGGTGGAGAAGAGAAATCTATAAACAACCTGCAGCCCCATCTGCCTCCCAGGCTTCCAGCTTATCACCTCACTCGCTCCTTGTCTCCGCCACTCCGATTTTATTAAGTGGGGATCCAAACTATCCTTACACCAGCCAGCTAATACAGGGACCTAACAAGGTCCCGGTGGGCGCAGAGAGCCAGAGCTTGCCGAGAGCAGCATGCTGCAGGTATACTGGGGAGACGCCAGTAGTAATGGGGCTCTGCTGGGCCTGGCTACACGCGCAATGAGTCAGGCAGCCAGTAGAGGCAAGCTCCCGTTTTGTTGTCTGTCTCGCGGTCTGACACTTATCTGATGACGGTACCTGAGGCGCCACTGTCACATGGTGCATGCAAGGAGCCCCGCTACCGAGCGCAGCTCCTCTTTATCTGAATGATGCAGCTCCCCTGTTGGAAACAGCACACTCCCACTGCTGGGAGGCTTCGCTAGGAGCAGGACTGCAGGACAAATACACTCTCTGCTGCTTTCTCTTAAACTCCAGTCGTGGAAACTTCCTCCTCAGGAATGGTTACAAAGGCACCTTCCTCAGGAACTATCACAGCTCCTCAGAAATTAGTGGAAGTCTACTGAACGCAGCTCCAGACTTCTCTGTGGCACCCAGAGACAGGCTCTGTCTTGTCAGCGAGCGGCCTTCTTAAGTCGTGATGCCAAAGATTCTACAAGGAGCAACAACCTGCCACATGCCACTGATGGGAGGTTAAGTGCCACACGGTGTAGAAATGTAGGAGTCATACTGAGACTCAGAGACACCTGAATAAAGGTTGCTTGGTGGGTGACCGAGACAAACAGAGCTACATGAATGGCATCAGGCGAACAGCACAGAGAGACCTGCATGAAAGGGTCTGGTTGTGATTGGACCATGGATCTGTCTATTTCAAAGACAGCTGGCATTTTGACAGCAGGAGGATGCTCTCAATCACAGGTGGAGGTGCTTTGCTATGTGAGCTTTGTGTTCGGTCTTTGTTCACCACAGTAAATTGGGGACCTGTGTATAAATTCAGCTCACCAACTCACATTAGAGAACAGGATGACTGG
Source organism: Dermatemys mawii (assembly GCA_007922305.1). Classification (NCBI taxonomy): domain Eukaryota; kingdom Metazoa; phylum Chordata; order Testudines; family Dermatemydidae; genus Dermatemys; species Dermatemys mawii. The sequence goes on along the minus strand of ML677376.1, from coordinate 6,258,688 downwards.
CTCCTTACACGCCTAACTCTAAAGTGCAGGAAAAAAGCTGTGTGATCTTGGAGGATTTTAATTTGAATGACATATGCTGGAAGTCTCATGCTACCACTACTAAAACATCCTTGGATTATGTAAATACTATATACGTCAATTTCCTAACTCAAAAAGTGTTGCATTTAACACAAGGGAATTCTATATTAGACCTTGTCTTGACAGATAAAGAGGATCTGACCACAGAACTAAAAATTAATGGTAGCTTAGGTAATCATGACTTGATTACATTTATAATATGCAACCAAAAAAAGTCCAGTACAATAATATTTATAGTTGGCACTTTTAAGGGGCCAATTTCACAAAGCTGAAAACAATTATGAGCTGAAGCAGCGTGGAAGTAGAATTTAATCAGAACATTGTGCATGGTATTTGGGAATTGTTTAAGAACACTTTATGAGGTGCCCCAAAAGCCATAATCGAGGAAGAAGGCTGTACTGGTTAAAAAACTTAGAGCCTTAGAGAGGAAGTGAAGGCAGCTACAAATTTAAAAAATAACACCCATAATATATGGAAGGATGGGGAAGTTGATAGCAATTAATATAAATCAGATGCTAGGAATTATAGAAAATTGACAAGGGAAGCAAAGGGACACAAGGAGAAATTTATGGTCAGCAGAATTAAGGACAATAATAATTTTTTAAAGTATATTAGGAGCAAAAAGAATCCTAACAATGGCATTGGTCTACTACTAGATGGAAATGATAAAATTATCAATAATAATGCAGAAAAGAAAAATGTATTCAATAAATATTTCTGTTCTGTATTTGGGAAAAATACATGATGTAATCATCATTTGATGATGAGAACACTCTTTCCATTCCATTTGTATCTCTGGAGGATGTTAAAAAGCAGCTACTCAAGTTAGACATTTTAAAAATAACTTGCATCCAAGAGTTTTAAAAGAGTTGGCTGAGGAGCTCATTGGACTGTTAATGTTGCTTTTCAATATGTCTTGGAACACTGGGAAAATTCCAGAAAACTGGAACCAAGCTAATATTGTGCCAATATTTAACAAGGGAAACAGGATGATCTGAGTAATTATAGGCCTGTCAGTCTGACATTGATCCTAGGCAAGATAATGGAGTAGCTGATTTAGGACTAAATTAATAAAGAATTAAAAGATGGTAATGTAATTAATGTCAATCAACATGCTTTCATCGAAAATAGATCCTGTCAAACTAAACTGATTTATTTTAATGAGATTATAAATTTGGATGATAAAGATAATAGTGTTGATGTAACATACTTAGACTTCTGTCAGGCACTTGACTTGGCAGCATACGACACTTTGATTAAAAAACTAGAACAATATACAATTAACAGGGCACACATTAAATGGATTAAAAGCTGGCTAACTAACAGGTCTCAAAATGTAATTGTAAACAGGGAATCTTCACTGAGCCATGTGTTTCTAGTAAGGTCTCAGAGGGACTGCTTCTTGGCCCTACGCTATTTGGCATTATTATAAATGACCTGGAAGGAAACATAAAATCATCCCTGATCATGTTCTCAAATGACACAAAAGCTGTGGGAGGACGGCAAATAAAGAAAAGATGGATCACTGACATAGAGCAACTTGGGCTGTTTGGTAAACTGGATGGAAGCAAATCATGCGTGTCTTAATATGGCTAAATGTAAATGTATACACCTAGGGACAAAGAATGTCCGCCAAACTTTCAGGATAGGGGACTCCATCCTGGGAACCAGTGATTGTTCAAAAGATCTGTGGATGGTGGCAGATAATCAGCAGAATATGAGCTCCCAGGGTGACACTGTGGCCAAAACAGGTCACGCATAAATGGAGAATCTCAAGTATGATTGGAGAGATTATTTTACCTCTGTATTTGGCACCGGTACAGCCACTGCTGGAATACTGTGTCCAGTTCTCACATGCATAATTCAAGAAGGATGCTGATAAATTGGAGAGCATTCAAAGAAGAGCCAAGAAAATGATTAAAGGATTAGAAAATCTTGCCTTATAGTGATAGATTCAAGGAGCTCAATCTATTTACCTTAACAAAGAGAAAATTCAGGGGTGATTTGATTAGTCTATAAGTACTTACATGAGGAACACATATTTGATAATGGGCTCTTCAGTGTAGCAGAGAAAGATATAAAACAATCCAATAGCAGGAAGTTGAAGCTAGACAAATTCAGACAGGAAATAAGATGTACTCTATTAACAGTGAAGGTCATTAACATTTGGAACAATTTACCAAGGCTCTTAGTGGATTTTCCTTCACTGGCAATTTTTACATCAAGATCAGATGTTTCTCTAAGACAGCGTCTCTCAAAGATTTATGACACAGCGAAAGGCATCCTCTTCCCCGATGCCTTTCGCAGCCCAGGGGTGTGTCCGCCAAAATGCCGCCGACTGCAAAGCTTCCATTTTCAGCGGCATTTCGGAGAGACACACATGGAACTTCCCATTTCGACGGCGTCACGGCCCAATCCTGCGGTGGCGGCGGGTCACCGCGGCCCCCTGTCGAGGGAGTCGCGCACCCCACTTTGAAGACCACTGCTCTAAGAGATCTGTTCTAGGAATTACGCAGGTGCAGTTCTCCAGCCTGTGTTATACAGGAGGTCAGACTAGATCAGAGGTTCTCAAAGTGGGGTGTGTGGAATTTATTTGCGGGGGGGGGAGGATGAGAGGGTGTGAGAAACTTTAGGAGGAAAAAAACAACAACCGTACTGCGCACAAGGAGGTGCACAGCAATACAAATTTGGCTGCTTTTGGAGGGGCACTTTCTGTGCCCCCTGTGTCTGGAGGAGCTTGCTCTCCTGTGGCAGCCAGAAGAGCTGGCTCTCCGTCTGCGGCCCCGGGGCCGGAGGAGCTGTCATCTCCTGCCCCAGCCTGGTCCCATTGTCCCCATTGACTGGGGGGGAGGGTAGTGTGCCCCTGCTTGCCCTCCCTTGCTTTGGCTGTGCACATTTTTCTCACAGCAGTGAGTAACTAGCAACACTGATTCCTTCAGACATATCAGGCCCTCTGATGGTCTGGTGCATTTGTCTCTAGATGGCGCTGGGCATTTTGATGGTTTTCTGTGAAGTCTGCCTGGCATTATGCAAAGTCTTTGCCATCGGAACATGAATCCGTTTGCCACAACGCATTGTGCACGTTTAATTGTAAGCACGGACCACAACCGCCGCTTTTGCTCTTATTACAACGGATCATCAAGCCCAACTTAAGTGAAAAAAACAAAGAAAAAACAAACGGATTTAAGTGAAGCACCACCGCTGCATCTATCGGTAGATGTTCTTGTGTGGTGGGAGTGTAAACTACTACAGACACAAAGAATGGGGGGCGTGATCCAAAACGTTTGAGAACCACTGGACTAGATGATCACAATGGTCCCTTCTGGCTTAGGCATCTATGAATTAGGAACCCTGTTCATGGGCCATTCAGCAAAAGGACTTTAATAGCTACCAGAAGGAATACTTTGCAACTGACAGATCCATACAGCCTTACTGGCTGGGAGCTCGTATGCCATGCTCTGCCATGAAGCTGGCTGGGAACTCCTAAACCTATCACTAAAGATGCAGAAACAGCCAGTGTGCCTACCGGAAGTACCCATACATCCAACACATTCCTACAGCATTTCCTCTCGGGAGCTCCCCACCCAGGCAGTGCCCCCACACCATTCCCTATGGCAACAGCTGCTGGGATTTCCCCCCCAGCCAGCGTATACACCATTCCCTATAGGGCCTTCCCATCAGGATTATTTACAAGCCCTTCTTGTCTGAACCAAGAATCTCATGCATCTCCTCGCCAAAAGTGGGTTCCTTCCCGTTAGCAGGTTGGCTTTGTTCCATGTTGTAGCGGTTTTAGATTTCTGGGACTAATAAATAACCACCCAGTAGGCAGGAAACATCTGGAGGCATCAAAGGTAAGAGAATGACAGTGGGCCCTGCATCCCCCCTCTGCAGCCCCCAACACACACACTGTGCTCCCAGAGAACGTGTCGAAGAGATGAAATGTAACAAGAATCCGTAGACGTATCCCTGACAGCGGGGACTGGTACGAGAGAAAGAAAGGGGAGACAGGGGCTTGAGGGAGAATATGGCATAAGCCAGGGGTTACCAACCTTTTTCTTTCTGAGCCCCCTCCCCACCAACTTGCTATAGAAACTCCACGGCCCACCTGTGCTGTCACCTGTTTTGCTGTATATAACTCCCCTGAAAGCTGCTCATGGCCCTTCCAGGGGGGCCTGGACCCCCAGCTGAGAACCACTGGTGTAGGCAAAGGCCAGAAGGGGCTCAAGGGACAACAGAGGAGTGAGTTACCCAAAAGAGGGAGGGAGGGATCTGGAGTTCAGCCTGTCTCGGGATTAATCCTGACAGGGATTAGATTTCAGAGGAGAACGATGGAGCCCTCCTGAGCGGTCCATAAACATCCTGAGCAGGCAGTTTCCATGGGACAGGAAAGAGCAGAGCCAAGATAGAAAGGCCCCCTGAAGCATTTGAGGGAGGAAAGGAGAGAGCAAGAGCGAGAATGTCCCAGCACAGCCATATCTATGCAGAGATGGCTGGGCACAGCTCCTGCGCCATGCTCCCACCATGGGGAGGCAACTGAGGAGAAACACTGCCCCGGAGTGGTGAGCTTCTCCCACCCAGCTGCAAACAGAGCAACTCCCAGCGAGCTGCCTTTAATATAATACCCTGGGCAGGTGAGGTGCACTCCCAGGCTGCTGACCGGAATCACTGATGCTTTGGGAGCAGGCAAAGGTGGGCATTTGTGCCTCAACCCCACTGCTCATATGGCAACCTTATAAGAACGGCCACAGTGGGTCAGACCAAAGGTCCATCTAGCTCAGTGTCCTGGCTTCCCACAGTGGCCAATACCAGGTGCCCCAGAGGCAATGAACAGAACAGGTAATCATGAAGTGATCCATCCCTTGTCACTGATTTCTGCTTCTGGCAAACAGAGGCTAGGGACACCATTCCTGCCCATCCTGGCTAATAGCCAGTAGACCTACCCTCCGGGAATTTATCTAGTTCTTTTTTGAACCCTGTTATAGTTCTGGCCTTCACAGCATCCTCTGGCAAAGAAGTTCCACTGTGCATGGTATGAAAAAAAATACTTCTTTTTCTTTGTTTTAAACCTACTGCCTATTAATTTAATTAGGTGACCCTTAGTTCTTTGTTATGAGAAGGAGTAAATAACACTTCCTTATTTACTTTCTCCACACCCGTCGTGATTTTATAGACCTCCATCATATCTTCCCCCTTAGTCATCTCTTTTCCAAGCTGAGAAGTCCCAGTCTTATTAATCTCTCCTCCTATGGAAGTTGTTCCATACCCTTAATCATTTTTGTTGCCCTTTTCTGAATTTTTTCCAACTCCAGTACATCTTTTTTGAGATGCGGCGACCACATCTGCACGCAGTATTCAAGATGTGGGCACACCATGGATTTATATAGAGGCAAGATGATATTTTCTGTCTTAATGCAGAACTGATGGGGGAGAAGAGGAGGCGGGAAAGGGGAGCTGCCGCAACCAGACCTCATCACCCAGAGAAGAGGGTATCCTTCACCCTGCTGGCACACCCCTGCACCGACAGGCCAGCGTGCTCTTTACCTCGGAGAACGGTGAGCTTAGCATGGACGGTGATCTCCCCGTGAGCATTCTGGGCGACGCACTCGTAGATGTTCTCGTCCCTGGGAGTCCGGAGGGGCTGGATCCTCAGGACAGCACCCGCGCTCTCGTCAAATTCAATGGTCTGAGAAAGAAAGGGAGACAGAGGGATTGAGTACAAAGCCCAGGCCCTGGGCATGCTCCGTCTTGCCCACACAGGGGGCAGCCACACACATCGGTCTGCCTACAGCAGCTCCCCCTTCCTGCCCATGATTTCTGCATTTCCCCCTCATGACCTGCCCCAACACTCACAGAAGACTATGACAGTCTTTGCACTCACTTATATATGGAGATATACCTATCTCATAGAGCTGGAAAGACCTTGAAAGATCATTGAGTCCAGTCCCCTGCCTACACTAGCAGGACCAAGTACTGCCCCCTGACAGATTTTTTGCCCCAGATCCCAAAATGGCCCCCTCAAGGCTTGAACTCACAACCCTGGGTTTAGCAGGCCAATGTTCAAACCACCGAGCTTCCCCCCAGAGACCCATCCTCCCTTGCTCAGCTGAATGATCCAGAACACCAGTGAAACGATGAGCCTTTGCAGGAGCATGGGGAAGTGGAGACAGGGGCCACAAAAACAAACTGAAAAATTTGAGCCCCCTCTTTACCCCATCTGCCCAAAGAGCAGATGCTAGAATGTCCCTCCCAGGCCACAGCTGGCTAGCAGGGTAGAGGTCCTGTTGTGAGTCTAGGCTAAGGGTGTCAAAATAGGACTACTGCCCTCTCCTTGCCTTGCCACACACTCTTATTTAGATATTACAAATAAATTGGGTCTGGCCAGGAATGCCAACAACGCTCACCCTGGGCTGTGGTAAACCTTAAAAAAAACCCAAAATGGGTGGGGATAGGGGAGGTGTATTTAAATAGCTGGCTGCACTGGAGAAATGTCAGGTTAAAAGGGCCAGTCCAGCTTGTGTTTCTTGGTGGATAGGAAGAAGCAGCTTTATAATATACACTTAAAAAGAAGAAACACATTTGCCAAGTCTCCTCTCATTTTGCAAAAATCACACAGCTTAAGCCTCCCAGCTGTTAAAAGGCTGAGAACTCACAACTCCCCCGCCCTCCCCTCACACTTTTATTGACGTCTTAGAACATTCATGTAACAAAGTTGCTTTATGTCTGCTTTGCTCTTTTTACATACTTACACACGCAAGAATGCCTAACATAATCAGCGATGTGACAACTATAGCATGTGTCGATGTAACTGAGCTAACTCTGATTTAGCTAGCTCCAGTAACAAAAGCAGTGAAGCCACAGCAGCATGGACTTCAGCATGGGCTATTTGCTCAAATCGTATGTAAAAAGTATGCAGGGTCCCAGGTGGGCTTGTAAAGACCATGCTGCCGCAGCTAGATCAAAGCTAGCCCAGGTACGTCTATACCTACAGCAGTCACGCCTCTGACCGCAGCCGCGTGGACACACACAGTTCCAGATTGTCACTTACCTCAAATCTCTGTGAGTTCACTTTCTTCCCCTTCTTGTTCCAGGTGACCCGGGGCTTTGGATCCCCAGTTGCTTGGCATACAAAAGAAGCCACGCCCCCTGACACGCCAATTTGGTCCACTGGTTTTTTAATGAACTCAGGGGGACCTTAAAAAAGAAAAAAACAAAAAACAAACAGTAGGCAAGCCCTTATAAGTAGCAGTCATAGTCAATAAAAATCCACCACTGCTTACAGCTCTCTTCCTCCAAGCATCCCAAAACAAATGAAGCCTCCCAGTACCGCTGGCAGGGGAGTTTCCATCCTCCCTGTTTTATATATGAGGGAACCGAAGCACAAAGAGATTAAGACCCTCCACCCTGCAGTCAAATACTTGTGCTTATGCAGAGTTTTGTTGATTTCAAAGGGAGTCCACACACATGCAATGGTGGGTTCAGGGGCAGAAAGTCACTAGCAGAGCTGGGGAGTTACCACAGAGCCTGTCAAACACTAGTTTCCAAGGAGACATCTTCCTTGGTTCTGTCCTGCCCCTCAGTTTCCAAAGGGGGCACCTGTTTCTTTGTTCCATGGCTGCTTTACTCTCTTTCTGGTGACTTAGAAGACAGAACTCAAATATCCTGTGAAACTTTACACCAATCTGTTGGCTTATCTCTATATACAATGCTATAACTAGGGGGGACACAGAGCCCTTGGAATAGGGGAAGAATGGAGGACATAGGTATGGGAGAAGTGGCGCACAGAGGTGAATAAAGAGAATCTAGCTAGGCATGGGGAGAAAAGGGAGGGGAATAGAGGTTCACCCAGATCCCTTGGGCATGGGGAACACTGCTATGGAGGGAATGGGGAGCACACAGAGCCCTTGCCATAGAGACAAAGAATGTAGGACAATGGTATGGGGAGGGAGGAGGACAAGGCATATGGCAGGAGGATTGGGGGGGGGGGGACACTGAGAGCCCCTGGCATCGGGAAGAGGGTGAGGCGCAGGGAGTCCCTGAAAAAGAGGGAGCTAGGAGGGTGGAGCTTGTGGGGAAAAAGGAGGGATGCAAGGAGAGACTGGTGCGTGCAACATGCTTAACCTACAGAAGCTAGGACGTGTGTGACCCATTTTTGTGTGTGTGCACGTATATGTGTATTTTTACACACACATACACGTATCTCCGCACGTTGGAAAAGTGAGTTGACAATGCAGAGCAACCAACCAAATTCATCACCACTTGAAACAATCCAGTTGTCAAAACTGAGCGCGCACAGCCAGAGTTTGCAGACTGCTCCTGCAGCTTTCCCCCAAGAGACTCTGCAGGCTTTTAAACCCAAAACCAGGAGCTCTGCGCAGCTCAGAGAGGAATCCAAAAAACCCTCAAATGCCTCTCGCATCCAGCTGCTCAGAGATGCAGGGATGCTAGACAGAAAAAAACAAAAAAACAAACACTCACAGCTGCAGGCTGGGTTTTATCTGGCAGGGAGCCAAGGACATGACACTCCAACCTTCAGCAACCCCTTCCCTAGCCAGTGACTCCCCTCTGAGCCTGATACCCTTCCAGAGCACTTCTGGAGGAAGAGGGGAAGACAGGGCAAACATTACCAGCAAGGAAAGAGTCCAGGGGCTTCTGGGTGGAGGAGGGCTAGACAAGGAGGAGTCTATCTAGAACAGTGGTTCTCAATCTACTAACCACTGTGGACCACAGTATTACCTGGACCACAGGTTGAAACCCCCCCAACACACCGCTATGCCCAGCCTGACCCCGGATCCTGCTGTAGGAGGCTGGGTGGGATCTCCGAACCCAGATCCTTCTGTAGGGGGCCAGGCAGCAGCCCCAGCCCTGGACCCGTTGCCCTTTAGCACACAGCTGGGCATTCCAGCTCTAACCTGCTCTCCCAGCACAGTTTCCTCTAGTCTAGTTAGTTTAAAATTGACTGAAATATTTGAATCACAAGGCCACAGCTGTGTTCAAATAAAATCACTCAGATCATAAAGTTGCCGTCTGTTATTCTTGTGGAAGGAGACCACACAACTGTGAAATGTGCATATTTATATGTACATATTCAGGGTCTATAAAGCAAGATGCAGACAGCCTAGAAAAAGAAAAAGAAAAGAGAGAGAGAGAGAGAGAGAGAGCGCACGCGCTTCAGAAAAGGGTGAATGGAAGCCCAGGAAAAGTCCCTGGTGAACTACAGTGATCTAGCGTAAAGAGGAAGTGCCCTCTTCTCCTTCCCAGCTCTGTTTCTTTGCTGGGAAACTGGCATATAAATAAAAAAGTGTGTGTGACGGAATCAAGTGTTTGTTTCCATGATGACAGTAAATACAATTTGTTGGAGCTGTTTATGTCCTGCTGAATGCTGTGTGCATTAGATTTATAAATATCTAAATCTATATTTAGAGAGGTCACAGAGTTGCTTTTGCACTGTTACAGCTCAAGGTTGTCAGAAAGTCCTGTTGGAAACTCCTGCATTCAAGAATTTGCTTGTGAAAATCTGCTCTGGGCTAAATCTTAAATGCACAGTCTCTGCCCAAGGCCTTATCTCTTCCCCCATCCCCCTGCCTCCTGAGTTAAAATCTGAAAAGCCCACACAGGTCAACTTTTGAGCTGTACCAATGCAGCTGAAAAGGCCAAGGGTTTCTTAAAGACATCAAAGTTACACACTAGTCTTGGAATCAGATTCTTTACTAAAATTAAAAATCTAGTTTGTGACTAAGTGTCCATAATATTGACTATTACTTTAGAAGGCAAGGTGATCTAGTTATTAGAGTAAACTACTGGGAGCTAGGACTCTCTGGTTCTACTTCTGGCTCTGGGAGGGGAGTATGATCTAGTAGTTACAGCGCAACTGAGAACTTGGACTCTTAGGCTCTATTTCTGGCTCCATCATGGATTCACTGTATGCTCATGGGCAAATCACTTAATCTTTGGCTCAATTACCCTGTAATCTGGGAACAAATTACCTGCCTTGCATGGTAGTTGTGCTGCTAAATTACATATAAAGCGTTCCCTACAAATGGAAAGAAAATCAGTTCAAGAGGAGTTACTGTTTCTAAAACTCTGGGTCCCTCAGCTCCAGCCTCTGCCTCTAATCTCTGCTAACCACAGCACCCACGCTGATTCCCACACTGGTCACAAAGGTGCCACCTACCCCAGTCAAGCACATGAAAGTGTTCTCCCCTTGTCATATGAAATAGAAATGAGGCTGCTACAGAATTCCCACATGCTGCCCTAGAGAGTCAAAGAATCCTAGGGCTTTGGTGCAGAATTCAGATCCAGCTTGCACCAGAATATGCAAGGTTTTGGTTAGAGTCCCTGATATATTGTGGAAATGACTCTGGGAACCTTCATAACACACAGGTGCTATATGAAAGTAAAAAGATATTAGTACAAGCAACCAGAGGGTCTGTGCATTTCTTTTGACATACAAAGACTGATTTGAAGGATAGGGGGCGGTCATTCTGAGACACTCATTTTTCCAGACATCCCTCTTAAATTCGAGGAGGTTTTGTATCATTTCAACAATCCTCCCAAGTGGTCACAGATGACTGGATGGAAACACGAAAGCTGTCCCCTCACTGACCTGGTCCTGGAAAGCCACAGCGAATCTTACCCACCGCCTGATGCTCCTTGGGAGCAGGGCACAAGGGATTTTTTTCCCCCTCTGTTTGCTGATTTAAAAACCTCAGCTCACTCTGGGAGAGCCTGAATCAAACAGGAGGGGAAGATGCTTGGATTCAAAGAAACATCCTATTAGGAGAGGCCGCTTGTGGGGTTTGTTGCCCAAGAGATGAGGCTGCAAAGGCGCCCGCTGTGTACCTGTGATTTTGTTTTTGCACCGCTTCATGGAAAGCTCATCAACCGAAGCAGAACCTTCCATTCCAATGAAGGCACGCCCACCTCCTACTCCCTTCCCCAAAGAAACAGCCAGGGGCAACCAACACACGGGATGTTGACAGCGGAAAGCAACTAAACCTTTAGTTCCTGCTCTGACTGCGTTCGGGTGGAGGCAAGGCACTTGCCTCCTCCCTCTTTTTTGGAGCATGGATGCTATCCCTCTGACCCTGTCCCCACCCTGCCCCCAAGCATGTTCTGTTCTTATCTCTCGATTCAGGATCACTGCCTTGGCCAACACCACCCAGATGCCTGGCAAGTACATTCTTCCCATCACCAACATGGTGACTCTCTCTCTCTCTGGCTTGACCTCCTCTAGCACGTGGTTAAGTGGGCTCTTCAGGCTCCTGTTGAGAAAGGAGCTGACCAATGTGCAGCATCACCATTTTTGAGCCTGCGCTGGGGCCTTTAGGTTTGGAATCTTAGCTCCCAGGCACACATGGGCTTAAGGGACGTCTCCCTGGAGAGGCATGACAAGGTGTCACTTCTGGTGGCCTTAGAAAGTTAAATGGCTCAATGGTGGAAGCACCACCAACTTCTCTCTCTTTGCTCAGTTCTTTCACGAGGCACCTTAAAGGAAAAGCTCTTAGCTCATCTTTTGCAAAGCCCTTGCAAGAACAAGCCACCTCCTTACTACACATGCAAGCTAAGAGAGGCTTAGGAACTTTGCAGCGAAAAGGAACTTGAGGGAAGTTATCTAATCCTGTAAATCTGGAAATGCTGCCATGAGGCATAGCAAGTGATGAACTGGGGAAGAGGACAGGCCTGGGTATGCTTGTCTGAAACATCAGAAACTGAAGAGCAAGAGAGATTGAAAACGCAGAGGTGATTTAATAAGGCAGGCGAAATTAACATATCTGAACTGACAGCCCAAGGAACCGAATTTAGTTGCTAAATCACTCCACCAAATCTTGCCTTCCTCTTTCCTGTCAAAGACGGTCCTCAGATGGACACAGCAGCCCTGCAGCTGGGATCTTCAAAGGGTAAAGAGGACAAGAGAAATATTTAGCCCAAGAGTTCAGAGTCTTTTGTTTGTAAATATAATGGATGCAGAACGTGCTTCCTCACATCATCTCAACAACATACTCCAGTCATGAGCTGGTTGTACATGCATCCAGGGTTGAGAAGGAAGTTTGGTCGCCTCCACCCTGTTGAGGCAGCACATAAAAGTGCCAGCCTGTGATGAAGGTGTTTGGGGATGTTAGCATCTACCCTGCTCGCTCAGAATTGGATGGGAACCACCAACTCTGTTCATAAAGGTCATCCAACAGCTGTCAGAAGGGAACAGCTTTTGGTCACTACCAGCATAGGCTGGACCTGAACCAGTGACCTTAATTAGAACCTCATACTGATTGCCATAGACAGCACTATGTTATCAGGAGAGCTTTTCAACAGGAAAGTTTCAACATACTGCCGCCTGTCACGGAGGTGGATTAACTGCGCTGATGGGAGAAGCTCTTCCAGTGGTGGAGTAGTATCTTCACTAAAATGCTACCATAGCACAGCTCTGTAAACGTAGACCTGTGCCTCAAGTTAGACTCATTCTCTAAGAAAATCATGCCAACCTTCCAGATCAATTCTTTGAGACACTCCTGCTGACCTAGGCTAAAACTCCCTTGGATTCTGGATTATTTAGGAAGACAGTTCGGAAGACGTGTAGAGGGGTAAGGAGACAGAACACCACAGCGCTCTCTCTCTCTCCTATATACGCTACGCTACCATTTCCCACCTTCCAGAACAGCACCTGCCCTATGCTGAGGAAGTCTCAGTGTACAGCCCCGCTCCCCGTGGAAACAGGACTGGCCAGAAGCTGAGGAGACCAAGTTTTAAGGGGACCCATATCTTCTTGCAAACGCCCTCTCAACGGAGAATGGAGGGGAAAGAAACAAGTCCGCACCCCACCACCACCAGGAGGAAGAGGCAACCCCATCCTAGAGCAAACTATGCCCTCAAACCATTATGGATGCCTTGTATGGATGCCTCTTTAAAGGCTGAGGAGATGGGGGGAACATGGGACCTGATGCTCTTTTCTGACAGTTGCCCATTCCCCCTTCCTTCTCCAGGCAGAGAGAGTCCCCTCCACCCACCCAGCCCCGGGTCCATCTGAGAATTGTCTCAAGGGTAGAGCCCAGGGAAAAGGCTGGAGCTGTCAGGAAAACAGAAGCAAAACGAAGGTCTGGACTGCTCCGTCGCTATAGTAACCAGCCCACTGCTCTTCTCTTTACACAGGCCTGGCTTACTTCCTCTCCTCCTCAGGTGCAAAGCCGGGGGGAGTGCGAATCTTTCTAACGTCGCTGAGGGCAGGACGGTACCTCACCCTGCGGCCAGCTCCCCGCTCCTGGGGAAAACCCCTGTTGGCATCAAGGGCTGCCCACAGAGAGAGAATAGCAGCACCACCAGCTTGAAGGCAGATTCCACGGGAAGGTCCCTCGGCTGGCAAACTTGCTCCCCACATGCTGCTCTACCTTTCCCCTTACCCAGCTGCTCAGGGAGCCTTCCCTTCCGTCTCACTGACCTGGTTCTGGGATGGCCAGGAGAGGCAAAGAGCAGATGGGGAAGAGAGAAAGAAGGTAGTGCAGCCAACCATGCTAAGATGGTTACCAGCAGGGAGATCAGGCCATGCTCTGTCTGAGCCTAACAAGGGACTTTTCAAAACACCCATCTCCGTGTTGTTGCTGTTTCCTAGATCTGGGAGGAGGTGGGCAGCTCTGGCTGACTGTAGGCTGGAGAATTCGTCTTTGCATCGAGCGTCAGCTCCCTCCATGCTCCTCCGCCTCCAGGAAAGTGCCACAACAATGGACAACAAGTCAAGGCAAACAATTTATTCTTTCAGCCAGCCCTGGGGCAGAGAGCAACATGAGCTTGGCTGAAAGGGGTCCCTCGCCCACAGCAGCAAAAAAAATCAATGGAGACAAAAGAAAGCCAGTTACAAAATGTATATTTTAAAAGCTTTTACCTCCACTTTCCAGGGCCCCCAGTCTCTGCAGTCAGCATTGTGATGGAGGCCTACGCTCCAATCATGCTGACCCAAGGAGCCTGCATGTGGGGACACCAGATTTCAACTCCTACCCATGCCGGTGACAGAACACTCAATTATCCCCCAGCATGAAGAACTGAGAGAGAGAGAAACTAGAATACTGTACCAGAGACTGCCTGGGAAGAAAGCAAGAGCATAGGAAGGAACAGACATGCAGCCCGAGCAGCTAAGGCAGGGGTGGGCAAACTATGGACCATGGGCCCCTCCTGCCCGGCCCCCGAGCTCCCGGCTGGGGAAGCTCCCTGCGGCCCCTCCCCCGCTGTTCCCCCACCCCCTCAGCGCGCCGCGCGGGAAGTACTCTGGCCCATTGCTCCTGCCGGTGGTGTTGCGTGCTCCTGCGGGGCAGCGTGTCTAGCACCCGCGGACCGCGCAGAGCCAGATAAGGGGCAGGGGGTCCCAGAGGGCGGTCAGCAGGGACAGGGAGTGGTTGGATGGGGCGGAAGTTCTGGGGCGGTGGTCAGGGGACAGGGAATGGGGATGGAGTTGTATAGGGCATGGGAGTCCCGGGGGTCTCTCAGGGGGCAGATAGGAGTCAGGGCACTCAGGGGACCGGGAGCCGGGGGGACAGATAGGCGGTGGGGTCCTGGGGGGGCAGATAGGGTGGGGGGTCTCGGGAGTGAGCGGTCAGGGGACAAGGAGCAGGAGTGGTTGGATGTGTTGGGGATTCTGAGGAGGTAGTTAGAGGGCAGGAAGTGGGTGGGGGGGATGGGGGCAGGGCCAGGCTGTTTAGGGAGGCACAGCCTTCTCTACCCGTCCCTCCGTACAATTTTGGAACCCTGATGTGGCCCTCGGGCCAAAACGTTTGCCCACTCCTGAGCTAAGGCACAGCCAATTGATCAAAAAAGTCTCCCCTCAATTGAGGTCCTTAAAATAACTTGGCGTGGCCCTCACAGACTCCGCTTCACTGGACATTTTGCACTGGGTCAGCTGTACCAGTGAACAGATAACCATATAGATACTTTCTTCTCCATATTCTTGTATCAGTTGCCATACAAAGTACATGTCTCCATGAGAATAATGGGTCAAGGTGAGGTCGGGATGTGCTAGCAAACTCCTGCTCGGGGAGTGGGGGGGTAAAAGGTGCTGGAACACTAGGGAAAAGATGATGTAGAAGGCCGGTTTTGTGGATAAGTCACTGGACAGAGACAGGGAAAACCCGGATTCATTTCCTGACTCTATCACTGTCTCCCTTTCTCTCTCTCTCTCTCTGTGCTTCAGTTCCCAACTGTAAAATGGAAATAATAATCCTTCATTTCTCTCACCCTTTGCCTGCCTTGCCTGTTAGACTCTAAGCTCTTTGAGGCAGGGACTATCTCTCACAATGAGTCCGCAGAGTACCCAGCACAAGTGTGGGGGGGGCCCTCACGCAACACTCACGATGCAAAGAATAACGAATAATAGTCAACCACAATCACTAGAGCCAGCAATGCAGGGACTCTCCCCAACGTCAAACAACTTCACGAAAACAGAAGGACGTTCTGGCATCTCCCACCTGTAATTCTAACGGGAGCATCTCCCTTGACAAGCCGGTGCTCGCTCACTGCAAGCGTGATAAGGAAGGAGCCAGGCTGCACCAGGAAGAGTTCACTCCAGACAGCAGAGGAGTAAAAACATTCTCCTTTCCCTTTGTTCTTGCTGGGCTGAAACCTTCTGCTGATTTAGGGAAACACTCGCTCTATTTTCACAGCTGCCAACAGCTTTATGATTAGAAAAGGCGTTTCGCCCCCCACCCCCCCCAGTAACTAGATCGCCATGCGGCAGCTTTAATCTCCACTTTTAACACATCTCTCTGAGTTTGTGATCCAGGTGCCACTAAATATTGCATGGATGTTTGCTGACTTAGGCAATGGCACCCACACCCACTGCCTGTTTTGGGGGGGTGTGCTAGATACATACACCCAGGGCTTGAGGGAGAAAGGGCAGAGACAGAGCTGAAGTGCTAGGGCAGAGAGACAGGGAGGGTAACGGATGGTGGGAGTGGAAGAGAGAAGAGAACTATATGGGAATGTAGAAAGGAGTTGTGTAAAAACAAAGAGAGAAAGGAGAGCTAGAGAAGTAAAGGGTGAGTATAGAGGATGACAAAGAAAAACGGGGCTAGTGGGGGAGAGACCAACAGGGAGAATTTAAAGGGACCAGGTAAGGGAACTGCATAGGGACAGCAAGTGAAGAGCAGAGAAAGAGAACAGACAAAGGAGGAAAGCTAAGGAGAGGTTAATTTAGGAGAGAGGAGCAGATTTAAGACAGATGGAGAGCAGGGGAAAGAGAGAATGCGACGTTCGAAAGGGAGACTGTTCAAAGCACCAGCGTAAGGCAGCGGAGGTTGGGATGGAGACAAGAAAGCTGTATCCATAATTTACATTTCTCTGCATGAGAGAAATGAGAATTGCAGACTGGAGCAAGACTGGTGCAGGGTGGTGTCTCTATGGAGATGCTCAATGAGACTGAAAATACCCCTCAGAGAGCTCCTGCTGAGACTTGTGTTGCCTCGAAATCCACAGTTTTACTGACAGATCCTTTATTTTTTCAGGTCTGCTTCTCGGTGCCTCGCAAATAAAATTAAAAAGAGAGCTTTCTGACAGAACAAACAAACAGGGAGTGAATTATATTCCATTTCCCCGTCAATACCTTCTCCCCAACCTAGTCGTCTTATCATCATAAAAAGTCCATTAGCAGTAATTGGGGAAGCAGCAGGATGCGGGGCCGCTCTGTGAAACACAAGCAGGCTCGCTCACCAACTGGCCTTTTCTGGGAAGACAGACAGGATAATTATAGTCTGCAGGCAGAGAGTTCCTCTGACTGCCAGTGCTTCTTGGCTTCTTTCAGGAAGAGGGCTGATGGTGGGGGGGGGGGGGGCGTGAGAGCGAGCTGAGACATTTTGTTAGAGGTAACATCTTTCCCTTGCTATCCACTGGCACTGGCCCAACAAGCCCAAGCAGCTGTTCCGCTTGCCCTTAGCCCAGCCCTCCTGGGCTGCAGCCTCTGGCCTGTCCTTCCACAGGGAAACACGTCATGTGACGAGCTCCCTTCTCTCCCCCTACCCTCTCCATCCCCCACAGGTTTCCACAGATAACGACACAGCAGCGGGTCAGAAGAAGGTGGTTTTGCCCCTATACACAGAGGACGAGAGAAAGGAGGAAAAGACAGGCCAGTCAATAAATGGTTCTTGTCCCACCATGCCATGTGCTAGCCACTGATGAGTCACCACAGGATCATGGCTACTGTCAGCCATGTCCATCCTCCCTCCTGTGCTGTTCACTCTGACCGTTCATAGCAGAACAGGCATTGCAGCACTTTAACTTTTGTCATGAGTTTACTTAGCACATTTTCAGAGGCTATGGTACATATATTGCCACTGGGATAATCTTTGTAAGGCACTCAGACCTGATACTTCAGAGGAAAGATGGGCTCATGGTTAAAACACTGGACTGTGGACTCAGGAAAATTGGGTTCAGTTCCTTGCTCTGCCACAGACTTTGGGTAAGTCTGTACCTCAGTTTACCCATCTGCAAAATGGGGACAATAATCCTTCCTTGTTGTCTATTTAGAGAGCAAGCTTCTATGTACAGCACCTAGCACAGTGGGACTCCAGTATCAGTCATGGCCTCTCTGTACTACTGCCATGAAAATATTACTAAAAAGAATTAGATTGGATACATGTATGGGGCAAGAAGGGGTTCAAACGTCTTCTGAAACATCAAGTATCAGGTACTGACAGAGGCAGCATCCCAGCCTTGGGGTGCTGATGCTCAGATCCAGTACGGCCATTGGGCCTATGGATGATTATTTAGGTGGCATGGCTGGGCTCACAGGGATACAAAGTTCATAACAACAAACGCTCGGCATTTGTATAGCATTTTAGACCCACAGAGCTCAGGGGCTTAACAGGGCAGGGGATGTAGAGTTATCCCATGTTACAGGACTGGCCCAAGGTCACACAGCAGGTCAGTAAAGAAAGTCTGATGCTTCACTTCTGCCAATGTGAATCCAGTGTAACTCCATTTTAATGTAAAACTGGTGTGAGGGGAAAATAGGCCCCACATCTCCAGTCTCCTGATGCGGTCCTCTACTCACCAGGACCACACTGCTGCCCCGTGTCCTCCCTCTCTAATCCAAATACGATCCCTTCCAGCGTATCACTTTACAATCTAAATGGATGACACAGATTGGACTCAAATATACTGGGTCAGCCAGAGAAAACAGGCTAGTGACAGCCGTTTTAATGACACGGGTTAATGCTGATGGAACTGTAGCTTAAGGGTGTGACAGGGAAGTGCGGCACCTAACCCACGCTGATAAAAGGGGGAGTTCCAGGCATGGGGGCAGCGTGGAAGAAAGCACCAGTGGTTGAGAAGGAGAGGGGCAGAATTAATATGGAGCGAATGGGGAGAGGCGTTGTCTAGCGGATAGAGCAACGGGAGTCTGATGACCTGGGTTCTAGTGTAGACTAGACAGGTGACCTTGGCTAAGTCACTTCCCCTTGCTGTGCCTCAGTTTCTTCCCCTACCCTCTGTTTTGTCTATTTTGACTGAGCGCTTTTCGGGGACTTGGACTTCCCTAGGCTCATGTACAGGGCCTAGCACACGGGAATCCCAGCCTCGGCTAGGGCCTCTACGGGCGACAGTAAATACAAATAAATAAAGCTATGAGAGCAAAGAAGTTGGTGCTGAAGACAGCAGCTCTCTGGGCAGGAGCCTTGCTAATGCTCTCCTCGCTCTGCTCTTAAGGAGATCTGGAGACAGGCAGCCAGGAAGCACCTTCTCATGCCCAGCAGTCGAAGCGGATAAGCAATGCTGTCATGTAAGATAGCAGCCCTGGAGCCAAGCACTGAAGGGCCAGAAAGCATGGGAGCACATGTTGCTGGAGCGGCATGGCAGCCCAGGGCCCCATAGCCGGGAAAGTGCTTTCAATCAACTGTAACAACATCACATCCGATATTTGTCCACTAGCTCAGTAACAAGGCGTAACGAGCCAGAGCAGAGGGACAGCTAGGCACCAGAGGAGCTATCTGGCCATTTAATGAGGCCTCCTTGTCCATCACCGTCATGATAACTCTCATAGTCTGTTTGCAATGGAAACCAACTGGCTTATCGATTTCAGTAGTGGCTTTAAGGCGGGAGGCTCTTCTCTCCCATCCCTGCCCTAGCTTCCTCAAGGGCCAGCTTGATCAAATGGCCTCCGCTTAGCCTTGGCTGCCTAGAAAGGTTCAGTCTGCCCACAAGCCAGGGAAGAGGCAATCAGAAAGAACCTAGCCCTTTGGTCAGCATCTGCTGCTCTGTTTGAGTCATTAAAGGAACTGGAATCTGCACAAGACACCAGAGCACAAAAACCATCTCCCGTGGGACAAGCCTGAAAGCTTAACAAGAGAGGATTCCAGACCCCCGCATAGGGTCCATGCCATCCTAATATAGCCCAGCCAAAGTCCCGAGCACTAGAAAGTGACAGTGTAGTCAGCTTTGATGGTGCTACCAGATTCCACCCCTTCTCGTCCTTACACACAGGAAACCCAGTGTTGAAAGAATATGACCAGGCAGGCCCGTTCTGATTAGTAACTTAATGATAACATGAACTTTTTTTCAAATGTAGAAGCCTGGCTGCCTTCCACTCCCTGCCGATCCCATCCCGAAGTGGCTGCATCACAGTGGTAGACGAATTATCCCAATTAGGTTAGATGGATAAGAGTGTTTGGGGACCCTCTGGGATAAAAGAGGCACTGGATAAACGCAAGATTACTTCTGATAACTCTATTCTTTCGCTCCTGTAAATAAAGCTATCTGAGCTCTCCAAGGAAAAGGATCTCCATTCTCATACTTCCAGTTCCCTTCCACATAGCCTTACAGTTCCAACACACCTGCGTGCCTGTTACATTCCCACAAAACTAAGCAGCATTTCTTCGGTTGCAGACAGGCAAGAAATTTCACCATCACCTCACTACCCAGGGAGAAAGCCAGGGACAAGGCATAGGATCCTGAGTCTGTTCCCAAGTCTGCTGCGTCACTGCCGTGTCACCTCAGACAAGTGACTTAGGTCAGCGCTTTCCACTGATTTTTGAGGTACCTCCATTTTAGATACCCAAACTTTGAGACAACGGATCTGGAATGTCTTGAGTCAGCTTCAACCAGAGTTCTGGGAGCAGCTCCACACGCACGACAAGCTGGCCTAAGGAGCTTCTAGCTGGGAACATGGATATGGAAACACCCAGAGTCAGTGAGCGCTTTAAGAATGCAGGTCTGTGATGGAGGATTCACCCCACATACACCAGGGAAGGTTAATATGGGCCTGAGAAGTCAATGAAGCTGGCTGCTCATGCGTGGAAGCTGGACAGGCCTAATCTGAAGCAAAGCCCAGTTGGGGGAGAGCAGGGCTTGTGGCCAGAGAGGGCTGGGTGAGCCCAGCTGAAAGAGGAGACAGGCTACTCCAGCAACCTGAATGGAAGCAGGGCCCCTGAGGAGCTGTAGCTTATCTGAACCCCTGAATCAGGGGAGGAATGAGCCAGCCCCTGGGCTGTGAGTTTAATCAAGGCCCAGGAGCGCATGATTAGACCGGAGGGCAGCCTAGAGGTGTTGTCGAGGTGTTCAGGCCCAGTGAGGCCGGCATATTGTCAGGCTGCCCGCTGAGCCCAGTCGAGCTGAAGTTTGATTTCATTTACATTTATTCTGGGCTTTGCCCAGAAGAGGCAGGACTCTGCAAAGTGGTCTTGCCATAGGGCCAGGACGCCCCACTATGGCCACAGCTGGCCAGCAGACAGTGGCAGCTTGGTCAACAGAAGCATTCTTCTGCCAACCTACCTGCATCTACACCTGGGATTGGGCTATGGCCCTCTGGGGGTGGGAATTCTTTACATCCCCGAGAGCTGTAGCTAAGGCGACCTAAACGTTGGGTGTAGACAAGACCTATCTTTCACTCCCATTCCTCTGGCGTTCAGATTTTTACTACTTCCTTGTGCACAAAAGGAGGCAAAAGAAGAATCCAGATAACAGCACTAGCAGAGAGACAGAACATAGGAAGACAGTCTCAGGACAACTACAGGCTCAGTGCACCAGTCAGGTCCAGGGGTTAAGTCCATGCTAAACATAACAGAGAAAAACTAGTGGACTTTCTCCTGATCAAGCAACCTAATGCAGAGGAGAAAATCTTTGCCGTGCATGTTCAGGCTCACTTTCCCGTCAAGTCACAACACGGAGGAAACTGATGTACTTGTCTCTCAATACAGAGAGAAGCCGCATCAAATTAGCCCAGAACACCTGTCCTCCCCAGGGTAGAGATAGGGAAGAGGAGGTTCTCTCATTGCAGGGCAGGTTTCCATAAAGGATCTAAACCTGCCAAGAGCCGGAGGCGCCATGTACTGGTGGAGGGTTAATAACTCCTCTCCAGAGACCTGGGGTAAAGTGTCTCTTTCATTAAGCTGAAGAAGAGGATACTGGAATTAGAGAATCATGTATCTGATGCTGTGAGGTACCGACCATCCTCAGCTCCCACGCAGGTCAATGAGAGTTGAACGTACCAGAGACCTCACGGCTTGGGACTCACTAGCTGGTGTCAAGGGCTGGTCTCAAGGTGACCTTTAATAGGTGGGAAAACGTAAGAACAGTTTAAGAATGTAATGTAAGAAATGTAAGAAAGTTACATTCCCTTGAAAGATTCCAGGCAGACCTATCAAAGGCTAGGATGAGTATTTGGATGAGTCCCCACTCTTAACTGAAAGCAAAGACTAATTTGTAAATAAAGTTATAAATTAGAAGGGGGATGGGGGAAGACAGTCAAATTAATTGATTTTCTTGATTAAAAAAAGCCAACCACATTTCACAAGCCCTCAAAGTCTCCCCACTTCAGAGGTTGTAAGGGGGAGGTGGGGGTGGGAAGCCGCTCTCATTAATTATGCAGAAAATGCAAAAACGATCAGCATCCTCTGGATGAGTTTAAAACTAGGAGAAAACCCTTTCAGAATGGGGAGAAATTACTCCCCAAGGCAGCTGAAATTTCTCTTGTAACTTCAAAGGACAATAAATTATTCAAATAGCTCACACCATTCCTCTCTGGTGCTCTCTCTCCCCTTCTTGATTTTATGCTCCTGAATCAATTAAAGCTTTGGAGGACTTTGGAGAAACTTTCTAGAATGATAAACTAGTTGGGGGGCCGCGCGCGGGCCTTTTTTGATATAATCTTTTTTCTTCCCTTGGCCCCTGAAAGAAAATGTCAGAGCTGGCACCTGCTTCAACCCTGCCCAGCAAATCTCTGACACTTTCTCATCAATAACAGCAGGATGAGTCATCCTAAACTCCACTTGGGAAGAGATCAACCCATATTCTCCATCCCAACCATCCAAATAATTCATTGCAGCGTCACCTTTCGCAGGAATACTTGCAAGTCTCTCTAACAACACCCTGTAGCACTTTTTCCCAGGAAGAGTAAGACACAGATTAGTTGTGATCTTTGCTCCAGCCCTGGAGCATTCACGGAGTCCCTGCCTCGGAGGCCTTGCCCCAAAGAGTTTGCAGTCTACACTTACAAGACAAATGTTGGGAGACGAAAAAGAAACACAAGGAGATTAAATGACTTGCCTGAAGACACACAGCAGGTCAGTGGCAGAGCTCCTCGCTCCCACACCAGTGCCCTGTCCATCAGCCCACTTGGCTTCCCCACAGGGATTGTTCCACCATTCCCTGACGCACCTCCCCCTGGCAGAGGCAAGGAGTACCGCTCCCACTTCATTACATGCTGAGAGAGTTGAACCAGCACTTAAATTTGTAATGAAAGGGCTGTCGGGGCTCCAGCAATTTTTTTTACTTCATTAACTGACGTGGCAAGCCCAGAGGTGCCAGGCCTATGAACTGCCAAGCCTAGAGGTGCTCCAGCCCTAGTACAAACTAAGCACCATGTTTAACAATGCTATCGCACGGCTCAGCATTTGGAGCTAGCGCACGAGTCAGATGATGGACTTTGCAGTTGGTTGGTTTTTTTTAATCTGTTGACTGTTTCCAGATGTGAACAATCTACCAGATGTGAACAATCTAAAAAGTTCAAGGCAGCGGTCCATGCAAAGAAGATAGGATGGCTTCCTCCGAGACAGGAGCTGGGGGGACGCACTGATTAGAGAGCAGGGTAGAGGTCTTGCCCATTGGGTACAGTGAATAGAAATGGCCTGGAAGACAGGAAATCAGAAGTGCAGAGTGCTCTGGTCTGGGCAAATAAATCAGAGAATGCATTTCACGCTCCTTTGGCAGGACAAGAGATATCAAATCGGGGCTGGGCCGGTGGCCCTGTGTGATGCCTGGCTTCGGTTTCTAGGGTCTGACTCTCGTGCTCTCCCGGCCAGCAAGGGGCTGAGACATCCTTGCAGATATTCAGCAGTGATCTCTCCCATCCATACTGGGTTCACCCCCAAAGCAGGGCCTATTCAGCCAGAAGGAAAAAATAGATTCTCACAACTCCATCCAACACATGCAGAGTCTTGCTGGGAGAAAGGTCCACCAAAAGCAAGGTATAAAGGGAAACTAATGGCTTACAGGTGAATGGGATAACATGACATGAGGTAAGAGCCCCAGTTTTGTCACATGCATATGGCAAAGACATGGATCTAGACACCCACATACATAATGTGTTGCATGATAGCTGCAACAGAGGCAGTAAGTAACATGCACATCATTTCAATATGACCCACTGGCTGACCCAGCCAGCCAACAACAGATGTTCCCCCGTGGCAGGGGCAGAGCATTTCTCACAGAGGCGTTGTCTTGGATGACTCCAATCCCCAACTGGAATGATCTCCAAAGCAGCGAGAAGGAGCCATCCTACTCCAGCCAGGTAACAGCCATGAGATACAATGCACAGCTAGCATCAGGCGATTCTGGGCCACATCACTCCAAAGCCAGAAGTAGGAAGTGGAGGTGCCAGAAACAATCTGTGTCTTTATAAGGAGCAACTTATAAAGGAGGAGGGATAGCTCAGTGGTTTGAGTATTAGCCTGCTAAACCCACGGTTGTGAGCTCAATCCTTGAGGTGGGCCATCCAGTGATCTGGGGCAAAATTGTGTTGGATGATTCAGTTAGGGATTGGTCCTGCTCTAAGCAGGTGGTTGGCGTAAATGACCTCCTGAGGTCCCTACCAAACCTGATATTCTATGAACTCTCAGTCTAGATTCTTGGCTCTGTGAGACAGAGGCTGGAGTCTTCTCAGCAAGTCACACGAGGCAAGTTAAAGAAATAAGGGCATCTAACCTTTCAAGGGTTCAGTATCCTCCACTCTATCTAAAATTCTAATCCAGAGATACTGGCACTTATCCAGGCAAAAAGCTGCTTTAGAGGACATGGCCTCCAGAGTCAAGTTTCATAAGGCTGGGTCAGCCCTTACATGGGGAACCACTAGGAAAACCCAGGGTGAGGCAGTAATGGTACTAGTGACCCAGAGGTGCAGTCGAGGGTGCTTTCCTCTGAGTCAGTATGGATGCCAAAGCAGCACTAGGGGGCACTGTACTAAGTAGGGGTTGTCCCACACACTTCCCCATGTCTGTGCTGTACATAATGCCCCAGAACTGGACTAGGAGGTGCTGTTTTAAGAACAAGCGGAGCCGTTGGTCATTACAAAAATCCACTGTACTTTTTCCACATATTCTTGCCAGGGTCCTGGTCAAGCTGCAATTTAAATAGTTCCATTCTTCATGCCTAAAAAAAAGGGCTAAGAGGTTTGATTTATGTTAAATTTAAATAGACTATTAGGATGGGAGGAGTTGGGTAGGATTTGTTGATGTTTTTATCAGGCCTGTGCCTAGATCATTGGCCGGATGCACTAAAAATAAATAAAATATTCCCCTGGTAGTTTCAATGAGGTAAGTGATTCTTCCGAGCACGATCACGGGGCTTCAGCTCAGAAGCGGCTGTAATTTCAATGGCAGATAAATAAATTCCTGTGTATAAATCCGCAGAGCCAACAGTCTAGTTTGTAAAGCCCCGCGGGAGCCTCCTGAACCAAAGGAGAAAGCAGAAGCACAGGAGCATCCCGTCTGCTGTATGGGCTTTTTCCGAAGCACCCACACGATTTAGGAGCACAAGCAAAACCCAGGAGCCCTAACTCTCAGATGCCCCCATCTTCCCTCCAGCCACCATTTTCTCCCAGTTGTCAGTCCCACCCTGGAGATCTGGATTATTCCTAGGGACCCAACTATACCCAAAAGCTAGAACCTTTGGTAAGAGGCTGGTTGTCCCAATGATGGACTCCTCGCTCAGCAGAAACCCAAAGGAGGGTGTCTAGTGCCCCTGGCTGCGGCAATCCCAATGCGCACTAATCTGGCAGCTGACTGCAGCTGCATGGGTGCAGATGATGCTCTTTCCCCACCACGGAGGCTTTCCAAAGAGGATTTATTTCTTCTCTTGTTCTGATTGAAAAGTTGGCATTTGCTATTTGATTTAAACAAAATAATAATAATAATAGAAACACCAAGTGACATCATTCGAGCCGTGCAGACAAGTTTGAATTTAATCAGGCACTGAAACAGAGTGACACACAGGCTTAATTCGGCATCCTTGAGTGGCAAGGCGTCTGGTCTATCGCCCCTGCCAACAGCAGACTGGAAAGCAGCTGAGAGACAGGACAGGGAGGAACAAGGTTGTCTCCCACCTATGGGGGAGCATGGCAGCTGGTAGAGCGGGGGCCATCTTAAAAGGTCCATAGAGGCCCTAGACAGAGAGCATCGCCTCCCTCCTGGTTTCACTACAACTGCCACCTTGGCCAACCCCAAGGATTGAACCAAAGACCTCCAGAGCTAAAAGCACGAGCTGCTACAGCTTAAGCTTAAGAGCCAGGTTTTGGAGTTGCAACCGTAACCGATTCACACCCTCTGGGGACTGGGCACAAAAGGAGATATACGGACACACACTGACCAGTGGGTTACATTAACACAGTGTGTACAGAGCGTGGCTGTAACACTGATCTAGACAGGCATATTCCCCACCTGCTCACCACCACATGATCTCCTAGGGCACACTGACACAGCAAACAGGGTCCCACAGTGATGAGTCTCTGTTACGGCACTGATAATAGCTGGTGTAGATATTTGGGCTCAGGCCACACCGTGGGCTCCAAAGACTCAGGAGAAGGGGAGCTCCAGCCCAAGCCCAAATAACTACACAGCTGTTTTTAGCACCATAGCATGAGTCCTGCGAGCCCGATGCTGTAGACCCAGACTCTGAGACTTGCTGCCACAGCGTCCTTCTTCCCATGTAGATGTACTAGATGTACCTAGACTAGACTCATAGGTGTGCAAAACATACTCCCTAGAAAAGAGTGTGTGCACAGATGTGCGCCTCAGAGCTGGGATTGGCAAAGCAGCTTGTTCACTGCCTAGTACCCTTGCCAATAGCTGCTCCGGCCCTCTCTCTTCTTGTGACGTGGCCTTCCAGACGGGTCCCTTTAAATTCTCCCCTTTTCTGGTGTATCAAAGCCCGACCAATTAACAGCCCAGTAACGTCTTCTGCCCCAACTCCAGGTCCCCTTGTTCTCATCCCTCCCCTCAAGGCTCTCTGCCATCCCTGTCCCCTTTCTGGACTCATGCTACCTAGCCAGTGGCTGGCAGGGGAGCCCAGATTCTCTCTCTACACCAAGTTCTGGCCCAGGGATCCTATAACCAGCACCCAAGATCTGCTCAGTCCATCTCTTTGCTGCTTCTTCACAGGTCTTCTCTTCCTCCCCAGCCTTTCTTAGGCCTCTCTAAAGCAGGGCTAGGATTCATAGGGCTCTCCTCTAGACTCTCCCTATCAATTCTTGCCCAGATGTAAAAACTTTTCAGTGCCCTCTGCCCTCCTGGGGCTCCTTCTACTCTCTGGTCCCAGAGACCAACTGCAGAGTCCCTGGCTCCAGCCCGGCCACAACCCGCTACAGACTTCCTCTCTTCACAGTAACCCTCCACTGGGATTCACCACTAAGTGGGGGCTGGGGCACTCACCGGATACCTTCACAGAGCTCTCTAGCTCTAGTTAACTCTTCCCATGCTGGTATGGGGCATATACCCAACCACAGTCTCCTCCTTAAACAGCAAGTCAGCCATGCTGCCGCCGACAGCCAGCCTCCACAACAGCACAATATCAGGGGAGCAGCGCAGTTTAAAAGTGCAGGAGAACGGTGAGCCCACTGAGAGTTACCGGCATTCTGCAAATCAAGGACAGAGCAAGCGCAACTGAAGGAAAGACGGCCTGGTAATGCATCATAAAATGGGCTTTATCCTGTTGTTTTCTCGATTACAACCGAGGTGTAATTATTTGCAGTAATACTTGGGAGCATGGTAGGAATCGTTCTAGAACATGTAAAAAGAGGGAAACATTAGTAATAAGTAATGCTCGTCTCAGCACCTGCTACTAAATCTTTGCTAGGGTGGGAGGTGGAGGCTACCAGCTCTTTGTGCGGGGCTGAACAAAGTACCAATTAGCAAGGTTCTGCTGTAAAATGCAAAGGTTCAATCAATGAGTGAAATGCGCTTTAAGAGCAAACATGCTAATTTTGCTCTTAAGAATAAAACATTTCTACAAGGTAAATGGCTTTATCTGTGATTGAGGAGCACTTAAAAATGCATATAGCTCCTTCAGGTCAGAGATGGGGATAGGAGGCCAAATCTATATGGCCTATCACACACCATTGCATCAAAGGGATTTGGACATCGTAGAGAAGGGGCCAGGGAAGATCCCATGTTCCATCCCCTGAGACAAACCTTATTCTGTAATTCACATGCTCAAGTAAGAAGCTTCAAGGTTCTAGCTGCAGAGGCAGCAAGGTCTGTACTGGGAATCAAGAAATCTAGTGCCCCACTGATCTTGGGCACGTCATTTCCTGGCTCTCTGCCTATTTCCCTTGTTGAGTTAGATTGTAAGGTTTTGGGGGCAGAGACTGTCT
This sequence comes from Dermatemys mawii, assembly GCA_007922305.1. Lineage (NCBI taxonomy): Eukaryota > Metazoa > Chordata > Testudines > Dermatemydidae > Dermatemys > Dermatemys mawii. The sequence goes on along the minus strand of ML677376.1, from coordinate 6,230,784 downwards.
CTCAGTGTGGTGTGTGTGTACATGTGTGTGTGTGTGCACATGTGTGTGTGCGTGTGTACATACAGTATCTAGCTCAAAGGGCTCTCTGGGAAGGCCTGTAGGTGCTATTGTAGTACAAGCATTAGGCAGCGGGATTAAAACAACCAAAGGGAAGTACTTCTTCACACAACAGACAGTCTACGTGTAGAACTCGTTGGCAGGGGCTGTTGTGAAGGCCAAAACTATAACTAGATTCAAAAAAGAATGAGATAATTTCATTGAGGATGGGTCCACCAATAGCTATTAGCCAGGATGGGTAAAGATGCAACCCCATGTTATTGCTGAGTGTTGGTTGAATAAACAGTGATAGTACTTCCTATTTAAGGAACTTAAAAAAACAAACAAACCACACTACCAGAGTTAACCATTTCAAATTCTGTGCCTGCCCCCAACTATCCAGGGGAAAGACTGAAAGCATCTACACATAAAGGAAAAAAAGCAAACAAACAGAGAAAACAATTTACTTCTTTATATCCTTTCACTTGTACTAGTCTTAAAGGTGTCTAGTAGGAGCAGTAGGTTAAAAATAAAATCTGATTATTTGAATACCACAGCTGTCCTTCCCATGCTGGGTTCTCTTCAAAAGTCTCTGTCAATGACTTAAACCTGCCAACACGCCTGCGAAACAGGGTGAAGTGTCTGAAGAGTCCTTTTCTAGGGGGCAAACTGAGGCATGGAAGGGGCAGTGGTTTGCCCAGTGTCGCACAGAAAGACTAAGGGTTGGGGGGGATAGAGTGCAGGAGTCCTGGATCTCAGCTTTACGCTTCTGCTACAAACCCACCCTTTCCCTCTGGAGCTGGAAAGAAGCCACCACCCAGGAGCAAGGAGTTTGTCATCTCTGAGTTGGGACTCCTAGGAGTCAAGTGGGGATACCACGACCTGGCTGACGTGGCCTTGCTGGCTGCAAAGCCGTGGTGTCCTGTGGGGAATGAGGGCAGGAAAAAAGGTCAGTGCTGTGGTGAGCACTGGCCAAATAAAGCCGGCCAAGGGATTATGTGCAAAAGCCCAAGGCCACGCAACGGGAGACGACACTGTCGGAACCGAGTGGCAGCTCCTCACGCTGCCTTAACGGTTGCGACAGGCAAAGCTGTTTGCTGTTGTGATACCTCCCCGCCGAGTTGCACAGACTGGCTCCGGTGCTACAGACTGGGTGGTGGTGGCTGGGGCATCCCAGGTGGCCCCCAACCATCTCTTCCAAATCAGCAGCTCTTGGAGTGCGTGGGGCGAGGAGGTCATAGACGTTAAGGCTTGAAGGGCCCACCGGATCTAGTCTGATCTCCACATCACAGCCCACCGGCACCACCCAAACCCTAAACCCAGCAACAAGAATCAAAGCCCAGTAATCCAGGCCACAGGAGACTCAACTAGCATGTGCCATAGGTGGAGAACAGGCAGGACCGAGGTGCACCAGTGCCCAAACCAATTCATTGTCGCTGTTTGTTTATTCATAGGGATGGCCCAACGAGGTCTCTAGCGGCATCAGATTCCTAGGAATAGATTGGGAGAGAATCCCTACCAGCCGCACGCGCACGCACGCACGCACGCACACACACACACACACACCTGCTCTGTAATACAGAGGAAGTGAAACCGTGACATCTCCGTGCCTTTCTGCCAAGGAGACATGATTCTGCAGGACAGAGAGGAAGAGACATTCTGCTCTCCACCCCCTCCGCAACCTGGGTCAAGAGAGAACTTTGCAGGACAGAAGGGAAACCCTGCTCACCTACTCCTGGCACAGGATAGGAGCCGGCCGGACAGAGTGGGCGGAATCTCCTAATCATCTCTCATTCACTCATCTGCCCTGCAGGCCAAGGCAAAACAGCCTGGATCTTTTTAGGTCTTGTATTGGAGACGGGGGAAGGCCTGGCAGACAAATCTGCACACAGGGAGCAAATAAACCCAGAGAAAGCAAGACAGAACACGCCCACACACGGAGCTTTGTTGTCAGGGCCCTGAGGGGGCCACGCGCACACGCCCAGCTTTTACTGTCTGGAGCCTGAGGACCCTGCAGAGTTACCGTGAAGAAAAGCCAGACAGCTTCCTGGCAGCCAGCAACAAGGTGTTTAGTGATGCCAGTCACCGGCACAGCTTGGGCCATGCAACAGGTACCTTCCGCCACAAGCTGTCTTTCCCAAACAGCTGCACTTCCTAAAGCACAGGCTGGTTTCTCTCAAACGCAGCAGTTACTGAGCCGCTGTGTAGCAGCCTGGGGGGGGGGGGCAATCTCAAACTGCTTCACGTAACTAAGCCCCTTCCCACCGGAGCTAGGTACAAAGAATCCCCCTCCCACGATACAGACAGGGAAAAATCAAGGCTTCAAGGAGGTTAAAGTTTATGCGCCTGCTTTTCAGAAGTGCGGGGGCCCCAAAGCTCCAATAGGCATCAATGGAGATTGTGAGCACTCCATTCAGATGCACACAGCTTAAAAAAAAATTATGGGGCCTGATTTTCCTAGCTGTTCCGCACCCACAACATATGCACAAGTCAGGGCTGTGTGAAAGCAAAGATGCATACATGTGAAAACCCTTGTGCATGAACATACACTGGGTTTTTGTGCACGCAAAACTGCACACGCGCTTCACAACAGGGCTCGTGGAGGGTCATACCATGAGTCGGTGGCAACAACAGAACCCAGGAGTCCTGACTCCATGATCTCAGCCTCCTGTTTTAGCCATTAGGACACACTGCCACCATTATAATAATACACCCGCACGTACATGGAGCTGTCCATTAAAAAGGCTGAAATGCATACCAGGGAATGACCCAGCTCTTTTCTTCTTGAAACACCTGCCCCATCTTGTGCAGAGCAGACAGAGCGCTACCAAACAAAAGCAGAAAACCCCAGTGACAAAGGGCCTACTTCCCCATTCAATCCCCGATGAACACATCATCTTAATAAACCCTGATAACGAAGCAATTATATGCAAAGCTGGTGAGGGCTGTGCTGACCAGAACGACTCTTTCGCCAGCTTCGAGAAGGTTTGCTGGGGGAGAAGAAAAAGTCATAATTCAATCAGCGGAGGAAAGTCTATTCTGCAGATCCCCGAGTGATCGGCCTTCATGCTGAAGGATCATTACCTTCAAGTCGCTGAGGTTTTAACAGCAATACTTGCAAGGCAGAGAAGATAAAAACAGTGTTAAACTGGGACTGGTTGGCTCACGAGATGGGGAACAGAAAACTCGACTTCAGCTGCTGGTTTGAATCCAACCCTGGTGAGCAGCGGGCCGAGGATCTGTGATACCCAACAGATGCTTGGGGGAAGGGGAGAACTGGACAGGACCATGTGAAATGAGTTTGCCGGGTCTCAGTCCCGTTCCCAACAAACAAGGGGTGACACCAGGAAAAGTCACATTGCATAGGCATCCCCATGCCAATTTGGCAGTCTCAGCAGAGACTGAAATGGGCCACAGAGACCGTGCTGCTCCTCCCTCCTCTCCAGGGTTTGAGGAGGGGATGTGTTAACCGACCCTTTAAAAAGAGACACTCCTTCAGGCCTGTCCCTTCTCCGAAGACCGAGTCACTGTTCCCCCGCAAAGGGACGCGAGTGGCGGAGATGCCAGGTAAGAGCCAAGAAGTCAAGGGGATGTGTGGGGAGGGGTGGGGGTGTCACTTACTTTCAGATACGCAGCCAATCAGAAGCAAGGAGAGGAGGTTCACGAGGGGGACCAGCGACGACATTCCTGGGCTGCAAAGGATCCTCATGCTTGGCAACGACCTCCCAACCCAGCCGGGAAGGCCCCAGTTCAGCAAAACTCACAGAGCCTCCAAAGGGATGTCAGCACCTGCAGGGAGACAAAAGGAACCGGCAGACAGTTAGATGAGAGCCTGGGGGGCAGCTGTTATCCAAGGGGGAGCGGGGAAGTGAAAGCACATTGGAGTGGGGATGGGGGTGGGGGAGAGAGCTGTACCCAGGAAGACAACAGTCCCACGTGGAAACATCAGAAGGCGAGTCACGAAAATGGCCCCGGAGCGGACTCCATCTTGAATTAGCAAGGTGCAGGTCCAGTCCCGGCCTTAGGCCGGCCTGCCTCAGGTTTAGGGTGTTGCCAGGTAACGGCAAGCCGCCTGGCCACTCCAAAGGGATCACGCCAGGGAAGACAGGAATGGGCAGGAGACCTTGGCGGAGCCTGCATTTACAGTTTAACCCTCCCCCAGAACGACCACACGGGCTGGGCGACGAGGGGTGAAGTGATCTGACCTGACGGGCGCAGAGACTCTCTGAAAGAGAGATTTCCCCACATGCTGGAGTGAACAGAAAAAACATGGGAGGGGGAAAACCCTGCACCAAAGACGACGAGCTGGGGATGGAGGGGAGGATGTTTCCATTGTGCTCCCTGAAGATATCTGTGTCTGGGGGAGGGCTTTGCTCCCTGCTCACCCAAGGTGTGGGGGCAGCAGAGCAATCGCCTGGACGTGCATAAGGGGAGGTGCCGCAGCGTCATTGGTGCCACCTCAGTGTAGACAAGAGCTGAGACTCCTGAGGGCTGTAATATTTTGATCTAATCCCCACTGTTGAGTGGCCTGCGACAGTCACGTCACGCTAAGTGAGTGGATGGTCCCTTTCGGCTGGAACTCGAGGACTCTGACCACCTCTTGTGAGTTCTCATCCCAGCCCTGACGCCAGCTACCCTCTGTATGCTTGGGGCAAGGGGCTCTCCCTGCTCCATGCCTCAGTTTCCCCGCGCCGTCCATGGTGAACCTTTCCCAGCTCACAAGCCTTGGGAGGAGTTTATAAGGTGCTTTGATCAAGACGCGTGTGATAGAAGCACCAAATGTTTTTTATTGCTGCGGGACTGAAAGGGGAGCTGGAAGCCCATGGGTGGGAATGAATCCTTGCTGAAGCACGAACAGTTTTAGTTATTTTGCAACCAGGCCCCCAAAAGAACATGATACCAAAAAGATTTTAGGGCCTATGGTTGAGCCTGCTTGGGGCAGGACAGAAGGGGGCGTCAAGGAGCCAGCTACGGCTCCATCATCCTGATTCCCAAGAGCCCTGACAGGGGACAGAATTGCCGAGCTAGTGGGGGCCGGGTGCAGCGCAGCACATCGCCATCCCGCCTCTCTACTCTCCAGTCTGGGAGGCAGCCGAGGCAGGAGTCACCTCCAGCTTTAAAGCAGCAGGGTCTGGGGGGACAGAGCCCTGCCCCTTTGAGCTGCCTGAGTAGCAGGCACCCAAGGGTCATATTCTCAGTAGTGACTGTGGCCTGAACAGTTTCCCTGAACATTTTTGCCCGCAGGAATGGCAGATTTTGCCCCAGAAGGGCTGAAAAGGGAGATGGAGACCCCCCAGTGGTCCGGCGATAAACAGACACGAGACACTAGAATAATGGGGAAGGATTCTCTGTCTCTGAGGGATCCCCTTAGATCTAGGTAGGGTCTTAGCTGCTGTACATCACTCACATTAACTACCAAATTCGGAGTCTGCTACCTTTTGGAAAAAAGCAACACAGGACACTTTTTATTAGGATGGGCTAAGAGAAGCAGAGAGGCTGCCTAGACCCTCTGATATGTATCGGAGCATAAAGCCACCCAGAGATGCAATCAAAATGAGCGTCTTGATCGTTCTCTGTCCTAATAACTCATCAAGACACCTTCTTTGTAGCACTAAGAACCCGGGATAAATAAAAAAGTCCCACAGATATCACAGCTTGTAATATTCATCGCCAAGCAGCATCCTCCCAACAAGCAGCTTCGGACTCGTACTTCACAGATTCTAAGCTGCCTGGTGCGCGTGGGATGCTCTTTAAAAGCAGGTGCAGGTGGCACAGGAAAGCAGAATTCTGCAGTCTGGGCGATCCTGAAACACTTGTTTGAGACACCTTAGAAGAGGACCCGGAGGCTACCAACAGAACAGCAACTAAGAACAAGAGAGAGTTGTTTTTTTTTATTTCAACAGAGGAAGGCAGGGTCCGAGGGCATCAGGAATCATTGCGATGGCAACGGTTAATTAAAAGGAGGACTGTGCTGTAAACACAGCACAAAGAAAACTGAATCAAGGGATAATTTTCTGTTACCTGCAAACCGAGTGGCTTCAGATTCCCGCTGGTGGGAGGAAATCCTCCTCACGATGATGTTTTTAGGCACTTAACATTTCAAACCAGGGCTTGTTCGTCCTGCACCCTGAGCACTGAGGCAGTCAGCACCTATTTATCTAAATGAAATCTCCTTGTGGTCACAATAAATGCTGTTAAATGTCTCTTTGTGACTCCACTGCTTTCTAAATGTGTCGTCAGTGACCTTCTTTGGCTCTGAGCTCCACGAGCAGGCAAGAGGTGACGATACCCCCCTCGCCACCCTCTAAAAAGTACCGATTAACATGGACAGGTCATGTGGAACATTCCACCCGATCTGAACTGACAACACCACTCCCCACCCCGTTCCACGAGGGCTTTTACGCCGCATAAATGGTTGGGATAGGAAAGGTCTGGTGAATGGGGCAACTGCACCGGCTTCCAGCCTAGAGAAAGAGAGATGCCAGAGGGTGACACTTCTGCTCCGGTGCTTACGCGCTTCCCAAAGCCCTTGATGGAGACAGAAAGCACTGGCAGAGATATTAGAACACGTCAACCTCAATCCAGCAACTCATCCTTCAGAGCAGGTATGTCACCTGGCTGTCTCTCCCTGGACTCACTGGCCTCGGGATTATGGGGATGGCAAGACGGACTCCCACCTGGCTCCACTGTGAAAATGAGGGAGCGACGGGGGAGAAGGCAGGGAGGAAAGGAGCAGAGGGGAGGTTGCTCCATTTTCTTAGTATCGCTTGAATGGTGGCAATGAGAGCACTGGATATGGATGGAGTCACATACGCATCTACCAGAAGTCCCCTTAGCCATTAATTCTCTCAACTAGCCCAGGAGTGTCACCCCAGAACAGACTGATGGGTCACCTAGTCTGCCTGTTGGATTCTTGGAGAAAGGCATAAGCCCCCAGAAGGTATTTAACTTCCTGAAAGGAAATTTCTTCCTGGCCCCTAGCAGGTGACAGCTGACACCCTGAAGCATGAAGATTGGCTGAGCCTTATAACAATCATCTGTGTTATTTGTATTCACAGCAGCATTCCTACATACACTGCAGAATGCATATCGCTGGGAGACCTGGTAACAGCACGCCAGGCCTCTCCCATCCTCCAGCATGGTTAAGCACAGGTGTGAATTACCTTGATGTATGCTCAAATCATATGGATTTCACCACTTCTTGTCTCCCTTCCTCTGTCTACACGGTCTGCCTAGACCACAAGCTCTATACAGACAGGCATGATGAGGAGACACCAGCTCCGATGTCCCAGCAAGCTAGTGGCACTGTACAAATAAGTGCAACCGCAGCTGTTCTAGTGCCATTCTACTGCCCTGAAAAGTCTTACCAGGCTCCCTGACACAGGATCTTCTGTGGCACATCCGGGGCCTAAGGGCCTCAATCCTTATTAGAAGATGCAGCTAAGTGAAGAGTTGGGCTCAAGACTGGGCTAGATATTCCCGTGTTTCAGAAACGAGATGAATTCTTACGGTCAAAAAGCTGCTTTAAAGTTGTTCTTTCCTGTGAGGCTTCCCAGTGTGTCTGATCCTCTCCCATTCTCCGACTGAGAGCTCTTCGGTGGCTCGAATGGAGCCATGCACATGGTCAGTTTTGAAAGAATAACAGAACGTGAAGTGCTTTGCTGAAAGTAGCCCTGTAGCCCAGCTTCTCTCACCAAGAGAGACAGGGGACTATTCAGAGGTCTACAGGATCTAGGTATCCAGGGTAAAATTTTCAAAAGCACCTATGTGATTTAGAAGCTTAAGTTTCATTAAAAGTCAGGGGGTGTTAGGCTAGATCACTTAGGTCCTTTTGAATATTTGACTCCCATCTTAATGGGAGCTGGACACTCAACTCCATTAAGGCCCTTGTCTTCCCCAGCCAGAGTGTAGGTTTATCCAGAGAACATCTTAGCCAGTGTGATTTCCAGAGAGAATGAAATCTATGCTACCTTATGAGGGAACCTCTCCCCAACCCTGCTAGCAACAACTGTGTTTGAACAGACATCACTAGCATGATTCTGAAACCAGCAAGGGTAGGACTACGGGCCTGGGATCCGGATCTCTCCTTAAGTCACTTAACACAAGATACAGCTTCTCCTCCCCATTCCTCCCTGAAATGCAAAGAAACACCACAACACGCCCCCCGCCCCAATTTGATGGAAAACATTCAAAGTGAGCTTTCATTTTGAAGGATCTCAAAAAACACAACTCTTTTTATGTTTTTTGGGGAAAAAATGCTGAAATTTTAAAAATCAAATCCAAAAGTTCAATAACCATTTCAATGACATTTTAAATGTACAATTTGGATTACTTTGGGGTTGCTGGGGTTTTTTTGGTGAAACGTGAAAAAAATTGACAATTTTCCCATGTAAAATCATTTTAAAAATGTTCACCCAGCTCTCGTCATCTGTGATTACCTTCCGCATCTCATCTTCCCAGAGAGTGAGGTGGGACGATTCCCCTGCACCCCATCAAGCCATGTCAGTCTATTGCCACCAGAACCTTACAGAGAAGAAGCTGTACTCGGAGAGCTCTTTTCCACATGCTAATGCATTCTCTGAGTTGCCAGTTCAGTTTGTACTGCACATTAATAAAGGTCAATGGGTCACCTCATTTCCTGCCCCAATGAGTGTGCTGTTTAGAAAAAAAGCTTTTAAAGCACAATCAATCACCAAGCAGCCTGCCATCTCCTCTCCAAAAAAAGAAATCTGACATCTAAATAAACAAGCATGCACCTCTAGCTCGCTGCTCATAATGGGTCAGCTCTCGTTGATCTGCCCAATCAACCACCTCCACAGAGACCTGAGCGAGAGGTTTGTGTGATGTGGGCAGCTGCCCACTCAGAACTCAACCAACCACCCTCCAGTCAGCCCCGCTGACAGCTCCAGCAGAGGCTTGGGACTGAATGGGTCTCAGTAGAATGAGCAAAAGCACCAGAAAGACCCAGTTCCCCTACCATGCACTGACAGCATTAATTTACAACACCCCATTCCCCTCATTACAATGGGGGTGTGCCCAAACCTCCCGACTGAATCAAGCTAATCAGCCCATTCTGGGTAGCAGGAGATGGTTCTGCTTTCCAGGCCAGTTCCATCTCAGCATGAAAGTCCTGATAGGGAAACATTTTGTTTGTCAATGTTCCAAACCCAGCGCAGCTTCCTTCTCTGCGTGACCAGCAACACGGCTGGAGCTGGGAGGTCGGTTCCTCAGAGACAAAGGGTTATCATACACATGTTAATACAGGGGAAGTGCCAAAGACTTGTGTGCCACCAACAACACTGGGCAGCCTACATTTTCAAAAGTAACTAATTGTTTTGAGTGCGCACTTGAGACATTGGACTGAGTAAGGGCAGGGGCCCTGATTTTCATATGGCAGATTATTGGCAGTTTCTGAAAATAAGGCTTTTTTAAAAGCACCCAAGAAATTGAGGCACTCAAAATCATTAGCCCCTTTTGAGAATGTAGGATACAGGTTTCAGCCTCTCTGTCATGGTAGATATAGTCCTGGGTCATCCAGTTAAGACCCTTATTAGATGATAAATCTAATAAGCTCTTAACTAGAGCTTTTCATCTCAAAGTGATCTATGAAGCAAATTAACATCATTATACCCATTTTACAAATGGGGAAACAGAGACACAACAGGAAATGAGTTATCCAAGGTGACCCAGCCAGCAGCAGGGCTAGAATTAGAACCCAGGTCTCCTGAATCCTAGATCAGTGCCCTACCCACAGGGCTATACTACCTTCTAACATAGGTGCCTCTCAACCTTAAATCTCAAAAAAAAAAATTACAAAAAAGAACCTAAACATCATTACCCTTCATATGGAAACTGAGTTAGAGTGCGACAACCTTGGATTTCTCTCTCTGATCCCACCCCCCCACAATCTCTTCTTGAACTTGGTAAACTCAGCTCTGAGTGATAGGCTCCAAGGGAGTGGAGAATGGGTACATCCATTTTGGGTGAGAGGCAGTTTGTTCTCCGACAGCTGCAACAGGGCATTCTGGCATACAAAGGATTAAACCCCAGGGATGGTATGGAGGTGGGGGAGGCAGGCAAGATCTGAATTGTGCTTAAATCACCAGGAGAAATGAATTCCCGGCCCCCACCTCCTTTTTCCAGCAGTGACAGCTCTGACAAGGAGTGATGAATTTGTTGTGTCCAACAAGTGTTTAGCAGGTTTAGCGCAGCATGGATAGGGGGCAGAGGAAACGGCAGCTGTGGCCAAAGGGGACTCACAGATCCAAGGGATCAGAAGCCCACAGCAAAGAGCAGGAACGGGTTCGACACACCGGGCTGGACTGCACCTGCCCTTTAAAACATGCAGACACCATCAGCAGCCGCTAGCTCCTAGCTCGCTGCACCCACAAAGCCAGGAAGACCCCAGGGGGTAGGTCAGCATCGGAGCTAGGAGCAAGACTCCCAGTTTAGGCAGACAGGCTTGCGCCAGCGAGCGAAAAACAGCAATGTGGACACTCCGGCTCGGGACATAGCTCAGAGCCCACCAACTCCCTAGGCTTGAGCGCCGGAACCTCCACACTGCCACTCTTAGCCTGCAACCTTAAGACCCTGATGCAAGTCCATCTACCCGGGCTGTGAGGCTTGCTCTCAGCTGCAGTGGAGACGTGCCCCCCAGGTGTTACAACAAAGACACAGACACAGAGAACAAATACCCCGAAATTGTGCCTGTAGTACAACTCCAGACCTCTCTTCTGAGATCCTGGAAAAAGGGGCCGAGCATCGGGGGCTGAACAAAGTAAAGGCTTTAAAGACAAGCCCCTGCCTCCATCACCACCACCACTACTTCCCACTCCATTATGCAGCCTCTGAACAATGAGTACCCGCAGAATCCCCTTCTCCAGGGAGAACCCAGCTCTGCCTGTAACAGAAAGGGCTGGAGTTGCAGTCTTTTGTCCGGAATACAAAGGCCCTGATTCTTCTCTGCCTTGCACCCTGTGCGGTCATTTACTACACCAGTGCGAAGTGGGTGCAAAGCACGAGTAGTGTATTTTGTGCTGGTGTAATTGCACAAGGTGCAGGATAATGGGTAACGGAGAATCAGGCCCAGAATCTCCCTCCCTTCCCCACCCCTTCTTCTGTCTCTCACACACAATCCTTCAGCATTTACCAGCAGATCACTCCAGATCAGAGCCGAGCAGCTGACATCATCAGGGATAACATTTGCTTTGGCTCCAGGTTAATACTTCACATTTCTTTTTCAGGTTCTGTTTTCTTGGTTTTGTTTTTGTTGTTAAAAAGCTGCTGCATCATTAGATCCTCAATCTAGCTGCCTGACAGCGCTTGGGCACTCTGTGGGGCACACCCCGTGTCTTCTCTTGAAGCCTGCCATGCAGATACCCACGGCGCTACATAAATAATCATCCATCATCATTACCTCACAGTGTCATCAGCACAGCGCATCAGCCAAAACCCCCAAAGGAGAAAGAGACCAAACCGAACTGGGGGAATAATGCAAAAAAAAACAACAAACAGGGTATGTGCGAGTTTCCCAAGAATAAAGGTAAGATACAATAGCAGCCATTTCCCCGTGTCCCGTATGCACTGTGCAGAACCACCACCATTCTGCATACTTGTGTAAATATGCTGGTGCATGTATAAACAAGCATGTTCACAGAAGAATGCATCATCACAATTAGAACTAGTGGAGGGATGGAGGGAAGCTACCTTCATCCAGTTAAGGAGCATGCAAATCGCACCAGGGGATTTTACCAATTACTGTGAGGATAGCAGATACCAAATTAATACTCACAAACAGTTTGGGGACTGGGATTGGATGAAATCAGAGCCCTGCATGGGATTATTTTTAATCCCCCTTCCATCCCAGTCCCACTATTATGGCAGTGGGTCCTGTGGGATCCCAGTCTGCTGCAAGGCACGAGTGTAGGTGATGCACTCAACCAACTGAGGACTATGAACAAATTCTTTAAAACAAAATCTGTTTCCACTGCCCAAAGCATGTGTGGAACAGGCCTAGAGCATGCAACAAATGCAACACAAACCTAAACACAGACACAGATCCATTTTTAATCCACAGTAAATGCACCTGTCCATGGGAATTGCATGTACACAGCGTCCCTCGTGAGAGTCTAGAAATTGCTAGTGGCCAAGTTCACCAGCATTGCAGTCCATCATGCTAAGTTACAGACAAAAGGCTGACATGGGCTATGTCCTTTGGTTACTCTTTAGGAGTTCCCCAAAGTTCACAGACTGGGATCCCCGGTGCTAAGATCAACACACTCTCCCCCCTCGCCAGGCTTTTTACCTCAGAGAATTTAGCCACAATGATCAGCAGAGCCACAAATTCTTGGTATCAAGTGCCCCAGAGGAGAAAAATCGGCAATAACCTTCCTGATTCCCAGGGCCCTGCACAGGGAAAGCTCTTCTCCCGGCTGCCCCCTCAAATGAAACCTAAAGCAAAGGAGCAGTGTTACGCCGACTCTCTAGAGAGAGACTGCGTGTGCTCAGTGGGCCTGTTGGAAGCACAAATCAAAATATGCTCTTGTATAAAATATTTTCTGATGGACAGATGAGCCATGACGAACTAAATGATTTGTGACTGCTGGCAGGCCAAGCTTTTAATACTGTTCACATTTTAGAGTGCTATCTTATAACGTCAGCAAAGAACACACTTGCCTTTATTCTTGGGAAACTCGCACGTACCCTGTTTGTTGTTGGTTTTTTTTGCAGTATTCCCCCAGTTCGGTTTGGTCTCTTTCTTCTTTGGAGGGTAGGCTGAATGGCTCAGGGATTTGCTCATAGGCACCTTATTCCTTCACTAACTATCTTCTAGACAGTACTGAATAGTAGATGAATACTACAGTACCCAAGTCCTCTAGGTTCGTGGCTGTCAACCTCTTCCCTATTAGGACACTTTCCCCCAGAACTCCCCTTCCATCTAGCCAGGACCTAGCTGGGACTCCTCTCCCACTTAGCGACATGGGACGAGCAGGAGTAGTTGTGCTTTTCCGACACATGTTTGCGAGAGAGCCCATGTGCTAGGTCATTGGTCTGAATCTAGCTCAGGCTGGAGGTAGCCAAGTTGTTACGACTGGACAGCAGTTCAGCGGCTGACAGGAAATGGGCCTCGCCTCACTTCCTGGTGACTTACCAGGGTAACAAGTGATTTTGGGGTGCTCTATTTGAGAGGACTTAAAGGCGGCTGATTTTCAGGAAGTGCCGAGTTCCTACCCCTCTGAAAACCAGTCCCTTCAAGTCGGGGAGGGCCCCAAAAATCACTAACAGTGACTGAAAAGTCTTGGTCAAAGCATCCATATCACCCAAGCCAACACCACTGGCTCTGCTGGCAGATGGGCCAGGCACTGAGCACCCAAAAACCAACTCTCCTCTCATCCCCTAGAGATCCTTAACTCCTAGATGGGGCTGTGACATGCAGGCTGGCAGGCAGAGCTCAATAGCTTGTGTTGCTACGTGGGCTGTACCACAGGTGACGTCTCTAGGCCTGCCAAGGGAGTCTCTCTCACCTGTCCTACAGCCATGCAAAACTAGTAAGAAGCAAACAACGGAGTTAATTAGGGGCATCCGGGTGCTTCCTCAATTCCAGCTCAGGGCTCTGAACTGGTTTAGAATGTCACTAGGCCCTCTCACTACAATGGCCTTCTCACTACACAATGGCCAATCGATGGCTTCCCTTCGTTATCTTCATCTGAGCTAGGGCTTCTGGGAGCTCTTAATTGGAAGACACGTTCTGGTGAATAGAACTCTGTCAGCAGAGAGAGATGTCTGCTTGTTTGCTGGCCACCCCAGAGTGGCCGGAGGGAGGGAATACTCCTGATTAAACTGGACAAAGGGGAAATGGAGTGCGGGAAGGAAAGGGAATTCCCCAAAGAAACGGGAACACTGAGAGCAGAGGGGATCCGTAAAAGGATTTCTGGCTTTGTCTACACTAGGATTCAAAACATTTGACGTTATCACACGTGTGCTAGAATCACACCTTTTATCCTCACCTAGACAAAGCCGCAGGCACAAGCCATGGTGCAAAAAAACACCAGCATGGAGAACTTCTGCAAACTCTACAGACAAGATCCTGCTCTGAGCTACCCCACGAACTACGAGGGAGTTATTCCGGACTGACACTGGGGAAAGAGAACACGCTAAGGGTCCCAAGCAGCTGACTTTCTCTCTCCTTCCTTCCCAGCCCAGTGAGGGGCAATAATGCTGGTAGGGGTGGAGTGATCAAGTCCTGCTATGGGGAACCCAAGGTCTGGGTGCTGAAATCAACAGCACCAAATACATCTCCACAAACAGCTTGGCTTCCATGTGGATGGAAGGGGATGGGAACACTGACTGCTACAGTGACTGCATGGAGGGGGGAGCCCAAACAGAACTAATCCTCACTCCACATCCGTCAAATCCCACATCAAGGCCCGCTGTCTCTGCAGAACCCACAGCAAAGTTTGCAGGAGTAAGCGGGGGCTGGGTTGGGGTGGAAAGGGTGAGAGAGTCCGGCCTTTCCAGGTCTGCGTCCCACCTTGCAGGCTCTCTGGGCTTCGCATTCAGGCCTGGCCCATCAGCATGTGCGATGCCAACAGGTGACAAAAAAACAAACAATGGTGCTAAGTAGGGCAGCAGTCAGTGCTACTCCCGCATGGAGTTTCATCGAACTGGACAGAGCTCCCAACAGGCCATTTGGGAGCCTCCTCCCCACCTCCACCCCGCACCACGTTTCCCTGCAGGGTGATAAATCCCTTGCTTCACTTTTATCCCATCTGCCTTGCCTATCAGGAACCCAGCCAGCCAGGGATCCCTTGCCTGTGTCGGTCAGGCACCTGCAGCCAGCAGCCAGCAGCCCCTCAGCACCTCCCCTAGCCCTGTCCTGATGTGGACACAAGGTGCCGTTGCCAGTTCTCCGAGCGAAAGCTGCACCCCCACCCTCAGATCCTCTGCTCTGCCTTCCCCCTTTGTGACACATGGCGCTTCAAATGCAATGTGACCCCTCCAGGCTGCGGGCTGGCCGGGGAATTACACCCATTACCCTCTGCCCCGTTCTCAGCGGTTGCCAGCCCCTGCCCTCTCCTCCTTCGTCCCCCTCAATTTCTTCCCTACACGTCACTCTCCTCCCAGACCACGCACGCAGCTTCTGCCACGGGGTTTAATTCCATAAAGAGGATTTGGTTCCGAGCCTCTCCAAGGATGGACAAACCCCTCTCCTGCCCTGGCAGAAATCCTGTGTCTCAGACCACTGGCCGGGAGGAGACTAAATGAGGACGACAGAAAACCTCTCCTCCCTCCTCCCCACACTCTCACCCCCACATCCCTTGTGATCCATTCTGAATTTAAAAGCTAAGTAGGGTGGATCATTACTTGGGTCAGCGGAAGGCAGTGCAGCCTAGTATAGGTGAGACACTGGTCTGGCAGCTGGAAGATCAGAGTTTTATTCCCAGTCCTGCCTCTGATCTTCTGTGAGACTCAGGCAAATCACTTAATCTTTCTTTCCTCCATCCTGACTCACCGATAGACAGTCTCTGGTCCAGGTACCATACAGTCTTTCCTATGTGTGCGTGCAGAGCCTAGCATATTGGGTACCTGATTATAGTTGGGGCTTCTAGGCACTGCTATAATGCACATCACGAAAGAAGTTCTAAGTAGTGCAAAAAGGGACGGGCACACCCCGCTGCAGAGGGCACCTTCCTGCTGAAAATTTCATCGTCCAGGCGAGATGCAAAATTGAGAGCTCGCCCCCCTATTCAGCAGGATTAAGGATGTTAATCTCCACATCCTAGCCATATTCCAATGCAGGTAACTGCCATCTGACAGTCTCACCTCGCTTTGCCCTTTCAGGTGTATTACATCTGGTTTTCTTCACTATGGCAGTGTTGCGATGCACTAATAAAGCAGCTGCCACGTCCCACCCCAGGGGTAGCTGCATTTCATGGTGAAGGTAAGCAATCCATACATCCACAAAACAGCAACATCAGAGGGGTTCACAAAATATGTATAACGCATGGAGATCTTTAATACTTCCCCGAAAGCACCTTTTAAGACAGAAAACTCTGAGAGGGTACTTGGACAAACACGTGACTACACCAGCTTTGCAAAACTCTACTGGCAAGTGAGACTCTGGAAGGCAAGTGATTTTTTTTTTTTTTTGGAAAGAGCAACTAAGTTCATTTGATTTCTATCACCACCAGTCAGCCATAGTGGTAAACAGCAAGCAAGCAGATTTTATGCCTGGGCCGGCTACATTTTCATGGCGAATTTGCAAGGCAGAGCATAATACACACAACAAGTACACAAGGAATTAAAAGTTACCAGTATTTGCCCTGAAGTTTAATAGGTTTGGTGTGCAGTGAAACAAGCCAGGACAGAGGGGAGACCACTGCTTTTCTCCTCTGCTTTCACCAGGGCAGGAAAAAGCACTGTCTCATAAAAAGGAGACTCTGCAGTAAATGGGAAACATTACAGGAAGCTTTTCACACTTTGAGTGCCTGTGCAGACCCTTTCCCCTACCCAGCTAGAGAGAGGCGCATTTAGTCATCTCTTGTCCATCTTCGGAGGCACCCAGCCAAACAGGAACAGGGCCAACAGCAAAACTTTCCTTAGGACATGCAAAAGCCGTCATATTGCAGAAAATGCTTTTATTCTCCATGCACCCTCTGGAGTCGCAGGGAAATGTTACTTTCTTGTCCCCATCAAGTACTGAAGGGCAGGGATCTGCTATCATCTTAAAGGGAAAGGCCTCTATACTACCAGTGCTAAAGGTGACCTGCAACGGAGAAAAAGGAGAGGGGACTGTGCTTCTTTTGGTTTCTTTGGGACAGAAACTCAGTTCATTTTCATCTCTCCCTGGTCTCTGCATCAAGCCTGGCTTTGCCTCGCCCCTCCCTCCCCCAGCTCAGAATGGAATAGACCGTTCGGACAATTCCACCTCTTCAGAGAAGAAGCTCCCTGCAATTAAATCAACCAGGGCCAGCGGGAAGCAAAAAAACTGTGTCCTTGCTTTTGTAACTGTTGTTCTTCGAGATGTGCTGCTCACGTCCATTCGATCTGAGGTATGCACCCGCCCCGTGCATGGTTGGAGATTTTTCCTTAGCAGTATCTGTAGGGCTGACTGTGGCACCCCCTTGAGCGCTGCACTCATGTGTCGGTATATCAGGCACCGCCGGCCCCTACACCCTCTCAGTTCCTTCTTGCCGGCAACTCTGTCAGGAGGGCAGGAAATGGAATGGGCATGAGCAACACATCTTGAAGAACAGCAGTTACACAAGGTAGGTAACCGTTTCTTCTTTGAGTGCTTGCTTGTGTTGATTCCATTCTAGGTGACTCACAAGCAGTGTCCATGAAGGTGGGCTCAGAGTTCACGGTCTTGCAGCACTGCTCTGCCAAAGCCAACATCGTCTTGAGCCCGCTGAGTCAGTGCACAGTGCAATGTAAATGCATGGACAGACGGCCAGGGAGCGGCCCTACAGATCTCTTGGATCGGAACCTGAGCCAGGAAGACGGCCGCTTTATGCCCCAGTCGAGTGTGCCATTGCAATCACCAGCGGAGGCACCTTTGCCAGCTCACAGCAGTAGCGGATGCAGGCCGTGATCCAGGATGAAATCATCTGAGCGGATACTGGGCGAACTCTCATTCTGTCTGCCACCACAACAAACAACCGTGGATTTACAGAACGGCTTTGTTCTGTCTATGTAGAAGGCAAGCGCCCTCCTGACGTCCAGCGTGTGCAGCCTGCGCTCCGCATCTAACACATGAGGCTTTGGAAAGAAGATGGGTAAGTATATGTCCTATCCAGTAGGAAACTGGGAAACGACGTTGGGCAGAAACACCAGGTGCGGTTGCAGCTGGACCTTATCTTTGTAGAAGACTGTACAGGGCAGCTCCGAAGTAAGTGCCCTGATCTCTGACATCCTGCGGGCCAACGTTATCACAACCAGCAACGAAGCCTTCCAGGAGAGAGCAGGAAGTTAGAGGCTCAACTGTAAGAGATTCACGTCCCAGGGAGGGTTTAGATCCCAGACCTGTGGGTAGAGACGCTCCAGACCTTTCAAAATCTGGTTCGTCATGTCTGAGCAAAGATCAAGCTGCCTTGAAACGGAGGGTGGAAAGCGGCCAGGTGGACTTTAATCGATGACCGGTCCCGCGGGTAATCCAGGATCTCCTGCAGCGAGGCCAGCTCAGCCTGGATATGCCGTTCCAAGGCCCAGCATGTGAACCTTTTCCATTTGGCCAGATAAGTCACTCTGGTAGAGGGTTTCCTGCTACCCAGCAAGACCTGCTGAACACGGGCCAAGCATTCTCATTCATTCGCGTTTAGCCACGTAGTAGCCATGATGCCAAGTGTAGCGCTGCCAAGTACGGGTGCAGAAGCTGCCATGGTTCTGGGAAAGCAGGTCCGGCCAAAGGGGCAGCCGCCGCAGGGTGGCTACCAAAAGGTTCAGCAATATACCAAACCAGTGCTGGCGAGGCCACGTCAGAACTATTAGGATAACTCTTGCCCTGCCTCGCTTGATTTTTACAAGGACCCTGTGAATCAAGGCACTGAGAAGCCCAGCTTTGCCAACTCAATCCCCAGCGTAGATGCCAGTAGGTTTGACCTAACTACTGCCACTTTGGGCGGATTACCCCCTACAGAAACGGAACACACACTTCCGGTGCTGTCAGAAGCGTCTACACTACAGCGCATCAGCAGCATAGCTGCACCGCAGGGCGGAGATGAGCTTAGCGGCTGAAGATGCATGAAGAGGAACACAAGAGGAGGAAGGACAGAAATCCGAGCAAAGCGCAATGCACTGAATCAGTGGGGAGTATCACTGAAACCATCCGCTGCCAGCCACCCCTACGCCCAAATAT
The DNA here is from genome assembly GCA_007922305.1 of Dermatemys mawii. NCBI lineage: Eukaryota > Metazoa > Chordata > Testudines > Dermatemydidae > Dermatemys > Dermatemys mawii. The sequence continues at coordinate 6,211,895 of ML677376.1, read as the reverse complement.
ATTCTATCCTGCCGCATTATAACCTAGCGCCCGATCCTGCCACTCCAGTTATACAGAAAACACTGACCCTGCTCTCCCTGCACTGGGCTCAGGGGTTTATCGGCAGGCAATGACCTCCCATCCCCATAGGACCAAAGCCTTGCAATCAGTCCCCACAACAGCTCAGTGCATTGGGAAGTTTTATCCTCACAGTCCCTCCCCTAGCTCACAGGTAGGGAGCTAAGGCAGAAAAAAGTTAAGCAACTCACCCAAGGTCACACAGGAAGTCTGTGGTAGAGCTGGGAACTGAGCAGGATTGCTGTCTGCTGCCTTAACCACAAAGCTGAGTACCTGAACTCCCTGTAAACACTCCCGTTGTGATCTTAGTAGGCCCTGCCCTTTATCTTTGTTAGGCAGAAAGAAGAGATCTCACGCAGTTTAGTTTGGTACCATGGCTTTCAAAAGAGGCTCTTAGAAAACAGAATCCTGCTGCATGGAAACTAAAGACCCCCCCGGGGGGGGGCACTTTTCTCAAAAGTGCAGAGGCTTACTCAGGAGGCGTGGGTGTAAAATTTCCCCTTCTTTCATCCCCAGCGTCACGCAGGACACTGAGAGCCAGCTGATCCTGGAGATGGCTGGATTTCAGCAGCTCTGCACATACACATGGGAATTGCCTGGACAGGGGAAGGCCCAACTGACGGTTCCGATCATTGCTGTTCTACATACATCAAACCCGAATCTCTGCAAGCCTTCCGTCTCGATCATGTTTATTCGTCAGCAGTGGAGGCCACAAACAAGCGGGACAGCACCTCTGGGGTGTGGCAGCTTATTCATTAGAGGCAGGAAAATCCACCTCCCTCCCATGAACCGAGTGCTATTCGGAAGCCCATCCCAGACAGAGAACGCAGGAGCCCAATCCTTTGGGAGACCAACGGACTCACAGACAGCAGCTCTGAGCAGACCCCTGGAGCAGGCTGCTGCCGGAGAAGGGCACCCGGAGCTAGGTTAACACGTCCGTTGACCGCAGCTCGCACTGGCGAGAGGGGGACGGAGCTGGCTTCCATCTTGGCTCGATAACTGAAGGTATCGAGGGAGCCCCTCTCTCGGTTTCGTGGGGAGTGACTGAAGCAGGGGCCGGGGGCAGAGAATAACCCAGTGGGGAAACGAGAAGGGGGCCGATGTGCTTCCGCAAGGGGGATGCTTTTAGGAGGCAGGGGGGCTGTGGCCCCTGCAACGAGAAGCCCATTTAGAGCTTTCAAACGATGCAAGTCCAGGACCTTGCTCAGCCCCAGCGGCCTCCTCCCCACACTAATAACCAGGCGCCGCCGCGGAATGATGGGATTCTGGTTGCTTTGAATATTTATGACAAACTTCCATTGCTTCTTCCCCTCCATAATTATCCCCCTCCCACCCTGCGTTACTCCCCACGGCCCCCTTCCATTAACGAGCCCGTCGCTATGGAGTCACCACCAACCCCACCTCCATTCTGCCCCGCTCAGCCTTGAAGAGCGCCAGGGCAGGATGCCAGTGTGATTTTTATTTCCACCACAGTCCCGGCTTTGGCTCTCTCGTTAATCGAACGGCTCTCCTAGTGAAGACCTGCAATTCCTCAAACGTTAATTACCGCGAGCGCTCCCCTTTCCCTGAGAACAGGCCGTCCTTTTGGCGGCCCCAGCTCCGCGTCGTATTGGAGGAGGCAGGGGAGCCACGGCCCCAGCTCCGTTGTTTTTAGGGCCACGTTTGCAGAGTCCACGGGGATTCGGAACTCGGGAGAGCCTGTAGCCCCAGCCCAGCTTCTGAGTCAGCCATGGACTGTGAGGCTCCTCTCACCCCAAAGAGAATAGCCGCGGTCCAGTCCCACGGACCCCAACGCTTCTCCCTTCCAGCTCGTCACTTCCACCATGGCATAGATGGACACTGTGCTGCTTTTTCATTAGCTAAAGGAAGCCGGGATGGGGGCATGGGATGGGGAGAAACAGAGCGCAGGCAACTGCCAGGCCATCTGCTAGGGTGACCAGATGTCCCGATTTTATAGGGACAGTCCCGATTTGGGGTTTTTTCTTATATAGGCTCCTATTACCCGCCATGGGAAAAAATTGGTGGGTACGCTGCACCCACTGGCAGCTCCCCACCCCAGCTCAGCTCCACCTCCTCCTCTGAGCGTGCTACCGCGTCCTGCTTCTCCCCCTACCCCAGTGCGGCAAGCCTGGGGTGGGGGGAGGAGGGGGAACGCGGCAGGCTGAGGGGAGGAGGTAGGGTCGGGGCAGAGATTTGGGGAGGAGTCTAATGGGGCAGGTAGGGGTGGAGTTTGGGCAGGGACTTTGGGGGCAGGGGTGGAATTGGGGCGGGGGTGTGGTGTGATCAGCCCCCCGCGCCGAGAAAAGTTGGCGCCTGTGTCTTTGCTGTCCTCACAGCAGAGGGCGACCGGCCAGCCAATGCTGGCGGTCCACAAACCGCATCTTCTCGTGCTGTTCAGCTGAGCAGCGCAGCAGTGGAGCAGGGCATGCGGAACGAGGGGTTAAAAGCGGCAGGTCGCTTCCAGTGCCTTATTTCATTCTGGTCACAAGAAAACAAAAATTAAAGGGAAGATTGGTGGTGACAGCAGAATTTAAGTGCAATTAGAAGGTTGGGAAGGGTACTCCCTCCCCTATGCACATCAGGAGAGATTGCTCGAGCGGATGGACCGCTAGCTGGCTGCACGTCAGCACGGAAAGCTGGAATTAAAGTAGCTCCTGATTGCAGCCATTCAATCGGTCAGCTTGAGTGGATGTTTGGGAGTGTCCATCTCTCTCGCTCTCATCAGGAACCCGGGGGAGCAAGTGGTGTACTCAATTCTGCACATTAATTTCCCAGCAAACCAACCGAGGCTTTGGTTCTGGTATGGGAGGTGGGAGGGATACAGCTGATCGAAGCTGGGGAGTTTGAATACGCAGGCTGGGGGGTTTTCAAAGGAGCCTAAGGGAGGTAGATGCCCACTAGATTTCGATGGGAGTTGGGTGTCTAATCAATCTCCTTTCCAAATTCCTTCCTTGGATAATGCAGTGACACCTTGATGAGAACTGCCATCCACATCCTTCCTATCTAGACCAGCATCCACCAAGCCTCCTGGGGGGCAGCAGGTGGGGAAGACGCCCTTTGAAGGGGAAACGATCTCAGCCAATCCCTCCTCTCCAAAAAGCCAAAACATAGTGGGGACAAAATTGTCAGCCTCAAGACAGCAGCTGGAATGACTGAAGCCAGCAAAAGCTTGAGCTGGTACCTCATGCCAACAACAAGCAGCCAAAAATACACCAGGGGAACTAAAAAAACCCACAAGAGTTTTCAGGGACAAAAGCAAGCAGATAGATTTGTGAATAAATATTGATTTGACAGGAAGTCAGAGAAATCCATCCAAAATGAGTAACATGTATTGGCAACTGTCTCGCTCTCCCCAAAAGACCCAGGGCTGACGCATATTCCAAGTGACAGCTGATTTTCGGGGCACCCAACCTCAGCCCCCTTAGAAGGGGCCTGATTTTCATAGGGCAGGCGCTCAGGGCTTCCTGAAACACAGGCCTGAAGGGGTCTGAAATGTGGGCCCCCAAAATCCTTAGTCACTTTGGAAAAATTCAGCCTGGGAATTTCAGAGGAGGCTCAGGGTTTGTCTTGACAAGGATGTGAAGGTGTGTTAGAAACCATTAGCTAACATGTTCTAGAAGCCTGCTGTCGTACACACGTTGACAGGGGCTGACTGGTCGAATTGTAACTATTGATTTCTACATTGTGGTAACACCTAGAAGCCCAGCCATGGCTCAGGAGCGCATTGTGCTAGGTACTGTACAAACACACAACAAAAACAAGTATCCGTCCTAAAGAGTTTTCTTGAAAGGAGAGGATGGAGAGTGGGAGCCTTCTACTTGCTCCCAGCTCTGCTCCGCAGAGGCAGGAGGTGGCCAGATAACTCCACTTCCTCCAGGCTCAGTTTGGGCTACATGGAGCTACGCTCGAGTTAAAACACTGGTTCCCTCAGTCAAGTCAACAGGCTTGAGCTGGAGACACGTAGGGAGCAAAGGACTGGACACGGTTGGATTTAGGGGCAGGCGACGACCCATGTGGGGTGCCAGGCTTGGGGTGCTGTTTTTGTTGTTAGCGACAAAAGGGAAAATAGAACGTTTAAAGCAAAATGTCCCAGGTATTCTGTAGGTGGATTCACTTTTCACTAACCACCTATAATGTTCTGGACCTTTGTAGAATTTCAAGAAACCTTCCAGACTTTTTGAGAGCTACCAACCTCCTAGACTGGTGTCAGCCTTGTCCTCACAAGGGGCATAAGGGGTGGGGCACTGACAGCCAGTCGAAGGAGACTTGTCCTAATGGGTGGATAGTTTGGGGGATTCTGCTTATGCTGCAGATTACAGTCATGAGGGGTTAGTGCAGCTTTTTTAAGTGCGGGCTCATTAACATGTATCTTCGGTCGACGATGGCTGAGGAGAGACTGACATCACTTGATATTTTATCGCTTGAAAATGCCATTGGCCGTTTGGATTACTTCGACGCCGTGCTTCCGTTCGCGAGGGCAAAGGCTAGAAAAGCGACATTTAGAACTGAAGAACTAGGATGAACATTCTGAGCCGGTCACCTACTCTAACACTATTCAATACAGGTCCCAATGTTGGTGCAAAGTTCAATTTCTTGATGTTAGTGCATTTCAGTTATTCTTAACATTTAAAAAAGTTTCTATAAGTTTAGTGGAAACAAATTTTTTTATTTGGTTATTTACAGCACGAACAAATACAGATTTACAGATCCTAGCGGGCATTGTCTTACAAGCCAGGGATAAATCCTGTACGCACATCGTGCATCAAAGTTGTGAAAAGGGCTACAAATGCAATAAAAATAAGGTATTCAAAAGTTTAACAAATGGAGGGCGAGGGGGGGGGTTGAAAACACTCCTCACCTGGGGTGCCCTTTTGGTCTAAGGCCAACCCTGGAGCCAGCAATGCCATTTTCTGACTACAGCACACTGGAAGGTACTTCCCTTCCCTGTCCCAAAATGCATTATAAATGATACACTCATTATCAGGGCTTTCTATTTCACCCACTGCTGCAAAGCAGCCACCTCTGGGGTGGGGTGCAGCAGCTGTTTAAAAACACACAGCAACAATGCACTTTTAGATAGGAAGTGAAAACCGTACCCAAAGGAAGCTGCAGGGAGAATTCATTTAGGCAGAGGCTAGAATATGGCTAGGCCACCCCAGCTGTTTAAAGCAGTTCCATAGGATCTTTAACAACAAGCTATTAGGACTCTCAGTTCTCTCTCATCCACTAAATGGCACCTTCAGCCCCATGTTGGGGAAATGGCTCAGTACTGAGTTGGCAAAGACCGCCAACCAATAAAGCATCAACCCCACTTGTCTTTTCCTTAAAGGTCTCACCACTCCCGAGGTCTGACCCAACCCAGCCCAGCTAACCTCAATGGCAAATTTTAACCACCATCCCTAGAATAATCTCATACCGTAAAAGTTCAGATACGGCTTGGAAAAGCCCCTGAGCTTTCAATGTTCACACATCGGCAGAATCCATCCCAGCTATTAGAGGACAGTGGGTTCTGTCTTCACGAAGGGACGGGAAGCTTGCATACTAGGCATCGTCAGATGGAAGGCAAAGCGGAAGATATAACCGCCTGCCTTGGACTTAGAGCGTGGGGATTTTCAGAAGCACCTGGGGACCTAACCTGACTCTGCTACCACTGAAGCAGATTCTGTTCTAGAGCGATTCTTATCCCAGCTTCCTCACTGGAGCATCTGAGCTCCTTCCAGTGGTGAATTAAGTTAAGCGAAAGTGCTTTTGAAAACGCCTTGCTGTTCTGCTCACTGGCAGCGGACTTCACGGGCCACCTACCCCTGGGGATACCCAGCAGCCGCAGCCCAGATGCTGCTGAGCATGGAGAAATCAGGCTGCAGCACAGTGCGGAGACCGGGCTCCTGGGAAAGGGTTTCCTTTGTTTGGTTTCCTCCCAGCAGAGTGCAGCAGTTCTAGCCCCGTGAGCACCAAGAGAGGCCGGAGACGCTGATCGCCGCTTTCCTGCTCATTTCTTTTTCAATGAGTGAATTAGCAGGCAGCCAGCCAACTTGAACATCCCCTTATCTCTGCACCAAGCTCGCTGCCGAGGATTTGCATAATTTTAATCTCTCCCACCAATGAGCATGAAAAAATTAGTTTTCCACTATTTTATCTTCTATTTGTGTTCAATAAACAGAGCCGGCCGCTTTGCTCCTTTTATTTGTACCAGGAGCCATGGGAAGGAAGGGAAAAAAACCCTGCACACATCTCTACCACTCGCCTTCTCATTGGCCACATGGAGGGCTGCGGGCTGCTGCAGCTTCGGACAGGCTTTAATCAGCCTGCGAACCGCAGCGAGGGATGGACTCAAGCAGAGAAGCTGAATTCCCTTCTCCGCTCCCGATCCCCCTTGGACAGATACACCTCCCCTCCACTCCGCAGGATTAGTCTTCCTTCTACTCCCGAGACCTTGAGTTTTCCTCTCAAGCCATGCAGCTTGCAGCCCAACCTACACCGTCCAAACTCTGCTCTGCACCAACACACTGCTCAGACATCTGGGCTCTCACTGACTGTAGACCCAGGACCCCAAGAGCCTTGGGAATCTGCCTCTGAAGAAGAGATTCGGGCCAGCCTCACCACAAGCGCTCTCTGAAAGCGGGAAGCCTCCCTGCCATGATAAAGAGAAGACGTGTGCCCCTGAGGGGTTAGATTTCCCCAAGCAGCTCGGCTCCCATTGAAGCACCTAAATAAAGGCCAGATTTGCAGGACTGAGGTGCTCTGAAAACCGGGCTCGTGTGATCCTGCTACGTTCCCATCACCGCTGACTCGGAGTTCCCACCCACCCTTTGCTCCCTGTTTGCTGAATGCTCTAACCCAGTGGTTTGCAGCCTGTGCTCCACAGATCCTGTCTGAGGGGTCTTTGAAAGACTGCCCTTACCAGAGAACAGTGGTTTTTCAACCTGTGCTTTGCAGAGCCCTGGGGGGCTGCAGATTAGATCTAAGATTTCCAAAGGGGTCCGCACCTCCATTCAAAAATGTTTAGGGATCTGCAAATGAAAAAAGGTTGAAAATCCCTGCTCTGCCCAAACCATTTGCTATTTATGGGGGGGGAAAGAGAGAGGGGGAAGAGAAAAAACAGGACTGTTGTTTTTTGTATTTAATGGATTTTTGAAAATACACCAGAATTAAACTGTTGCTTGAATAAAAAGATACTTCACACAAAACCTCCTGTTCTTGACCTTTCTGCTAAGAGCTGGTAATAAAGACCATCTTTAACATAAAGACACATTACCAGCTTGGTGAGTAAGTGCCTGCATTCAGAGCCACCACTAATCACCACAGGGGAGGCACGAAGCAGCTGCTGCAAAGGGCCCCAGCGGCTCCCCACATATGCGCTGGTGCTCAGAGCCACTGCCAGGTCAAGGGGAGATGGGAAGATGCAAAGAAAAATAAGGACCCATCTCCCCCTGTGGATCCCCCTCTGCCGAGATGCTGCAGACAAAACCGAGGCATAGTAATGCTTCTTCCAAACCTCCTTTTCTCCATGGGAAGCCACGAGATGCCAGGTGCATGCCTGGATTAAGGGGTGCTATCTAGTACAGTTGGGGGAAGGCGGGAGACAGCCCCTCTCTGCAGCCTTAGCAGGGGGAGAGACAGTTTTCTGTGCTCAGAGCCTTCACCCTCCTCCCTCCCCGCGTGAGCTGGGGGATTGCAGAGAGGCTGCTGGGACGTCTCCTCCCTTCAAGTCCCATTTCCACTACCTCCCCTAGAAGAACTCAGACGATGGAACCTGCAGAGCAAAACCCAGAGGCAGCATGGCTCAGCGGACAGAAACCCAGGCTGGGAGGCAGGAGTCCTAGGGTCTGTTCTATCTTTGCCACTCACTTATTGTGTGGCCTCAGGAAAGTCACCTCCTCCTCCCCTTTGTGTGCCTCGCTTTCATCTGTACAGCCGAGAGAAGGACACAGCAGCTCAGATACTTAAGATAAAAAGTCCGTTTCACAAGAGGAATCCCAGACACGTTTTGGGGGTCCGGGGCACCTTTGATGCGAGGGGGTGGTTCCCAAAATTTCCTTCCTGTTGCAAGAAGGGGTCTTGGTATGGGTATCAGCCCAGCTCTGTTGAATGCTGCACCCTTAACCCATCCAGACGGGGGGTCAGGAAAACTGAACAAGAGGAGAAAAGCAAAGGGGAGGTCACCGTGGCCACACAAAGCTGCAGTGATTTCCGACTCCCTCTTCTGGAGGGCGGGTTCTTTCCTCTCTCCCTCCGCCAGCCCTGCCCCTGCTGATCCCAGTCTCCAAACAAACACTGCCTCTCCCCAACACCAGCTAATCTGCACCCGGCGGTACAATTACCTTCCATACATTCTCTATTTACGCTCGAGGAACCATATAATTTTCTAGACCAGAAACATAATTAAAGAGCCGGAGCTTCCTGGAACGGAGCCCTCTGCCCTGCCATCTCCCTCCTATCTTTGCTAAAAATACACCCCAGCCAGCCCTCTTCATGCCAAGGGCCTGCTCAAGGAGGGGGCTGGATTCACAGGGAAGGAGCAGCCCTGATGCAACAGCTCGGCTTGGGCTAGGAATAGATCCGAATGCCTTTGGTTCAGCTCTGAAGAAGGGCAGGGAATGGTCAGAACGGGGGCAAACTGACCCTTGATGAGGGAACCCTGAGTTCTATCCATAGCTCCTCTTTGTTTCCAGCTAGGTTGGAAGAGGGAGGAAGGTATAAAGCTTTGTCTACATGGGGGAAACTGATCGGCAGAGCTGTTCGGGAAAACCATCCCGGTACATTTCAGTTATTCTGGAAGAACTCACCCATGTGGACTCACTCCTCTGGAATAAAAGTGATTTTAGCTGGAATAATCCCTCCGCTCTGTGAGCACAGTAGTTATTCCAGAGTGTCCACACTGGGAGTCACTCTGGAATAGCTAAGCCAAGCCAGTTCGCTCAGGTAGATGAGACCTAAGACAGGGTATTTTGAATTGGCAACTAGGCTGGAAGGCACTGATGTGGGAGTCTTCTGCAGAGAGCCCCGCCTGTTTCCTTTCCCCAACCACACTCAGGGGGCCATGAGGTTCAAGGGACCCCTAGGATTGTAGCTGCATCCCGCAGTCCCTCACTAAAGCCTCAGCAGGGAGAGGGACAGTCCTTTGCGCTCAGAGCCATCACCCGTGAGCTGGTGGATCACAGCGAGGGTGTCGAGATGCTGTATCTGATCCATGCTTGCCCATAAAGAGGCCAACACATGTCAAGATCTCAGGAAATGGCAGAGATCTAACTCTGTCCTACATGTTTAGTCTAAAGGCGCTTGCAGGCTGTAGCAAGAGACATCTCCAGTCACCTTGCTACTGGCTAACACTCGAAGGGCTAACAGGCAAACCAATCCCGCTCTCCTGAGCAAGCAGGAAGGGTTGTATGGATATCAGAGATGGGCGATTAAGGGCGTGAAGGGACAGGGGAAGGGTCTAAAGAACCTCAGCTCTGCAAACCCAGCAAGCTCTGGACCAGCATTCAGCCTTCCTGTCTCATCATACGCTGCTTTCACCAGCCTGAAAATGGGAACTGAAGATGCTTTGACAACTGGATGACGAGATCTCTAGTACCCTATAGTTACGGTCATGGGCAAACTACAGCAGGGTAGGGGTGTGGCAAGCTTCCACTTCTGGTCTGTTCCATCTCTGTAGAAGAACCAGAGCACAGAGCATTTTGGATTTCTTTCCCTAGCATTCCGCGTATGTCTTCCCCACTCACTCAGGACCCAAGCTAGCCCCCACTGAAGTCACTGGAAAAAAAACTCACACTGGAGGAAGCAGGGCTTGGAAATCAGGGTTCCTTTCCTTCCTCTGCAACTCTGGGGCAAGTCATTTTCACCTAGTTGTGCCTCACTTTCCCCAGCTAAAATATGGGGATAACAATGTCTAGCTGCTGAATGGGACTTTGTCTCCATACCCTGGCACCAGTTCAGTTAAACAAGTGCAACCCCCCAGGTGCTCTTTTGTTTAAAAGTGACTTATTTTCATTTATCTTAAGGCTGTTTCTGATCTCTTTAAACCAGTGATTTTCAGCCTGTGGTCTGAAGACACTTGGGCATCCGCAGACTATGTCTATGATTTCCAAAAGAGTCCACTCCGCCATTTGAAATTTTGTAGCGCTCCACAAATGAAAATAGGTTGAAAACCGCTGCTTTAAGCTAAACTAGAATGAGGTACTTATACGGAAATAAGTGCATCCACACCGGTCTTTTGCACTAGTTTAACTGAACTGGTTCAGTTACATTAAAGTGATACTGTACAACTCTCCATGTACACAAGCCCTTATGGGTTGTGTCTTCATGAGGAAATATAGCTGACCTATCTAATTTAGGTACTTATATGTCCCCTCTCACTGTAATGTCTGATTGCCTCACAACCTTTAAATTGATTTATCATCACATCACCACTGAGAGGTAAAGCAAGGCAGGGCTATTATCCTTATGTTACAGATGGGAAACTGCGGCACAGAGACTAAACAACTTGACCAAGGAGACAGAGCATGGAAGTGGCAGAGGTGGGAATAGCCATCTGGTTTTTCATGTCCCGCTAGATCATATTGCTACTTTGCTATTTTCCAAGAATCTGAAAATGCTTTGTAAACATCACGTCAGTCACACAACAATCTTCTAAGACAGGCAAATGAGTGAGAGAGAAATCACTTCCTGCTGGCACTGAAAATGCAGCCACCTCTGGGATGGATTATGATGGATGTTTAACAGTCATGTAGCAACACTGCACAGCTCCGGACAGGAAGAGAACACTGTAGACAAGGGAAATAGTGAATGTTCCCCAGGTCTGATAGTGAAAGTGGTCTTCTGGTCTAACAAAGGTGTTTGCATACAGAGAGGGGATGCTGATATGTTCAAGGATCCTCAGGACGACAGATGCCAAGACAGCACAGTCTCCATGGGAATTAAACATTTGCAAACAGAAGAGAGGGAACCAAAAAAAAAAAAAAATCCTCATCAGGAACATACAATTTAAAAAATCGAAGCAACCACCACACTGACACGGGCCGAGGGGGGAAGCAAGCAAGCAGCCGAGACTCCAGGGGGCAAGAGTAAGGAGAGAGAACGCACCCATCACACCCACCCTACAGGCCTGGCTGTGGCTCGGTGCTCAGTTCTCCACTGAGCTCGGAGATCTTAGAGCTGCTTCATGAATGGCCAGCTACTAGGGAAACAGAGATTACCATCCTGTTCAAATCTGCACAGACGTGCTGAGTGAAAGCTGGCCAGAGATTCACCGGCCAGAGCAGCTGCACTGGGACCAGGCCAGCCAATCCTCTAATCTGGCTCGGGGTAGATTGGCTGCAGACCCCACTCCCGGCTGCTCCTTTCCAGCTCTGAGTTTGCCTAAGCTGCTTCCCCAAGCCCACATTACTCCTGTGGCCACGTCTGACTAAACCCCTGACTGTTCCCATATGGGCCTGGGGGGAGAAGGGGTGACACAGATGCCGTGGCACCAACTGGAGGAGAGAGAAAGGGGGGAAGAGCCTGGCTACGCAACCACCACTCGCCTGGACTTGCTGTAATTATAAACCTGTTTCCAAAACACAAAATTCTCAGCTCTGCCTTCTTGTAAAAGCCAGGGGGCGGAGGGTAAAGATCTACCCCGCAGGGTCAAAACCACCTTCCCAGCTTCTCAAGCAACAAGTTCAAACAGGACGGTGAGTGTTGTTTTCCATAGCTCCCAGGGACGCTCAGACCAGCAATCTGAACTTGAGCTCTTCAGGGAGAAGGGTGTAATGCAGGGACTGCTTCCTTAGACAACACCCACCATGGACTGATGAGTCAAGCACACGACTAACAGCCAAGGACTCCTTTGTTCTAATGCCAGCTGTGCCATCTGCTCCCTTTGTGACTTGGGCATCTTACTTCACTTCAGTTTCCACATCCTTCCCACTCATTTGTGTCTCACACTCTCAATTGCTTTTCAGATGCTGTTTGGACCACCCTCCCGCTGCTGATCCATGTAGCTTTGGGCCACACAAGGGATATTTTGCAGTTCCTTTTCTTTTGCTAAAGCCAGTGAAACTTCACCGTTCAAGCTACATCAGAGGCCCCAGCGTTGATGGCTGCCATCGCCATTAAACACCATGTGGCTTAGACCAGCTCATTGTAGCGTTAGACAGCCAAGGTCTTATCTACACACAAATCTACTAGTTTACTTAACCAGTCCAATGCCCTATACAGACACACTTATTTCAGCTTAAGAGTGGTTTATCTGGGTCAGGTTAAACTTGTTTCTAATCAGTTTAAGCCTCCTCTTCACCACGGAAAGAGGTGTATTCTTAACCTTGGTTAGCTACCTCAAGGTAATATCCCAGTGAAGACAAGGCACTTTGTCATTTTCACATGAGTTCGCAGGCCGTAGGGAGAAGCCTAATCTTTTACTTGACCTGCTAATTGGTGTAAAAACTACACACTGCTTTGTCTCCACTAGAACCTCTTCTACGCTACGAGCCAGGGGGTAATTCTCCTGCTGGCGTTAAGTCCTTAGCTGCTGGTTTCAAGAATCACTCCCTTAGCTCATAGCGTAGTCATAATTTCAGATGTTCACTCGAGTTAAGAGCCCACATTCTCCCCCAGTGACGACACATCCTCTAGCTAAGCCGCAATGAGCCACTCAAACCAAAATAAGGGTATCCACATGGTCTTTTGCACCAATTTAAGCAAGTGAGTTTAACTAATTGTGATTTTCAAACTCGTGCAACTCGCCATGAAATTGTCAAGTGCACTCAACACTGGCATAACCCTCCTCCCCTGACTAAAGTCACCTGTGGAAGCTGAAAGTGCCACCAGCAGGTCTACACCAGGTTCTCTCCGAACACTGCTATTGCCCGGGGAATGAAATTAACAAACGGGGAAGAGAATTTTTGAAAAGTGTCTCTCCTGTAGTCAAGGATGCTTCTGTACAACCCTCCTTCCATCAACAATGCACCTCATCATCTTGCATTTGAATTTTTAACCCCATGGATTGCATGTGTCAGTCTGAAGGAGACTGGAAGCTCACCCGGGTAGGGCTAATGGCCTGTATTTTCCAAAGTGGCTAGTGATTTCTAAACGCCTGGAAGTGCCTGTCTGTGTTGCAGGCAGAGATTGCTTGCAGCGCGTGTAGACAAACCAAAGCAAGCTTTGATCTAACTAGTCCAGGTACTGACAGCCATGAAGCCCACAGGCTAGCTGCTGGAGTGCAAACCTGCCCGGGAGCTGGAGTACACGCCCGGGTGGCTAACCCACATTGTAGCGGCTTCTCTGCTATTGTTACTCACGCTAGAAGCTCAGGTATGTTTACAGGTACTGCAGTCACACCCCTAGCTGCCATGTAGACATAGCCAAAGTGGCCTGATTTTAAACAAAGGGCTCAGCATCCATCCTCTGAAAATCAGGCCCCTTCAAAGCATCTCATATTGGGCACCCCAAAAATCATCCAGCCACTTTTGAAAGTACAAATGTACGGGCTGTGTGTGAATATCCTCTGCATTGGTAAAGCCATAAATTCCAATTAGGTTTTCAAGTCCTTTTGGTCTTCATTGATCAGAGCAAAAGGAGGGGTTTTTTTGGAGGGTGGAGGAGCTGGTTTCTGTATTTGTCAGTTTGCTCATGTCCACGACGAATAAGACAAAAAATTTCCAGCTAAGACATTTTACCCTGGGTGCAGTTTTGTACATCTTATTTCCACCCCCATCCCCGTTCGCAAAGGTGATAGCAACAGAAGCAAGGGAAAACAAACCATGAAATCGAAGTTTCAAGTTGACAGCCTCCCTTTGGACAGTTTTCAAAGACTGCCATGCAATTGTTTTTCTATTTGATTTTATTTTTTAAAATACCTATACTAAGTTCCTCAAAGTATCAAAAGACTCTACCATTAAGAAGTTCTTCTCTGAAGTGTTTCTGGGAGAGAATGCTCCTGGGTCACATGTTGTCAGTAGCCACCATGACAAGAATTTCTGATGTCCATGTTTAGGACCTCTGCTTTTCTGGCCATCTCTCTTGCAGCATGAGCTAGAGGCAGTGTTGTCTAGTGAATACGGCACTGAAACAGGACTCAGGAGACCTGGGAGGGTCTACTCCAGACCGGCCCTGGGCAAATCACTTCCTGTTTCCATTTTGTATAGATAGCTAGTGTTTCAGCGCACAGATTCTCTCACTATTGTGACAAAGCTCTGTCCTTATCTTTGTGGATCCTGCGTTTCCTGCAGATTTTCACTAGCCTCAGAGGCTCACTGTGACCCTCCATGTAGCCCTTCTCTCTCTAGAGACAATGTCACAGACTACTGAGCCACTTTCATCATAGGCCAGTGAGGAGAAGCTATCCTTCCTGGCACGGTCTCTGTTGTCTCCCAATCTCAGTGATTAATTAGGGGAGGCAGAAAGTGAGGAGCCTGGGCCTGCTCTCGACTCCGGGCTCCAGCCCAGGGACCCTAATAGTATCAGCTAAGATGGCTGACCTTTTATCCACAAAACACAATAGAAATTCCCTGGGCTACTTCCCCACAGCAGTCCCCGCTTCTTCAAACTCCACCTCACCCTTACCTCAGGGCCTCCTTCCTTGCGTACCATATGTTGTCTACCACTCAGTCTCATCAACAGCACAACTTCCTCCCACAGCTCCTGACATCCACACCCCCACCTGACTAACTGGGAGGTTTTTAACTGGTTTTAGCCAGCCCCTGACTGGCTTCAGGTATCCCAATCAGGCTAGCTGTTTCTACTGCTTTCTAGAAGGTTCTTAATTGGCCCCAGATGTCTTGATTAACCTGGAACAACTGCCATTTGGTTCCAATGGTACCAGGGATTTGTTTAGCCTGGGACTAACATACCTATTCCTTATCACTTTCCTATAGCCATCTGGCCTTGCCCCGGTCACACTATGTATATGGTCAGCACCTAACAGAGCCCTTATCCGGGTGAGGGCCACGAGAATAATAAAAATTGTATTTTCAGTCCCCTCCACCGCCACAAGGTATTTAAGCAAGTGTACCTCGAGTTGATGACCAGACACCCTTCCACAATGATCGCCCTTATTTATCAATGCTGGAGTTATTGCTGGAGGCACCCCATTGCTGGAGGCACCATAAATTAACAATGCAACACAGGAACAGACCCCAAACCAAAAACCAGCTGCCAAACACAAGTCTAGTGGGGGACTATCCCTTTAAAATAAACAGCCACAGAAGAACAAAACAATGTGTGTCATTGAACCTAGGACAGTTCAACAACGTGATTGCCTCATATTTCAGGAGGAGAATTTACACACACAAGATTGAGAAAATTCAGACAGAAAGCAAACGGCTCCACCCTCACTGCCAAATGCCACGGCCAACGTGGCCAAACAGCCGCCGCCTCCTTTGACGCAGCCAGATACATCCTGGCATTGCTTAGCAAAAAGCCGCAAGTGCACAACACCCCTTCTGCGAGCCGGACTCCACCAAAGCACCATCCAGCAAGACTGATCGTAGAAAGGGAACATCCCAGCACTCTGGGACCGGGCGGCAGTGGTCACTCAGGGCAGGGGTAATTCCAGCAGGAAGCCACCTACGATCTGATATTAGGGATCCAAATTGCCCCCAGGCTGCAATTCTGGATGGCTGGATCTCTCCAGTACCACCAGAGAACTGGGACGAAGGCCAGGTCGATACCTAAAACCTAGGTTAGCCTAGCTACGTAGCTGAGGAGTGTGAAAAATTTACATCCCTGAGTTAGTTACGCCAGGGGTTCTCAAACTTCATTGCACCGTGACCCTATTCTGACAACAAAAATTACTACACAACCTCAGGAGATTGGGGCAGGGGGAGGGGGCTGAGCCTGCTCAAGCCTCGCCACCCCAGGCGAGAGGGTCAAAACCAAAGGGCTTCATCCCCAGGAAAGGGGTCACCTGAGCCCCACCACCCAGGGCCAAACTCCTCCCCCATCACCCTCAACAGAACAAGAGAACCCTGCCCCCTTCTGCCCTCCATCCCACGTGGTCCTTGCCATCACCAGAAAGCTGCCATAGCAGCTGATCAGTGCTGTCCCCGCTCCCCAGCCTTATCCTTACGCTTAGATTCTCCCATGTGCTGGCGTCAAGAGCTGCAAGGGGTCTCTGAACTCTCCTGCTCCAGCATGGATCCTACTAACCCAATACTTCCCCTTGAGAGGGAGATTCCATTCAAATATAAAGGGAAGGAGAAAAGCTTCACCTTTCAACAACCAACCCCAAGCCCGACTCTGAAAAGCTCCATTCCCCTCCCATCCCTTGACAACATATCAAGGTCCAGGATTCAGATGCCCCGCCTGACGTCACAGCCTGACCCCTCTCCCATCAAGGCATCAAACTGGGCCAATTTGGCAGCATCAGCTTTGCAGAACACCTCCAAGTTTCTGAACGGCCTCGGATGCACCCCAGGAACCCCCGACTCCCAGCGTACAACTGAAAGGAAGAGCCACAGGTGAGAGGCGTGAGCAGCAATGGAAAGAGACTCCGCAGAAACGGGTGGCGATGCCAACCAGTCAGATCGTTACAAGTGGCCTTTCGCAAGTAAATAACATTCGTTCCAGTGTTTATCGCCTTCTCTGTGCTGAGTACAGGCTGCATCATAAACATGGTGGTAGTATTAACGAGGCAAAAGACAGAATTGTAAAGCGTTTCATGGCAGCCACCATATGGCTCCCATCTGGGAAGGAGGAGGAGATGGGAGTCACTAAGGGGAAAATAATGGTATTGTCTGAAATCCCAAAGCAATCAAGGGTCCCAGTGAAATTTCAATTGCTTGCTGTGTCAAAGGAGCTCTTGGATGCACCTAAATCCTGGGTGCACTTAGGACCAGATCAGAAACCTACCGACATTATTTGGAATCTTTCCACTGCCCTCAACTGACTTTGGGATCAAGCCCAAACCAGCCAGCACATCCAACTAGAGTCAAATGGCTTCCCATCTCCATTTCCTGCTACCAGACACCAGAAGTGGAAGGGTTACCCATGCTCTAACCCACACTGCTAAATTCCACCTCTAACTTCACTCGGTCAGTGGCATCCCACGGCCTGTCAACATAATAAAGTCAGCATGTGTGCAACTGTACTGACAATGGTGCAAAGCCCAAGTGCAAATACACTGGGATGGTGCAAAGCAGGGCTTGCATCATTCTCATTTACACCAGTATTGCACCTTGAAAAGGGTGCAACTATCTAATTGCACAGGGCTGAAAAGTCAAATGGGGCAAATCTATTTTGATGGACAACAATCGTGAAGAACTGTGTTATCCCCAAAATGCCCTGCCCTGGTTTGATACAGTTTCTAGTTAATGATGACCAGCTATTGCATGTCATTGGGACAGAAATATGCATAAAAACTGCCCTCGTTTTACTAGGACAATTCCCTGCAGTTTAAACACCTACCACAGCAAATAAATTCATTAGCCAGAGTGACCTCTCCTCCCATGTGAGGTCCTGCCAACCATCATGCAATATTTAGCTGAGACTACATGAAGTAAAAGGATGTCCTCCAGCCCTTCCCTCCACCAGCTCACTGGAGGGACATTTTCCTTTGGGGGTTTTGGTTGCCATCTGGATTATTATTATTTCCCCATTTGGAGGGGTGGGGATGAGGGAAGCCTCCAAGAGAGACGCTAGAGCACATGGCAAGGCGAATCCCCAGAGAGTTCCAATTAGTGCTGGCAGATCTGTCCTCTGACCCATCATTAGCTGATCCTCGACATCCCTGTCCCAAGGACGGGCCAGTTGATTAATGCTCAGCGGAGACCCACAGAGCACTGCCTGGCTTCCTCCAGGGTCTAGCTAACCAAGGAGCCCTCTCAGCATCAGGGACAAAAACTGGAACTAAAGGGGAATCAGATCGAGTGAGTTGGGAGAATGCCCAGGCTAGATTTCTTCTATATCAGCACCACTCACTCCACTGCCCACCAGAACTCATTGCCCCACCGAAGGGCGGAGAGGGGAGGTTGGACACCCAGAATATTTTACCTCACTGGGCTCCCTCAGCTGGGATCAGGCCCAAAACCTTCACTGGCCCAACTGACCAACCTTCAGAAATGGCCCAACTCAGCGTGGACTCGGACCCGTGCCGGAGGGAAGGCTAGGCAATGCTATTCCTCAGAGGCCAATGAGCCTTCAGGCTGACGGTCAGAGGTATCATGGAAATCGATGGGGGCTGAGTCACAAGGAGACATCAAGTCTGCCTGACAAATCAATCCCACTCATCCCTCCTTCCTCCATTGCTGTGGAATCCATGCAAGGCTGGGTTGGTGGTGGGGAGAGAGAGGGGGGACCTTTCGGGGACAGAGAGCAAGCCAGGCATCCCTTAGAGAGAGGAGCAGGACTGAATAGGAACTGGCCTTTTCCACACAGCCTCCTCCCTCTCCCCTTCAAAACATCCTGAGGAAGGGGGTTATGTCCTGCAAACTGGACGATGGTGCTGAACTGGTATTATAGGATATATTTAAACTTGGCAGAATTTGATTTTTAAAAAATTAAAACATTGATGGGCAATATCAATGTTCATTCCCTTGCAATTTTTTTTTTAATTTTTATTGATTCAAACGTTCAAAGTCACGGGAAATTAGTGTAAGGGGGGGCTCAAACAATTATCTAATGACAGCAGATACTGATTCCCAAAAAGTTAACTCTTTATAACCATTAAAATGCACACTGTCAACATCACATGCCAAAATGGTAAATGCCTCAATCAACAAATCATTCCTGGTTTTACTAGTCAGTCGTTAGCCCATTTGTAACAAGCCCAATTCAAAGTCTAAATCACAAGCTCTCAAGTGACATTTTTCCAGTTTTGCCTATCTGTAAGTTTTGATTAATATCAATGGCAATACTTGTTTGTGAGTCTGAGTACAGTGAAATCAACATTTGAAAATAAAAATCTAACCCTTCCAAACTTAGTTATATTCAGGCAGAGATTTTTCAGGAGGAACCTAAGGGAGCTGGAGCCCAGCTATTAATTTTCAGTAGGAATTTGGTGGTTAACCTCTGCAGCCCCTTTGGAAATCCCATCCTACTTCCCGAATTCAAGCCTTTCCTGCAAAGCAAAACAGAGGAAACAAGAGGTCACAGCTTGGTGGAAAGCCATTAGGGGTGACTACAACTGGTGTAATAAAATGTCCTTTCTACAGAACTTGTTGTGGTCGTGTTGGTCCCAGGATAGAGATGAGGTGAGTGAGACCTGAAGAAGAGCTCTGTCTAACACGAAAGCTTGTCTCTCACCAAAAGAAGTTGGTCCAATACAAGATATTACCTCATTTGCCTGTCTGTTCTATATAGCAATAGGTCCACGTGCCAGGAGTGAAAGAAAGCACCAAGAAAGAGGGAATGGACCAACCAGGTTGACTGCAGTTGGGGACCGTGGAGGACAGCTAGGACGGCTGGCACCAGAGCAGCTGAGAGGGTTCCAAATACCATTAACCAAGAGTAAATGAGCCTAAGGACCGGGGGAGACACAAGCCATGCAGGAAAAGGCAAATGAAGTCACCCAACCCCACCAGATAGGGAGAGCCACAAAATTCCAAGGTGGAAAGCAGCATCAGGATGCAGGAGGATTCATGAGCCCACAAGGCTGCCATGACCCAAGGAGCAGTCCCACGGATGACTTCATTTGGTACTCAGGGCACCACCCCACTTGTCTCTTCTGCACCGCAAGCTATAAATCGACACAGCCCACAGCATGCCAGTCCGGAGGCCGGACATCTTCCAGAAGAACTGGACACGTCCCTCGATCTGCTGGCAATGCCCCTACTTATACAACCCAAAAGGTTGTTAGCCTTCTTGGCAACAAGGACATGCTGTTGACTGATATCCAGCTTCTCATCCACTGTAACCCGTAGGTCGTGTTCTGCAGAGGAAAAGGTGAGCCTTGCACCAAGGCATTCAAGTTCTGCCAGACCAGCAGAGGCAGCACCTTCCAGCCGCCCGTCGTCCATGTTCTGCATTTGAACATTTAACACCCTCCTCCCTCCATAAATTGCCAAGTGCGGCTGATTTCCCCATTTTGAAAGGAGCTGCTGAATTTTGGCAGAACACGACCTACGGGTTACAGTGGATGAGAAGCTGGATATCAGTCAACAGCATGTCCTTGTTGCCAAGAAGGCTAACAACCTTTTGGGTTGTATAAGTAGGGGCATTGCCAGCAGATCGAGGGACGTG